>JAWNPA010000020.1:12140000-12740000 GCA_035045345.1 Drosophila hamatofila | reverse complement strand
GTGAACGAGGTCCATTCAGGCCTACAGCCTGCTAAGTAATAGGGCAATAATAATGTGGGAAATTGAGTGCGTAGCGCCACTGCAATAGCTTATAGGCCCTCTCACGTGTTTGCTTATTGAGCACTTTGCGCTTTTACTAATTGCTGTTTAATTTATTTACTCACTCTCACTCTGTCTCTCCCTTTAGATGAGTGCACAATATGGAACTGGCGGTTTGTAAGACAGATTTGTCTGCAACAAAATTTATGCTGCCACCCGCGCTGCCAGCCGCAGCGGCAATTGCAACAACAACGGCAACGGCAACTGCAACACACTCATTTCTCGACCGGGCGGCGCACATTAACGAGCTCTTCAACTTCAATCCAGGACAACATTTGTTTAAAACTAACAACTCTTTTCTAAACAACAACAACAACAACAGCAGCAACAGCAACAGCAGCAGCAGCAACATGCGACTCAAAAAGAACAGAAAAGTTACATTTCTGTCGAGCATCGTTGAGGTAAGTAAAGGATTACATTGAAATAATCTTCAGTTGAGTTAAAATGAGGTTTCAAAATTGTAGACATAAGACTCTTACTATTCGATCATAACTGATGATCAGCTGTTGATCGCGTCTGATATTTGCAAGTTGAAGCTTTGATCAGTAGCCTAGGCGATCTATATACTCACATGTTGCTTGTAAGTAAATACAGATAATCCTAAAGATCACGTACAGCGTTCATATGTCTATTCAAATATGGCATATTCAAATTTAGTTGCATGGCTTTCAAGACAAATTTGATTGGCTTTACAATTCTTTATCATAAAATCTCATAGAATATATTCAACTATGTACATATTGATCAGATTTACCTATCAACTGTCGATCGTACATACTACACTTGCAGTAGCATTATAAAAACCTGTATCTTTGTTCGCTGATCCATTGTCGATCGGTCTGACACTTGCTAAATTTATACGCCCAGAAGTATTTATAGTCCTGATCGTCCCCGTAGCTGATATGTCTGTCGATCAGTTCAGGCTGCTCGCTTCAATGTCCAATCGGGTTAGACGATCTTGAGGCTATTTCGATATGCAGAACACGTCAACTTATTCTAAATTTGGCTGCCCAAACAGAACGCAATTATAATGTATTATGATTTTGTGTCTTATGCACTTTTTATACCCTACACCCATGACATCAGGCGTATCAGACAGATTCTATAAATAGCTGATTGGCATATCAATTGATCATGATTGATTATAAAAATATTGTGATTACGTATTCTGCAATTTAATATCGGAGAGATATGAAATGAAGGGTATGTGAATTTCGTTGAGCTGTTTCGGCTAGAATCTTTTGTTTATGCGCTATAAAAGTAATGAGCGTGCCACTTAATTTATGACACAAATAGTCAGCCAGCGAGACCTGCCCGTAATGTAAATAATCAAGAGTCTACAGAAGTCTACCAAAAACGGCAGACAATGAGCGAGGATACAATGCGGACAATATATGGCAATTATAAGGCTTCGCCCAACTGCGTCATCCTAATTGACAATGCTCCATGTATATGATCTTATAACACAAATTCTAGAACCCTTTAAAGTGGATCAGAGAGATCTATTTTATATATATATATATATACAAAAAAATCTGAATAGAAAAAACTTTTTCTGTAATGTATCTGGCTTTGGGTATCTCCTCGTTTTTTGATTATGTAAAGGTATTTTGGCATTTGCCGCTGCCAGAGCTTGCGGTTAACATATCCGTTGAGTTCACCGCTTTCATCCGGTCAGGTCGGTCAACAGCCTGGTCTGGTCGAGCCAGGCGGAGTCAAAGGACCTGAGTTGAACCTGGCCGCATGCGCAGTCGCGTGGAAAATGCAGTCAAGTAATTTAATCTATAGTCTGGCTGAAAGTCGTGTCTTAAGTTTCGTCTCTGTATATAGAGAGTATATAGTTCTTTTTTGTCGCCTCTTCTTTTTTTTTTTTTTTTTTTTTTTTTTTGTCTTTTGACATTTGAAGCTAACCACGTAACAGAAGCTGAACTTTTTTGAGAGACTGTCGTTCGCTGGAGCAACGAATCAAATTCCAATTCGAAATTCAAATTGAATTGTCTGTTTGGCGTCAATTGATTACGATATTTATGAAACATTTCGTTTGACTACTGTGACCTCCATTATCATAAACGACAATAAACGAGCGAAGCAGCAGCCACGGACACATCGCAAACATGACGATCCCACACCACACACTCCTCCTCCCTAATCATCGCCTAGTTTTGAGTGTGTGTCTGTGTGTTGTGTAGAAGTCAAATGTACAATTCAATTTATTAGAACGCGTTTAACATGATCAAAGCCTGGGGACAGCTTCAGCAATTGGGGCAGTCATCTTCTCATCTGTCCCCCTCCAGCAGGCAATCTATTTCGTATTGCTCTGATTGTTCTACGTTCTATTTTTGCTGGGGGGAACTCACAGCTCAATTTTACAAACTTTCCTAAAAGTGCCTAAGCTCGAATTCAGCACAGCCCAATGCTAGTTCATTTAATATCATTCATTAGGCTCGGTGTATCCAATTTGCTATGGTAATATTAATTATATGATGTAGAGCTAGTTAAGTTGTATAGTTTTTATATGTGCATTTATTGGCCTAACTTAGATATGAGATAAAGAAACAATGGACTAAATAGGAAAAATTCATTCATAGATCTATTAAGTTTATAGCTGAAGCTCTTTGAAAAATTCTGTATTTCCATCATTAAACTATTCCAGAAGATCTTTATTATTCACTTTCGACTTTCTCATATATTTTCGAATATAAAAATTAAAGTTTAGTATATAAATCTAACAATTATTTTACTTTAATTTGACAGTCCACAACAAAATATATTAAGGAGGAACCGGTCAATGGCTGCAAAGATCTTCCAGTTTGCAGCTTATCGGATATTTCAGATCATGAAGCCTCGTTGGGTAAGTTTTAACAGAAAAATTTCATTTTAAATTTTAAAAAAAATCAAATTGGGAGTTTTTTGAAAATATTTTTTCTTCAATGGAATTCACTCTATGAAACTACGCTTTAAAATCGTATCATAATCCACTCAACTCAAACAGTAGTTAGATATTTACTGGGATTCACAAAAAAAAAAAAAAACAAAAAAAAAACAGCCTACTGTTATTTCTCAATGTACTCGAAAAGCTATGGCTATTAAACCGATTGTTATATGGGTCCCTAGTGCTAAAGACATATTTTGATGATAAGAAATTTCTAAGAAATGGAAATAATTAAAGAGCAATATGGCGTGCGAATGTTTCATATTTTCTTATATATGATTGTACTCAGTTCTTGGCTGCTATCTTTGTACCCAGACATAAACACATAGATGTAGATATGTGTATATTGATGTGTGTGTGTATATATATATATATAGAGCGTTGGAGAGACTATACACATACATATATTAAAAAATATATTACATACACATATACAGTCACACACATGAAGAAATGCCATCAGCAGTCATGTTCAGACTCTTTGGCTGTGGCCGATTTTTTTTTTTTTTTTTTTTGCAGTTTTGTTATTCACATTTGCCTTTTGAGCGGAGCGATAAAAAATATACCAAATACAAATTATTCGCGATAAGATAAGCCGCAGACACACTAGCACATATGAGCGATTCTGATTGGACTGCTGAGAACAAAGCGTGTGTAAGAAATATTGTTCGAATAGATGGTGCTCTTTATGGTCTTATAAATGTTTATAATAAGCACTACGAAGCCCGAAATATACATTTTCTTTGCTTCGGTTTACAATCTGAGGTTATATATACCCATTCATCGAGTTTTATTACCCATTATGAAGAACAAGCTCACTATTTAATGAAAATAAAAAATTAGATTCAATTCGGGTTTGTTTCTCTCCCATTGAAGTGGTTTTAGTTTAGGTCTCAAAACTTTTAGCTCTTCTAATCCATGCTCTTTTTATTAAGTCTCACTAAATATAATCAACTGATTCTCAGCTTGCTTCGAGCAATATCCAGTTTCTCTAAGCTGAATACGAAAACCACTGAGCCCAAACTACATATATTGCTCAAATCTAGCTCCGATTCCGTTCATTTCGTGCTCCGGTTCCGATTTGAAGCCAAGTTTTTTGTTCGAAGCTAGTTCGGATTTACCTTATTCGTACTGATTTATGGATCGGTAATTGGTTTATTTTGTGGCCCAATGATTAAAACTGAGCATGAAATTTCGATTCGGAGCGTGTTTTTGTGTGAGATTCAATAAATTTCTTAAGCTGAAGTCTCCAAGTTTGTCTTCAATACAGAATTAAAGTCTAATTCGGTTTGGGACTTAAGAAAAACTAGAAATTAAGGAAATTAATATTTACAATCTTAATTTAAAGAATTCATATTATTATCCACTCTTCCATTTGTTCCATTTGTGAATAGAGTACACCTCTTATATAATTATCAAAACTTCAATATGATGTTGAAATAAATAATATGTTTCGTTCTGATTCGGTTTGCTTCTGGTTTCGTTTCGATTAGATCCCTTCTTTTTGGTTCAGTTCGTGTTATTGAAATAAATATATTGAAATTTTCAATCTTGATTTAAACATCACATGAACTATGCATTTATGTACATATGTATGTACCCACATACGTAGTTGGTTAATATTTTTTTTTTGTAAAAAGTCACGTCGTTTATTTCCGGTGTCCATTCAGTAGCAGCAGCAGCCGCAGCGCAGGCACCGCTCCCCAAAATACGGGCAAAGTGCCAAGCGAACTTACAGATTCATTCATTCATTCATTCTTTCATTCACTCATTCGCCCCCAAGTCAAGTCATTCAAAAAGAAAAAAAAAAAACAGCCACACATATACACATTTGCATTTCAAATACATGAAATAAATATATCTTAAATGTGCACTCAGCACTTGGCCCCCATCCCCACCTACGTTTCTAGCTCTCGCCCCCTCTGCTCATGCTCAGTGTTCTAGCTGTTGCTGCTGTCAATCAGGCAATGCGTCAGTCAGTCACTCACTCTCGCAAAATACCTTACGTATACGTTATGTGACAAAACGTCGTCGTCGCCGTCGTCGTCGTTCGTTTGGCTCGCGTCTTCTATACAGTTTTTGTCCACTACTGTGCGACACACACACAGCTGCATTTGTGTGTTTATGTTTTTGAATGTAGCTGACAGCTTAATGGTAATTTGTATGCATCTTTGCTGTGTGAATGCTGATGAAAATGTTTCGCTTGAGCCATAATTGTGGGAAGTTTCTCTAAAGAACAAAAGAGTCTCAAAATAGATTACATAACAACAATTGCTAACTCTATTAAACTCAATTAGTTTTCAGCTAATTCATGTGAAAGTACGAGAATTGAAACAGACAGATAATCAGTATCTATTATTCTGTAAGTTAACTCAAAATAAAAATGACAAATTTAAGTAAAAATTCTATTATTTATAAAAATTCATTCAAGAATTTAGGTTTATTTTTCTAAATTTTGTAAGGCATTTCAGTTGTATTAGCATACAATGTATCTTAAAGATACTTTATGTATTTTTATTCATTCATAGCTAATTTAAACAATGCATTGGCAGCTGTTGAAGTGTTCGAATTTAATGTTGTTTATAAAAACAAATCACAAAATGGGATATTTTGGTCTTCACACATACGCACACGCACACTCATACACATGCGGCAAAACGTTGCGTCTTATCGCTGCGTTGAAATCAACAACAACAAAAAAATAAAACCAAAACAATTTCAATGTCAACGCGACGCAAGCGTACGACAAAAGTCAGTGGCCAACTATCCCCCACAGTTTGTTGTTTGGCCCAACCCCAGCCCCAGCCCCAGCCCCAGCCACAGCCCCAGTTTCAGTCCCTATCAGAGTCGGCAGGCCCAGAGAGCTCAGTGCTCGACGCGCAACGCATGAACTTATCTTTAGCCGCTAGAAGATCGGCCATAAAAATGGCAAAGTAATAAAGAAACATGCAAAACGGCGACAACTGCGCAGATGCTGGATACTCATTGAAAGGGAACAAAAATAATAATAAATAAAATAAAATAAAGGGGACAAAGAATGGGCCACGTAAATTTAGTTTACAATATGCAAGCACATAAGAGCGAGAGATACGCACAGACAAAGACAGTGCTACATACATACATATATAATGTGTATATGCATATATGTACATACATACAAGCATATATAATGTATCCAGCCTGCCCTTATTTGAATTATATACATATGTATGTACATATTCATAAGTGTGTACACTATATATGTATGTTTTTAGCGCGCCTTTAATCAGCGCATATTAATCATAAACTTTGAAAATAACAGCAAAAGCCGCCACAATGCTGAACAAAATAAAAAAAATGTAAAGCAAATATAATATTTTTAATATGCTATGATTCGTACGAAATTATTATATGCGCGGCTGTATTAGTGAGAGAAGAGAACAGAAACCGAAAAGCAGGCGCAGGCAGAGACCACAGACCGCAGCAATGGCAGCAGCGAAGAGAGCCAACACTACTTTCATTCATTTTCGGCGCTCAGCTCGCTGCTCGTTTCATTCATTCATGCGCTCGCCAGTTGCTCTCGCGACTCTCTCTCGGGAACGACAAAAAAAAAAAAAAACGAAGAGAAAAAGCAAAAAAAGCAAACACGTTCGTTTTCATTCATACTTGCGCTGTGAGTAGAAAAGTTTCTTGTTCTGCCTGCCCATCGCTGTTGTTGTTGTTGCTGCTGCTGCCGCTGCTCGATCGCCTCGCGGCGTTGAAATGCAGTTGATGAATGGGGAATAGCAACAGGCAACAGAAACAGAAACATTGGCTCGCTTTAGCTTGATGGGGCTGGCTGGCTGAGTTTTTGTTTTTGGCTGGCCAACGTGGGGAACTTGAGTTGTTTGTGTTATTTTTTTCTTCTTTCGATTTGCTGCTTTGTGGAAGTTCTCTACTTTGCGTTCGCCTGCCCTCTTACTGTGTGTGCGTGTGTGTGTGTGTGCAGTTGTTGCTTTGACTCGCTGATGCTTGATGTTTGTTTCCTTCCTTTTTGCGTGTGCGGCCCTCAAAGCGATATTCCTGCAAACCGGCTTCTTCTTTGCCTGCGTCTTCGGGCTTGGTTTTGGCTCTTTCCTGCCTTTGCTCTGCTGCCTCTGTCGACGTCGCAGATGTGGGCGCGTCTCATAGCTCGGCTTGAAGTGCATGTGTGTGTGAGTGTGCTTGTCTCTTTTGACTGTATTTATTTTGATTTTAGCTGCGCCCCGCCGTCTCTGTTGCTCTTTATTTATTCATAATTGGAGTCGGACTCCCCAACCGCCTAACGCACATTTGTGGACAGCTGCTGCTGCTGCTGCTGCTAAACCAGTTGCTGAGGCTGAGGCTGGGGCTGTCTCTCGACACTTGCTCCGTGTTTCTGATTTAAGTTTTGTTTTAATTTAAGTTTTTACCTTTCAAATTTCATGTTCACAGATTTCTTGCTGTTGTTGTCTTTTTATTTCTTTGTTTTTTGTCTTTTTCGTGGAACTGCTGCGTTAACAACTTTTGCCTTTTTTTCGAGTTTACAATATTTCATTCATTCATATAAATGTTTGTCGTTGCGCTTGCTACAAATTCATATGTAGATCTGCGCGTGTGTGTGTGTGTGTGCTTGTGAGCTGTTGTTGCTTTTGCTTTGGTTGTATTTGGCTCGCCTGTTTTATATTTCGTTTGCACGTCACTTTTCACATACACACACACATACACAAACACACGCATATGTAAATGTGTGTATGTGTGGTTGAGTGTGTTTGCTTCTTATGATTGTTTGCTCATTCATTCATAAGTTTTTGCTTAAGTTATTTTTCGGTTACAATTATTAATTACTCAGAAAATTGTATTTATAGCAATGTTAAATTTTATAATATTTTGAGTATAAAGTAGCAATTGCAAATACTCTGTATTCTATATACATATATGTATAACTAGCTATATTCATATATGTATATACATATTTTGTAGTTAAATCAATAATTTAAAATTACTTTAATCACGTATTGCTCAAAAATATTAATTATAGAAATATAAACTGCTATCTAATCACGTCTGGCCTGCAGCTATAACACACTTATAAACATTCATACATTCATTCATGAAATCATAAAAACTGGAAAATATAACGTAGTTTATTTTCTTAGTGCTTAAATTTCTTATTCGATATTGCTATAAAATTTATATTTTTTATAATGAATAACAAATGCCAAATCGAGGCGACTTCTCACTTATAAATTTTTATATAAAACATTTCACTCTGAGTCTCTTGGATTTTTATAAAATTCGGTTAAAAATTGGTATTATAAATATGTAGATTTTTATATTTAGATTCTTTGCAAACCTTTGGAACTTTTCTAATAAGACTAGTTTATTTATATTAAACTGTTAGACTCATTAAAACTATGAACACAGGTTTAAAAATGAAATTAGAATTTTCACAATTATTTATATTTTATTATATGATTTTTTTATTTTATTAAAACTTCTCAAGTAACAAGCGCAAGGGTATTCAATCTTCGCCTTTTCATTGTCTTCTGTTATTTTATATTTTTATTTTTATTTACGTAGTGTAAATTTGATTTGTAAAAACGGAAATGACTAAATTGATGCATCCCCATAATTTGCGCAGCTTTAACTGCGGGTGCCACAAAGTCCGAGGCATGGCTAATCAGCACGCACCGAGAGATAAAAGTAGATCGGGCAATGTCGCACTGAAACTGACCCAGCACAATGAAATGAGTCTGGCACGTGTGTTAAAGATTAGCTCGAGGCCCTCACAGCGTAGATAATGCTGACTAAATATATATGTTTATCGACATACACATATATCCAAATTGTTATCAATTGAAATGTTGTGTTTAGGTCTGGGACGTGTAACCTTGCCCCAACTGCAGCTCCCCCAACAATTCATTGAGTCAGATGACCTTCAGGTAGTCAAAGTTACCTGCCGTCTGCTAAGCTTTTCTGTTCGGGGTACAACAATGAAGAAAACGCACACATATATTTGTGGTTGGTCTGAAAATTTTCTTATCAGCACTCTAATATTATGATACCAAACACCTATTGCTTTTTAGTTAAAGTCGTTTTAGTTTTTTAAATATATAATATATAACTTTAAAGCACTTTGATTGTATGATTGATAAGTAATCAATGCACAAAATGTAAGATCTGTAAAACCGCAGTTGCCCTATTTTATTTTGATGAGATTTTGGTCATTAAACTTTTCACCTCGTTTTAGAAATTGGAAAAATTAATTTCATATACTAATTCAAAAGTAGCGTTAGCTTTAAATTCAGGTACAGCAAATATCTTTTTTTTTAATATATATATATATTTTTTATTTTTGTAATTTCTAATATATATTTTAAATTTGAATTTGATATAAACCAAATGTAAAATTCAAATCACACTAGGCCGGTTTGTGTCTTAGCTAAACAACAAATTATTGCTTAAAATTGCATACATTCGGGAGCTCGTTTAAATAAAAGTGTTGCATACTTTTGTCGATACCAGAACAAAACTTTTAGGCTCTAACATATTTTATTTATATAATTATTTGCATAGCCACATTTAGTACAGCTTTATTTAGTTATATAACACTATGCTTGATATAAAAGGGTATTCAAAAATATATAAAATATACTTGTCGCCCGAGCAGGGACTTGAACCCTGGACCCTTGGATTAAAAGTCCAATGCTCTACCGACTGAGCTACCCGGGCATGTGGAATTGTAGGCAGAAATTACTCCTTGATAGTATTTTTGACAAATTAAATATTTGAAACTTAATATATGAGCTATAGAAACAAATTTAAAACCAGAAATACAACAAAATAAAATTATATATATAAATAAATTATTTTACGGATTAACGGATACTCCAGTCAGAGACAACTTAATAAATAATTTGTATTATAAATGCATTTTTTTTAAAGTTTTGTTTAGTCTGAGTAATTAAGTCTATGCTCCAGTCAATGCCCATCTTAAGCTTAATTCAATTTATCATCGAAGCCAAATTTGGCCACCCATTAAACGCATATTCCGTATGGCGTATGGCAAACGGAATGCGAAATGTTGCCACAAATATGAATCAATTAGTTAGGCAACATGTACACACACGCACACACACACACACACACACACACACATATGTATATGTATAAAGATACCTAGATGTGCCAACCAACAACTGCCATAAATGCGGCAACAACAAATTGCAGATATAAACTCGTTCTTGGCGCAGCATCAATTGGCCAAGTAGATTATATGCTGTCAACTGGGGAGCAAAGCCGGGCAAAGCCGGGTAAGGCTGGACGTCGTCAGCGTGGCCAATTGATAATGCAATGGCCAACGGTCAATTGACAAACGAAAATCGATGAAATACGAAAACGTATCTGGAGCGTGTGTGTGTGCATGTGTGTGTGTGTGTGTGTGTGTGTGTGTGTGAGGCATAGATGCGAGTATCTAAATATCAGTCATTGCTGCATTTATCATTAGGAAATATGAGACACCTGCAACACGCTCGCAATATGATACCAAATCGACTGCAAAATTTTCCAGATGCCTGCGCGTTGGCCAAGAACACAAACTGTGTTGGGCTAGGAGAGGGTGGAGAAGATGGAAGGAGAGAAATAAGTCAGTTAGTTTATGGTTTATAGTTTATAGTTCTTCAGGAGTTATTGATCAATTGAAGCGTGTCCGCCATGGGCCCAGCCAACATGCTCATAAGCCTTTAGGCCAATTTAACGCTGCTGCCCACCCCTGGCCAGTTCGCTCAAAGCCCAATTGATAATTTAACGCTTCAATTGGCCCAAAGAGTACAAATAAGTATCAAAATTAACTAACATACGTAATTCCTCTTCTTGGCCCAGTGCGCAGGCGTCGCTTTATGTTTGAACTTCTTCATTTGATGGGCTTGCAGGTTTTAGCCCTGTCATAATTTTGAAGCACTAGAAACTATGAAAACTAATGTGTTTAATTTCCAATTGTCATTCGAATTAAAAGCCATGGAGGGTGTGAGAGTGAGAGAGGGTGAGAGAAAGAGGGAGAGAGAGAGTTTTTCTGCATTAGAGGAAATGCAACTTCCAAGTCGGATGCATGCACTCAACTAAGTCCATTTTCCCTGTGCACATTGAATGTTTCATTTTCGAGGCACAATAGATTGAGCAGATTGTGAGTTACTTACTAAGACTTGACAAATCTCTCTTCATCCACATCTTCAATCATCTACAAGTTGATATTAGTATAGAATAATAGCAAATTAATTTAGTTTACTTTTAGTAAAATCTCTCTCCTTGTACAGTCACGTACTATAGAAAATTAGTTATTTATATGCTTAAGCCCCAATCCTTACTATTTTATAACGTTTACAATTTCTAATCTATGTATTGTGTGTAAACATTATTATCGATAAAAATCGATATTGGTCATAAATTTTTATACGTACTTCAAAGAACCATAAAAGCTACAGGGAACATGTTTTGTTTGCTGTAGTTGTATATAAAGATCTTGTTATCCATAGCTTTAATGGTCTTTAAGTAAGAAGAGTAAATTAACTTTAAAAAAATCGATTTTTACCGGTAACAAGAAAATGAAGAAGAGACTCTTATTGTTTATGTTATATACATCTATACTAAATTTAAATTAAATTTTCCTACATAGATCCTAAATCGATGCATTCATAAGGGCATACAGACTATCGGACTGGATCAATTGGATCGACTCAAATATGTATCCTGATCAAGACTATATAGACTTTAAGGCATTTACTGCAGCTTCTTCTACCTGTAAAGATATTCAGAAAAAGTAGAAAGATATGAACTAAAACAATCGTTGTTCTTGAGAACGATCAGTTAGAAAAGAAAGACCTTGATAAGCATGGAGTTTTTATATATAGTAAACATGATAGAATTCATATTTTTTCTATCTTCTAATAGGCAAACTGATTTATAATTTCAATATTCCCAATATATTCCCACTAAGAATACTATATAAAGAAGATATACAAGAAAACGAGCACCTAGACCCGTCGAAATATAAACTAGGAAAATTGCTGACCTGGATTAATTAGCTTTGCCCGCAAGCCATTTGGAGCACATACTACAAGAGATAAGAACTCCGAAAATAGATTTTTATGCCCATTAGCCAATTCACCTGACATTCGCTGGCGCTTTTGTGTCTATGCCAAGTTGTAACTGATTCTCTCTGTTCAATGCTCTAAACAAAAACAATCGATAAATTTTCATAGCAGATTGCAAGTGGCTGTTGTTGTTGTTGTTACTCTTGTCTGTTGTTGTTGTTATTGGATGGAGATTGCTGAGGAGATCTGTGGAGCTACGGAGCGCCATCCACGCACAGTGGGTTGCCGTGTGGTTCGCCTTTGATGCTTGGCGCAATTTATCAACGCATTTTATTGAGTGTTTTTGTTGTTCGCCTGCATTTTTAATTGCTGCCGCCTGACGCTGACCATAACACCAGGTCGGGTCCCGAGAGAAAGATACAACCGGATCGAGACCGAGATACATGGACATATGTATATGTGTATGTATGTAGGTGTGTACTCGCCTCTGTGACTGAGCATAAATTTGTATACATTCCATTAGTAGATCGGAAGTTAATTTATGCTATCCATGTGTATATACTTGTAGGATCATTTAGTTTTGTTTATTTGAGCCAAAAGATTTGTTGCTGGGCGCATAAATTAGTTTGTCATTGATCGCACTGGCGTCTTGTTGAAACAATTCCTTTCCCTTCCTACCTACTTTTCCTTTGTTTCTAGTTTTTCTTCGTCGTTTTTGGGCTAGGGGATACAAGTACTCGATGCTCGCACCGGATAGATGGAGCAACAAATGCATTCTAGTGGAAGTTGTGAATCTTTTGCGCCGAGCAAACACTTCAGCACGCAAGCTGCAAAATCTCAAACTCGGAGCAGGTGAAACTCTGAGCTGCCCAGACCACTTTTGCGGCCAGCTAACTGGCAAACTGGTCTCAGTCTGTCTCAATCTCAGTCTGAGTCTCAGTCTCTCTATTAAAAATAGTCTAATGATCAATGTGCTGGCCGCTGGGGCCGCTCCGCCCGCCCCGCTTCAAGGCATATGCAAATGCTAGCCTCGAAGGGGGGCGTGCGGTTGGGCGGGGGGTCGGTCTAAGGGTGAGCTGGCAGTTGGAATTGAATGCAATTCAGGAGACGCACAATTCTAGTGCAGCTTCCAGTTTGATCAGAGGAGGCTCGACTGCCATCATCAAGAGCGGAGGCTAGGGCAGATCGCCAGGTGTTATGCTGTGGATGCTCCACATTGCACGCCATTCAGCTGGACAACACTTGATTGTCCAGTTGCTGTTAGTGTTGTAGTTGTTGCAGTTGCAGTGTTCTTTGTGGCTCGCGTGGGCTTATTACGGAACTCAAATTGCATCTTGATGCGGAATTATGTTATGTTTGCTCGCACTGCAAAAGAAGCGATCACAGCTGCCCACTATCAATTTGTTGCACGGAAATTAAACTGATTTCGTTACGGGCTCGCTTCATTTGTGTAGCCCCTTCGCCCCATATGTGGGCAGCAGGCGCCAGTCGACTGAGGTCTTACTTAAAAAACAATTAATATTGCTTTTTATCTCTCGCTGCTACCGCTTGGCGAGTCTCGAAATGTTTTCCGTCACACATCAGCACCAGCTTCAGCATCAGCATCAGCTTTAGCATCATCATCTGCATTAGCATCAGTGACGCCAACGTCTACGTCTTAATTGTTATCAACTAATGGCCACATATTTGTCAAACAAACCAAACGGCGCAGCATCCACAAATAACATACAAAACAAATAACATGAAAAGCAAAGTATCTCAAAGATACATTTGATTTAAATTTCTTAATTTATGCAATGCCGTTTCCAAATGGTTGTTAAGAGCCGCCACTGACTTTATAATGGCTAATCGCTTTTATTATTGCTTCATTTTAAGTGTGTGAAAGCTATTATAAGTCGCTCAGCAATGCTCGCAGGCTTAGAACCTGAAGCTTCAATGTTTCAGTTTAAATATAATAGTTAAATGTTAGCTAGAAGTGACTTCAGTTAAACGCTTGCTCAGGTATACCTGATAGAATTCTTCGCAACTCAAAACTTGTTAAAGTATGTCTGTTATCATTGTTAGGAAAATTCAGATTTAGTACACATTTTATATATCATTTAACTTTATGTTGATCAAACTTTAAGATTATCTAATATTTGTAATTTTTGCTTTTCTATGTGATTTTCATAAATTTTTAGTAGTAACTGTAGCTCAAGCTTCTTGATTCGGCCAACATGTAAACTGCTGCAGCACTTTTATTTATGTATATGTGAAATAATTACTCTTCTATGCGATTCTCATTAATTTAATTTCAACTTGCAATCTTTATATCTTTACACATATAATCTTCTTCTTAATCGTAACAAAAATAAGGTTTCTAAGCATTGCTGTTCTAGGCGATTTTCATAAGTCCAATCAGAGGTTATTTTTAAAAAAAATATATTTATATATTATTATTAAATATTTTATATATTTTGTATATATTATTTATTTATATATGTGCATATTATATATATATATATATATATATATATATCAATTCTCATAAATCCTGCAGACAAATGTAAAAATCTCATTAGATAAGCAAAAGCAAATCTGTAAACTTGTAAAAGATTTGTAAGTTACTGAAGCTTTATCTACAGCTTGCTCGAATTAGCAAAAACAAATAGATTATATCTCAACAAGCTACTGATAAACAAAAAAAAAGGCCTTTGTCACTTGTGGCTGGACTCCAGTCACTCAGTCCGTTTGCTAATGAATAATTATTGCTAATTGATGTTGATAAAAATGAATTTATGAATGTGTTATGCGTTCTGTGTATGTGTATGTGAGTTTGTATGTGGCAGCCTCGACAAGTTCTATCAATTAAATTGGCCTCCCAGCCAGTGGGCATGAATGAATAAACCAGTCGATTTGTAAGTTGATTGGCAAACTCGACTGCCAACTGGCAACTGGCAACTGGCAACTGGCGGAAGTAGCTTTGGAGTTATCTATCTAACTATCTGGCTGGGTAAACAGTTAAGCCTATGGATGCGTCACTGAATCACACGATTATCAGCCGAATAAGATAGTGGCTAGATTCTTTAAGTATTCATTCATAATTTGCGCTGTGGCTTGGCGTAGATCTAACTATATATATATATATATAGTATATATGTATATACAGGCCATAATCTGCGTATCTATGAAGTACAGAGCTCACAAACAAAAGATACACAACGTAACTGCCTATATGCGAGCTCGCGCATATACACATCAAGCATATTTAATTTGAGGCAAACTAGCAATGATTAGGAACATCCGGTTTACTAACCGAAAAAGCAACCGAACGAACAACGTAGCATCCATCCATCCACAACAGCCATTGAACAGTAGCAACAACTACGACACTCGAGTTGATTCGTTTTCGTTCTTATGTCTACGACGATGATCGTCATCATTATCGTCATCATCATCATGATGATGATGAACATCAATGATGATGATCGCTGAGTGGGGTGCCAGCTGAAGCGCCAGGCATTGCCTCTTGCAGCTCCATACATAAAGCAGAGATAATAATGTTGTCGCTGTTGTTGCTGTTGTTATTGCCGTTGTTGTTGTTGTTGCTGTTGCTGTTGTTCGGTGTGGATGCTGTGAAGTTTCTGTTTGGAGTTGGAATTGTGTGTAATTTGTTTGCCGGCTACTGCTGCAGCTACTGTATTTTAGATGCTTCGCCTGCTGCTGGACAAGCAGCCCAAGCATCTCTACACACACAGAGATTCGCTTGCTGGTTGCTGGTGTTGTTTGTTGTAGCCGCTACTTGAGCAGCAGCAGCAACCACTGCGGCAGCTGATGCGATCCGATCAGCATCCCAGCGAGTTTATCTTGCGCTTTAAAATGCGGCCTCTTCCTTAAGCTCAAGTTGCTGCCAGTTGTGTCGCGGCTATCTCCCTCTCTCTCTCTCCTCCTCTCTCCCTATCTCTGTTGTATCGCAGTTCCTTTCGCTGCCTCATTATGTTTGCAAAGATTTTCCATTTTAATTATTATAAATATAAAAAATCTTTAATTATTTTTATAGTTTTTCCAAGTAATGTTTATTATTTTAAGAGAAAATTATGAGAAATATGATTTGAATGGGTTCATTTGGTAATCAAACCATATCCGTTTCATTAGCTCTTGGGTGACTGACCGCATTTCTAATTTCTAATTCTCGAAAATCTCAAGCTCACTTCCCATTGCATAAATTATGCCAAAGCCGAAAAAAAAAACTTGTGAAAATATTAAAGCGCGCTTCCCGAATCGATTAAAAGCCAATTAACGCTGAGAACTGGCTTTAGCATTTGGCATCTGAGCTGAGAGTTCTATGCAAATGATATTGGCTAAAATAAATGGTTAATTAATAACTTTGATAGTTAACAGATAGGCAACAAGAAAACAAAATCGAGGCCAAAAACTTGTTTGCCACGGAAGCATATCCTGTGTGCATTAACTGTTTTGCACATGCTCGGCCAACTTCCGCAGTTGAGGTGGGTGTGGGGTGTGGAGTGTGGGGTGTGGGGTGTGGAGTATACTGGGGGGAGTGTAAAGAAAAGCAACAGCTTTTCCAGTTTAGTTGGCTATTTTTCTGCTTCTTTCTCAGCATTTTCTTCTTCTCGGTTTTTTTTTTTTGCTTTGCTTATTTATGGCCGCTTCCTTTACGTTTGCGGATGCTGAAATAGGTTGACTTGGGCTGGTCACTTGTTGGCAAGTTTTCCAAAGCTGATTTGAATGCCAGATACAATCCTGAGCAACAGCTTTCGCATTTCATTTGACGCCGCGCCGAGCACCCCGCCCGGCATCGGCATCGGCATCGGCTCTGGCACTGGCTCAATATCTGGCTAAATGATCAGTGCTTGGAGTGCAGCTCGGGAAAAAAGAAAAAGTTGCATGCGTTTCGTGCAATGTCTATTTTCGCAGTGTGCTGTTGTGTATTTTTTCTCACATTGACCGGATGAGCAGCTGCTGGGGATCAGGTGAGGATGAATATAATAACATAAACCCCAATATCAACAACAACAGCAGCCGCAGCAGCAGCAGCAGCAACAGGCAACGGCAGCCGCAACGGCAGCAATCGAACTGACGAAACCAGTTTCATTGAGAAAACGTCCAAACGCTGGGGGCCCCCGAATGGTTGGGGCCGGCACTGACCAGAGATAGACAGAGAGAGATTGAGAGAGAGGGAGATAGAGAGAGAGGACCAATACATGAATTAATCACTTCGTTTGTTGTGGACCGATCGAGCAGGCGGGTGGTTGGCATTAACCCAGCATGTGCGGATGTGTGCGAGTTTCCAGATCAGCCGAGCTGTGTGAATGAATCGCCAGTGGTGTGTGTATGTGTGTGTGTGTATGTTGGGGGCTCCCTCATGCCGTGCTATGCACATTTTATGAATGAAATGATCGACAGCTGAATTGCGAAATTGTTAAACAACAACAGCAACAACAATAACAACAACAACAAATCTGAGCAGCAGGCCAAACAACTTGTATTGTTGCTACAACTGCGGCCGGTCCATTGATCCAACAGGTCGAAGATACATACATATTCCACTTCGACTTCAACGTCAACGTAGCGCCAGTGGAAACATAATTTCTCTTAATTATATTGCCGGCGATCTCGTAGAGTTAATGAGTGTTGATTAAAATTTTGTTGCTCATGCGATTTATGTAGACATCACAGACAGCATAAAACCATCTACATAGAGACGATCGATGCATGTAGATATATGGATATAGAGAGTGATGGGATGGATATCCTATACTCCATCATTGGAGCTGCTTTTGTTTATATTGCTGTTTATTGGCCTAACTCTGATCGATGCTGATTCAATTAACTGACTGAAAGATTAGCCCAATTGATGGTGATCAATCAATTTCGTTACACTTGTCGATTTCTGCATATTTGTGGTGATTTATTTGGGCATTGAAAATGTTGGAATTTATGATTTATTTGTATTTTGTATGAAATGAATCGAGTGAATATAATGGAATGTTACTGAAGCAATCTTATCTAAAACATTTTATATACCTAAGACAATTTAGATAATATTGTGTCTAGATTGAATTAAATTTTAATAAGTTTTTGAACTTTTGAAGAATTCAACTCATAGTGCAGACAGAGACTGAGGTCCTGGATAGTAGGGTGATAAATTTATTTTGCTTGAAATTGAATTGATTGACTAAAGTGAAATATCACTAAATAAAGTAAACAAAGCTAGGCGACTTGCCCTTAATTAAATTAATTTAATTTAAACTTAAACTATTCTATTATAAATGGAAAAAGTATAAAGTATATTTTGCCTGATAAATTTATTAAATCTTTTTCCTAACAACGTTAATTGTTAAGCATAACAGATAAAATCATTCTCAAAAATGTATATCCATTACAAAAATAAAAACATTATGTATTTTAATTTAAAATTAAACTCTAAATATTAAAAAGGAAAACTAATATTTGTTTTTATTTTTTTTAACAACAGATATATAGATATATATAAGTTAAGCGCACCCTCACTAGAGCACTAACCATTAGAGGCGCTGAGTCCTATTCTTTCTAATATAAATAACTTGGTACTCAATGAAATAGCTTATATATTACTGAATAATTTCTAAGCTCTCTCTCGTCCAAATATGATTTTAACCATATAGATTGTGTTCTCCCCTTCAATGTCTAACTGGAGAATCCGGCTTCCTCAGGCAGTCTTAACTTATATATGTGATATAATATTTCATTTTTTGTTGTGTAGCTTAAATTGTTTTCAAAAAGTTTTATAAGTCTAAAATTAATAGCTAAACCTAGTTATATTAATATATATAAACTTAAATTCGAGATAGCTAAGTCTAGTTATATTAATATATATAAACTTAAGTTCGAGCTGCTAAGCAAACTAACCAAAAATCATTGCTGATTACAACGATTGGCCTATAATGTGCCAAAGACAGTGCATTTCCTCTTCCAGCTCTTTTTATTGCTACTTTTTGTATTTTTATAGCATTAAGCCCATTAACGCCTGCCTGCATGTTCGACTGTGTGTGTGTGTGTGTGTGTGTGTGTGTGTGTGTGTGTATAGTAGGTAATCATAATCTCGATGACTGCACTTCAAACAGTTGCCAATGTGTCTGTTTGATATCAGACACTCAGTTGCTTTCCGTTTGGCCGTTTCTTCACACCTTCACCTCACGCGCTCTGCCGCCCACACTCCGAGCCATGCGAGCGGCCCAGACGCAGTGCAGCCACAACAAGTGCAATGGCAACAAACATGAAAGCGAATGCTTTGATCTATCGACTGCAATAACACCTCGGTACCCCCTACCCCTACCCCCATACTTGGTCCATAGCTAACACCGATCCAAAAAAAAAAAAACCCCAAGCCATTGTAGAACTCATAATTGTATGTTATAATTATTTAGGTTTTTAATTGCGACAGAATCATATTGAGATGAGTTGGACAGGAAGAAGCTGCTGTTGTTATACAAAACATAGTATATATAACAAATCGTTTTGGAAACTCATAAAAATGCGTTTTTGTTGGCTGTGTTTTATTTTGTTTCTTTGCTGTTCATTTTCCGCTTTGTCGTTTGATGTTATTTTTCAACTGCTGGAAAATCGTTGGAAAATAAACAATGCGCTTTTTCCCTCTCTCTCTTTTGCTTTTCTTTAGCTTGAATTTATTGTGCAGCAATTTTCTGGCCAAATCTATTGCCACATTTAGTTAAAGACATATATATATATATATATATATATATATATATACATATTAAGACTAAATATATTTGGTAATTTCTTTCTCGAATTTTAGCATAATGTGTGAGTTTCTGTTGTTTGTAAACATGACAAGTTCCGTCGAAGACTGCACGCGAATTCAATGAAACGCAAACGCCGCGCAGTCTGTTTGTGTTCTTTAATGTTGTTGTTTTTAGTGTTGTTACCGAAACAATATACCCATAAACTTGTGCTGTACAAATATGAAAACGATAATGCTTTGCCTATGGCACACACATATTAAAAATGAATTTATTTCGCTTTTAGCAAGAACCTCCAAAAAAAAAAAAAGTAAAGAAAAAGCCAAAACCCAATCCAACTATTTGACGATTGATCTTAGATCCGCTCGCATCCCCTGCGCACATTCGCCTCGATCATTGCCAATGCATTCATGTGAGAGTTTTCGTTTGATCATCAATTTTATTACATAAAATGGTTTGGAGCTGATTGTTGTGCTATACCCTGTATGGAGTCAGGTGATGAGGTAGTGTTTCTTTTAGTGCCTTGAAGTTGCTGGGATACAGTAGACTTGCGAGACTTGAGTAAGAGGTATTTGGGCAGTCAGAAAGATCGATTTTATAGACGTTTGAACCATTTAATATCTTGAGGATTATTTTATGGTGATCTCTAAAATATGTCTTATATTTTTAATATTATATATATTTATATTTTCTATATAACATCTATAATATTGAATATTTAGATTTACATGAAAATAAGTTAAAATTTATGTAATTTCTTCAATACTTAGCTCTAGTTATGTTTGTTAAAATTAAAGTAGCATTTACTTTGTATTGGGCTCTAAAGCTTGAAGCAAAATTTGATTCGCTTTTGGTATTTGGTATTTTGTTTGCTCTAAGATTTGATTCGCCTGGTCGAACCGATTCGATTAATAGCAAATTCAATAATTGCATGTTTTTTTAGTACTTTTAATATTTAAATATAAAATATCAAATTTTAAGCTTGATATGCCTACAGGATATCTCTGTGCCTTATATCTTGCCATGCTTCACCTCTACAATTGTTCTTTTTGTATTCTTATATTTTTCTCTTCGGGGATTTCCAGTCTTCACAAACACACACTCACACACACATGCACATTCAAAAACTCTCTAGCTATCGATTGACTTTGGCCTGTCTATATAAATTGTATTTTGTGTTGATCGTTTGCTAAATAAACATTTTTTATAGGTAATGTTTATAGGTAATGTTGTTGTTGTTGTTGTTGTTGTGCATGTTGTATTCCTGTGAGTATTTAGTGTGTGTGTGCCATTTGTCTTTTAAGATATGGTTACCTACTTATCTGGAAAAAAGCGCTGTATTTAAAAATAAGTTAATTGGTCTTAATATTTTGTAGAATTTGCTATGTGAAATTTCTGGGAAAATCAAGAAATTCAGATTGCTTATAAAGGCATAAAATCAACAATCAGCAGATAAAATGATTACATAAGAGTTGAAGTTCATATAATGACTCATTAATGCTATCTATAAGATTAAGATTGAAGAGTTTAAATAGAGTTTTAAAGGCAGTAATTCAGCTGCAATATGTACTTAGCTTGCCTCGCCATAAATAATTATAATGCTTTTATGGCTCTCAGTCAATTGCAATTAGACATGGTGTTTGTACCGCCTACCCTTAATTAAGAAATTGACAGACTGACTGCCTGACGAACTGATTAACTGACCAACTACGCACAATTAAAGATGTCAACTCAGTGCGCACGCGCAGAGCTCTTTCTAAAGGGCATTCTTTATTTTTTGTCAGATTTCCATAGGCTAATTGAATCAAATGAAAATTGAAAGACGACAATTAAAGCAGCAGCAGCAGCAGCAGCAGCAGCAGCAGCTGGCCGAGCAGAGGAATGTCGCTTGAAGATAGTTCCCCGCAAATTGGATGTAAATGCCTGGCCATTGTGAGTGCAGCTAAGGGCTAATGCTATGCTCAGACAGCGCGTTATTGGGACTTGTTTTGATGATAGCGCGGTATTAGTCAGAGATATGCAAGTAGTTCTTAGAAATTGAAAATACTCTATCTACGGTGTTATCTGAACTATATCTGAACATATATGTATATAAATACATGGGCTCGGAGGGGAAATCCCATGGCCAGGCTCGATAGCTACCCTCGATGGTGGCAGCCAGACATTGAGCGGCTTTGTTATCAGCTTTCGTCAACGGTCAAGCAATTACTCTCAGACGGCTACCTGGTCAGGTGACTAAGCAGTTGGCGGACGATTCATTTTCTGAAATTTTCGCACAGCCTTAGTGGGAGTAGCGCAGTGGAGTTGCATCAAAAATGAAATGAATTAAAAGATTGAGGGGAGACAAGAACCAGAATGAGAGACAAAGAGAGAGAGAGAGAAAGAAAGAGTGAGAAAGAGTGCAAAAGACCCAACTGAGGCAGCTTGAGAATTTAGCCCAAATTACGCCAAAGGCAAAAAGGAAACCAAAAATGTTCGTATTCCCACGACTCTTGGAGCCAGACGCCAAGCGACGAGTCCTTGATCGGGGCATTGAAACGTATTCAGGCAGCTTTGAGTAAGTGATAGTCGCTTTCAGATTAAATTGTATGCATGCTGGCAGATAGGTCGAGCATGCCGACCCAACAACAGCTATGCAGGGTATTCACCTCATCTACAATTCCTTCAAGATGCTTGGATCGCTTCACTCCTTGGGGGGATTAGCAGGTAAGGGCTGAGCGCGCCGAAAGGACTCGACAAAAAGGACGAATATGTGTTTGTAATTCGAGTCGCTTCATTCTTCATTTTCGGTTTATTTCTTCATCTTTTGCCAAAAAGCAAACAAACAATTCTTAATACATATGTATGTAAAAAAGGATCGCCAATAAAAAGAATTTCAAGTTCAAGTGCGTGGGAATTTCATGTTCTGCGAAATTTCCATTGTCTCTATGGGCTCTTGGTCAAATGAGTGCTTAGATCTAGACCGTAATATGTTTATGTCTACTCCAATTGATATTCCTTAAATGTTCAATTAACACACGATTCAGGCACAACATTTTTCCAGGGCTTTTAACCCTCATCAAATTCGCAATTAATTTGATCATTTATTACGTTTGTTTTCTGTTCGCTTACACGAAAATATTCGAAACGTTCGATCGTTTTGCACCCTGTTGGTGGAGCACGCACCGTGCGAGCCACTAGAATCTTCAGCAACATGTGAGATGCACACATACGCTCACACTCACACACACACACACACACGTGTAGAGTGAGGCGGGCATACACAATTTAAGTGTTGAGTGTGTAATTTTATATTTCCGGTGTAGTAAGTTTCATACGACAACTCAGCTCTCTGCCACGGCCACATCTTTGGCTGGTTTTCTTCTGTCTCTTGCTGCTGCTGCTGCTGCTGCTGCTGCTCCTCCTCCTGCACTTGCTTTTGCTGTTTCAGCTGCTAAAGTGCAACAACAACTGCAACTGCAACTACAACAAGTATCTGTCCGTTGGTTTGGCGCTGCTTGTCAGCCAAACGACGTCGTCTCACACAATTCCTGCAATTATTTTTATATCGAAATAAAAAGCAAAAAAAAAAGTGAGAAACAAAAGAAAAATGAAAAATATATAAAATTGAACACCCCACCACACTATCAGACAGCCTGTCATGCATACATATTTATTTATATAAATATATACATATGTATGTATAGATGATGTGTGTGCTTTGTCGTAATTTGGATGCACATTATTTGATTTATTTGCTTTCAATATAATTCTTAAGGCTCCCCGTTTTATCCAGAATTTATGTTGTTATTGTATTTCTTGTCTGATATTAAGAAAACTTAACTGCATATATGGTTTTCGTAGAAACAAAGCGACAGGGCACAATAAAAAAAAAACGATCTATACTAAGCAAGTATTTGTTTTTTGGTTTTAGCCATAGCAGAAACGTGAATACTCTAGGAATGTTTTGAGAAAGTGAATTTTAAATTTAAAATTTGTTAATTTTTTGAAATTCAGGAAGTTAAGATTAAGAACTAATCTTTTCTTGTTTTCTGACTATTTTTGTACAACTTTTATTAAAAGTTTGTTGGTTGATTTTTTATATAGAACTTCAAATTTTGAGGTTTTGTCTACACTCTGCAATTCTTTGCCATATATAACATCAATCGGTTAAACATTTTCTAGTATTTTTCAATACTGTTTTTTATTTTATTTAAAAAAAAAAAGTTGTAGCTCTTTTTATTAGCTACTTTTGCATTCTTCAAAATCTTTTCCCATATTTTCACATAATCTTTAATGTAAGAGTATCAAATCTGTCGTTAATTATGTCTGCCTTTTTAAACGTTTCCAAGAACTTGTCTCATTTTGCCTCAGTTTGAATTCGTATTTACATAAACTTTTATTTATCGCTCCCCTATAATCGTAATTTGTGTTTAAAGAGCTTTTGAAGCAAAATCCTTGAATGTCAGTGACTGGCCAGACCTCCATTAATTGAAAGTTGTTCTGCTTAACTTCAATCGGCATGGAATCAAATTAGTTTAAAAATGTTGCAAAAAGCCTTGTACAGCCTGAGGTGCTTTAAGCTGAAATCAAAGGACATTGAAGACATAGAAGATAGGACATTGAAGGCAGACGGTGTCCTTGCTAAACTGATTTCAATTAGACGTGAGACAAATTCGGTGCAGTCGATAATTGCAGCGTATCTTAGCTAAGATCATTTCACATTATATTATTCGAGAACTTTCACAATTTAATAAAATTGAGCACTTTGACTTTACTCTTGTTGTGTGTGTGTGTGTGTGTGTGTGTGTGTGTGTGTGTGTGTGTTTGTTCAAACAGAAGCCCCAACTTCAAGCCAACAGTTCCAGTTGACTCCAACGCCAGCTCCAACTCGATGTTGGTAATGAAATATCTAACGACCGGAAGTCAATAGCAAATACTTAATAATGTTGTTGATTTGCCTCGCTTTGTGGCTGGCTGTTCGTTGTGGCCTGTGGCTGCCATTTGGCTGTGGCACGGCTGCGTGTCTGTTCAGTCTGTGGCACGTTGCCCCACCTGTCGCTGAGCTGGGGCACAGTTATAAGGATGTGCCAGCAAAGGTTTTAATTGATTCGAGTTGTAGCTCGTGGAGCTAAAAAAAAAAAAAGCAAGCAAAACTCTCAAGAGCTAGCGTTGGCATTTCTTTTGACTTGACCCAAGGAATTTGCTTCACATATTGATACGTTATCAACAAATATTGATTATAATATTATAACATCGGTTTTAACTTCCGGCTCTTCCGTTTTCGGGGAACTCTTTTGGAATTTAGAATATTTCAACTCACTCGAACTACTTCGGGAATTGCTGCTGGGAATGGCGCGCTGAAATTCTAAGAAATTGCCAATCACTATAAAGTGGACTTTAAATGAATTGCCAATCTTCCGTTATGTTAGATAACGATCACATTTGCCGTTTATACAACCGGAAGTTAACTTGTTCACACGCGTGCCAAACACAAACACACACATATTTGAAACGAAAGTTTTCACATAACAGACAGACTGAGGTACAGATATTTTTCTCTTCCGCATTTTGATTAGACTGAAGCTGATTTAGATACATTTTACATTCTATATTTCGATAGTATATTGAAGTCTTGTGTATAGACCTACTTTCATTTAGTTGTTTCTCTTATCAGTGTTGATAAGAACCAAAATAACCTGCACTAATAAATTTTTTTTGCGAGTACTCCATTTCCTTGATGCCACATTGACGTTGCTCGTTTTCTTGGAAGTTTGATAAGCGTCATAGGCGTAAATTGCGCATATAAAAAAGGCAAAAACAAGAGAAATGAGAAGAGTAATGAAAAATAATGATAAGGCGTCAAATACTTAATGTGAATCATTGAGTAGTGGGCGTAATTCAAGCGCATTCACAAGCCTTGATTAGTTCGCATAAAGCAAGAGGATTATTTTTATGGACTACGTGACATTTAGAATGTATACCCCATTAGTTTTACTAGTTCTAGTAATTCTAATACTTCTTTAGCTAAGATATGGCCAATCACCAATGACATTTCCATGTAAGCTTAAAGCTTACCATAAGCTAGAAATCGAGAGAGCCTCAAGTTCACTAATACACACAGATATACACATAATGATATAATTGTATCAACAATCTTGCCAAAGTTTGAAGAAAATTCTGATTGGAGCTTCACATCTTGATTTCTTCATCGTTGTGCTGCATGTAATGATTTGATTGACCTAGTTCAGAGCGTGAAGAGCGAACAATGAACACCTCATAAGTAGAGATATGTCTGATGATTGCCAACCGCATCTCAGCTAGCATGCAAGCCATTGGCCAGGAATGTAGCCGTAGCCGTAGCCGTAACCTGGCGCAGGCCGTAACACCCAAGTGGCTGGCTGGCTGATCGTTGTGGTGTGTGTGGCCCCGGCCATGGGACTCCATCAAGGCATTGTATGGGCCAGTCGCCAGGTAATTCATAATGAATTTCAGACACGCACAGACGTTTTGTAATTTAAAGTTGTAACTACTGCGTTTTAAAGAGTTTTCCCTTTTGGCCAACTAGTCGCAAGACATGGGACATACAACATACATAAACATTTGCAATGTCAAATATGTGTAGCTACCTTTGTAAGTTGAGCTAAGTAATTTCTTGAACACGCAGATGCGCCCACCTCGAAGGCCCATTCTCACATAATGCATATTTATATACATTTATATTCATAAACATAAATATGTATGTGTGTGTGTGTACATATATCTGTATGTTTATTTGAGTGTTGCGGTGGGGTTTCCCCCTGCGTTTGTCGCCAATTATATGCGGTTTTGTGATAATGACCAAATGATCTCAGCGCCGCTGCCCGCTGCCCGCCGCGTCGCCGCACGTAATTTCAATTCATTCATAGACTCGAAACACGACGCCGCATCGGGCGTTTGTTTCATTCATAAATTTACCTGGTCGCGTTGTCATAATAGCTCTATCTTATGGCTATTGTTTTCCTACTCTTTCTCTTTCTCCGTCTCCTTCTTCTTCCTTTCTATATACTCGCCCATATAGTATATATCGTACTTATAATTTGTGCAAGTCGCTGCCGTCGGCATCGCCGTCGCCGTCTCCGTCTTCGTCTCTGCCTACGTTTCAACGTCTTCGTTTCGGCTCTCCTAGCCGTTTTGCTTTATCACATTCACATACATTATTTACCACGGGCCTGTGTTCGATAGCGATACGAATGGGAGGCAAAGCAAACGGAAGCAGCGGAAGCGGCGACGCCGACGTCGATCATTGTTATTTCTTCTGCTGCTGCCTCTGCCGCTGCCGCTGCTGCTGCTGTTGTTGTTGTTCTTGTATGTATATGTTTTTGACGTTAAGAAAACGAGCCGACTCGTCGCTTCTTCTTCTCTTCTACAACTTCTTGTTGTTGTCTCATTGTCTGTTGCTGGAGTTTTTTTTTTCGAACGAGAATGCGCGTGCAAGGCAACATAAGAAATTCATTCATAAATGCGATGCCGTTGTTGTTGTTGCCTTTGCTCTCTGCCTGTACAGGGAGCTGCAATGTGTGTAAGGAAACTTGAGAAGGTTTGCCATATGTGAGGTGCATACATACACATGCATATATGTATATAAAAACATATGCATTCGTACGTATGTATGTGTGTGGTGGAATATTGAGCAGCTACTTTAGAGCTGTTGGTCACCTGATCTCGTTTGTTCACTTTGCCAAAGTTCTTTTTGCCAGTAAAAGATATGGATAGAGAGATAGTCGACGATGGAGAGAGAGAGAGAGAGAGAGCGAGAGAGAGGAGAGAGCTAGTAGTAGGCAGAGCTTTATAACTTTGCACGCACTTGTGGGTTGACTTTTATGCACCTGTTACACCCTGTACGCAGTGTCACCTGTTGCCTGCCTTTGCCGTTTGCCTGTTTTTGTTTGTTATTTGCTTTGGCTTTCATTCCATGCGCTTTTTTCTCATTGCTAAACAAACAGCTTGTTGTTGTGTTGTTTTACTAGGTGTAGCTGTTGCTCTGGTGTTGTTGCTTTTGTTGTTGTCGGCACGATGTGATGGCCGTTTCCGTTCCACACACACACGCACACACACACACGCACGCACGCATATACCTAAACACGCGCTCTCTCATTTCTTACGCTCACACGTAGCACTGCTTAAACAGTTTCGTTTGTGAATGAATTCCACTCGTTTCGCCTCGCTCTCAGATTTACGATAGCACTGGCATTTCAATTCCACTAGTTGCGCAGTCCGCTCTCTCTCTCGCGCTCTGCGCTGCTGCTTGTGTCTCTCTGACTCGTTTCTTCTCGTTGTTTAGGATACCCAACGGACGAGCCGATCGTTTCGTTTCAGTTTGGCTTCACAAATCCAGCAATCCAATAGATACACAGAGAACCGACCAGTTACAAAAATTATTTCAGTTTCGTTTTTTTGTTGTGCATTGTGCAACGTAAAATTTTACTTAAATAAATTTAAATAAATCTTATCGCTGTTCGCGCGCGTGTACTGCTGTACTGCTATGTGTGTATATGTGCTCAATTGTGTGTGCTTGTGTGTATGTGTGTGTGTGATCTCTATGTAAAAGACAAATAAAGCAACGCAACTGATAAAGCCAACACTCGTTGTCAAGGCAATGATCACATCTAACAAGTTAATAGTAGTGCTGTGATGACTAATTAGTGTTTAATGCCAGCCATTCAATTGAGTTAAATGTGCATTGCAAACCAGAAAAGTAACCAACCACCAGATACATTTGTGTCTACAAGATCAAACGAGGCGAAAGGGTCGCGACTTTCACTGACATTTCGGGTCAAATTTGTTGATGCTGCTTTGATTTGTACGCCAATAAATTGAATGCAATTGAATTGAGCGATCGCTGGCTGCCCACCCTTTGTGTTTGTGTGTGTGATACGAATGATCTCTAATTGGTTTGACTTCTGACACCCAAGAGATCACAGCGATACTTAACCCATAAGAAAGACACATATTCATTTAGGCAGTTCAGAACTGTTGTGACTGCTAAATTATGACAAACGAATGGATCGATTGGAATGATTGTCGTATGTTGCCGCCGCTGCGATCGGCAAATTATAACAGCAACAACAACAGCAACAATAATAACAGCTACAATAACAATCACCAAACAATTCTTGGCAATAGTTATCAAAGTTTAACAAGCAAATTTCATCTGAAAGCCCACAAGCTGCAGCAGTTGCACACGAGCAATGGAAAACTGCGAGGTAATTAATTGATTAGATATAATTAGGCTAACTATAGAGTAGAGCCCTTGAATATATGCTAGAGTACAACATCAAGCACTAATTTGTATTCCCTTCAATTGATTTGCAGATGTGCCCACAGCATTGCCGCCCCTCACGCCCGGCACGAATCGCAAGGTGAACGAGGTGCTGAAAGCCTCGTTTGCCTCCTGGGAGAAGGAGGTGCAGAACTGTAATATAACCAAAGGTAAGCAGCAGCCCTACTGAACAACGAATTCATTCATTCCCATGCACTTGTCTAAATTTCAATTGGATGCATTGGCAACGCCAATAAAATAATAATTTACAAACAGTCCCATACAACGACGTGATCATAAATGAATATTAATCGTTTCCCACAGCAATAGACTTAGAAATGAAATTTGGTTTACAGCGCTCCCACGCACAACAACAACAACAACAATAATAATAATAATAAAAAAAAAAAAATACGAATAACAATTAATTAGACAAGCAATGAATGCGGCATTTGAAAATGTTTATTAATCGAATTACGTATTTTCATTTGTTAATTTATTCACTTCAGATCCCCGCGAATGGACGGAGGAGCATGTCATCTACTGGCTCAACTGGGCCAAAAACGAATTCTCGCTGCTCTCCATGGACCTGGGCCCGTTCTGCAAAATGACCGGCCGTGAGATGGTCGAGCTGGGCAAAGAGAAATTCCTGGCCATAACGCCGGCCTTCACGGGCGACATACTGTGGGAGCATTTGGATATACTACAAAAAGGTGAGCACGTGACAGGCATCGAACATCAGCAGCTGGCGCCAGTCACACATTAAGTCAATCACTCAGTCAGTCAGTCACAAAACTAATAAAACGTATCCCTCTCCAAATTCAAAATTCATTCAATAATTGGTTGTTTCGAATATACTTTTATAAAAACTACTATAATTTAATTAGGTCTGTAAGAGATTTGGAAAAAAATTAGAATTATTCAATATTGATTTATAAATAGATTAACTGAATATCAATTTAAGGTTTTTTAAATGGGAATTGCTGAGAGTTTATGTCATATAAAAAAGTGAGAGAAGTTTTTAGTACCAATTAAAAAATGAAAAGGAATCGTTTATTAGTTTTATTATTGAAACTTTCATGATTAGAGTTTCAATAATAAATCTTGACTTTAATTAGGTATACAAAATTTAGTGTGACCAAACATGAATTGATAGAAATTATAGAAAACAATAATTATATTTCGATATAATTTTGCTTTAAAATAAAAATAAAATATCGTAAAACTTGCCATTTATAATATTTATGAATTATGACGAATTTTTGGAACTCATTAAAAGAATTCTCCGTCGCTCATCGTCATCTGATCTCGCATGCCCATCAATTAGCCGTCCCAATAATAGCGTTTTTACCTTTTGATTACTTTTTTAGGAACTTTTTCAAGCTTGTAAAAATTTCCCCTATTGTCGAAATTATTTAGCATATATAAAACCAACATATATAGAATTTATTCAGCTTCATTGCAATTACTTTTCTTATTATCCTTTTTTGCTTAACCCATAAAAAAGAGCTAAATTTTGTTATATATCTAAAAATTTTAAATTTAAAAAAAAAAAAAATTGGGTTATTTCTCTTATTAAATCACCCAAATTTGAAGCTCTTCTCCTATTCTTCTATTTGATCACCCTATTTAAAAGAGTTAAATTTTGTCACGAATTTCAAAATATTTTGTTTATTTTGGTACTTTTTTTTTGCTCTTTTTATTAAATCAGCCGAGTTTTGAGGTCCTTTTTTGTGCGCGCTTTAACAAACTAGGTTTACCTGCCCATGAAGGCCAAGTTGTCAGCTGAGTGGGCGGATGTCGTGGGCCAGCAGAAGCAAACGCTAACGAAATCAAGGACCAAATTGATTTGGGGCGCAATGTTGGCTAACTTAGTTGTGAAAGGGGTTTGGCCAACCCTGTTGCCAGTTACCTGTTGCCAGTTACCTGTTGCCAGTTACCTGTTGCCTGTTCCATGTTGCTTCCTGTCCGGTCTTACCTGGTCTGCTATGAATTTGATTTGGCCAAGCTTAAACATTTTTTGCTCTCATAAATATATTGAATTTAAAAACCTAAAAAAAGCTTTTAGTTTAGGTCGAGCCTCTAATGGGGTAATGAAAATATTGTTGAACTAACTGAATTTCCTTTGAACAGATTGTGAAAAACCAAATGAGGATATTGTGCATGGAAATTCCTTTGAATCGTCGGCCAACGGCTCGGCCTGCGGATCCGACCATCAGGTAGCCAACTACCAGTCAGCGACGCCGGCGACGACGCCCGTCTCCAACAACAGCATTGCGAGTCGCCTGTCCATGGATTATGCGACAACGGCGGCGAGCAATGATAAGAGCAATAGCTACCACAACACAACACCTGCCATGCCACACAACGGTAAGCAAACTTTAGCCATAAGATACACGAACACTCATAAGATACGCAAACAGATAGTATCTGAAAGATACAAATTGAATATCGAACCATAAATATAGCACAGATTTGTTGCCACAATTAGTGTCAAATCCATGACATGTGATGTTCATTAAGCCATCCAAGTTGTTTATGGCACATCCTCCCATGATATACAAGTATGTAGATATCTTCTAGATAGATTGGCATATGTTTAGTGCATCCGGCGGAATGTTATTTCGGCAATAATTTGCTTGAGCTGCCTACGATCGCGACTACGACTACGACTACGATTTGGATTTGGATTTGAATTTGGATACCGATTACGATCAATGATTACGATTATGTATGGCAGCAATGGGCATATCCAGATCTTTATTAATCGCTAATGCGCTATGCAGCCCATTGAGTGCGGAGTGCGAGCTGCTTTTATTTGTTGTATTTTTGGATTGGCTTTTAATTTATTTATGTGAAATTGAAATTGAAACGGAAATTAAATTTTAAAACAAATAGCTAAATGTTGTCGGTGGCGGTGCGGCCGGCGCCAGCGTAGGCTGCCGGAGACCACGTCGACAGCATATCTAAATATCCATTTAATTTTGTTTACATATAAGGCGGCAGGCGGAGCACGCGGCTACCCCGCAGAACACAGCTTGAGATACATTTATTAAATGCGCTGCCTGCCGTACAAATTGGAGCGACAGCGTCGCATCATTAATGCATTGTATCTTTCGCATTGTATCTGTATCTGTATCTGTATCGGTCTCTGTATCTGCATCTGCAGCATCTTTAGCTTCATTTGCATCGGCAGCGGCAACTGCTGAGCCAGTGTTAACATGATGTAGCATGCGCCATCGCCACACAAATTCATTTTTTATTTCTTTTATTGAAAACCCTCTGCCCACTGCCTAGCTGTGGCTGCAGTTACAGTTAGTCGAGTGACTGCTGCTGCTGCTGCTGTTGACATTATAATAAATTAATTGAATTTATGGTCTTTGACACATTATGACCATAAATGTTACATATATTTATACACATATTTCCATATACGTGGCCATAAGCGTGCGCAGCTAATGAAATAGTCAAGCAATTTGACAAAAGACTAATTTTAATGAATGCCTTTAACGAATTAGACGACATTTGCATACGCTTTTCAAAGTCAAGTTGATGATATAGTAGATATAGTGATAGTATATTATAGAGCAAAATGTCTCTAGATAGGCTTTCATTAAGTAAGGGGGCTTAACATGTAAGAAGACAACTAATATGTATAGCTATTCCAAGAAGTACTCAGTTCCATTATCAGCTCAGTTTTCCCGTTCAGTCTTGCTTTGCTAGACCCTTGTAGCCATAACCACATGAGAATTATATGCTTGAAGCATTTGAAAAGGCAGCAAAGATCGGCAGAGACTAGATCTTCGTCTATTTATCTGACCTGTAGCTATAACTGTTTCTTGTATATAAATATAAGATTAGGGACACGTAAGATCAGACCTAAGCCACCAATATACCCTGATCATTCATTTTCAATGCGCATAAAGGACATTAGAAGATTAACAATTCTGATTTTTAAATCACATAAGCCAGTTCGAGTATAAATCTTGGCTTCCCGTCTCCAACTCATTCACTTAGTCAAACAACTCTTCTGAACCCTAAATATAGACTGAGCGCTGCTACACAATCCAAGCTAAGTTCTATATTAATGCCTGATCGTAAATCGTGGATAGTGCTCGGTCTTAAATGGTTTCTGTTAGTCGCGATCGTCTTCAATTTGATTCAATAATTTTCTATATGGACTTCGAGCCGCATGTGACTGTGTTTTATTTAATTTTTCTGTTTTTTTTTTCTTTTTTTTTTTTGACTCTCATCTTGCGGATCGTTTGCCCGCATACAAATTATGCGAGTCGGCTTGTCATCGTGCGGTGTTTGGGACTGGACAACCCTCCTGCTGGTTTTGTAGGTTGTTTGCTTAATTCGTTTCGATTGTCTTTTTGTCAGTCATTAATTTGCTGCATTTACATATTATTGATGTTTAAGCTGACCCGCACTCCACCGTCGTCTCCCCATCGCCCCATCTCTAGTTTGGCCATTTGCATACATGAATTTATGTACACGTCTCCGTGGAGCTTCAGCTTAAGATTGTGTGAAAATTGTTTGGGAATTGAAGGGATATGTTAACTGAGGTGCCATTGCCCCTGTTGACACTTGGACTTTGAGTTGAGTCCTTAAGTGCATTGGCAATTATGTTAATGAAGTCTTGATATTTATACCAACCAGGTGTTCGGCTTACTGGCGGATCTCGGCTTGACATTCGCAATTAAAAGCGCCTCTCGACGAAAATCGTATATCGCCATCAAAAGTAAAACAAATTATGATTAATTGTGCCCATTAAAATTGAGTTTATGTCTTGCCAAGGGTTTTCCAAATTTAACAGTCGAAGAACCAAGAAACAGTGTCATGAACGCCCAGCTACTAACTTGAATTTATTTTTATGGTCGTTTCTTTTACTTTTTTTCCTTCTTCTTCTGCTTCTTCTTCTTCTCGGTGTGTTCTTTTGTGAAGTTTGTTTTAATTTGAGCTGCCGCTGCCCGCACCTACAGCTCTTGACTGGCATCCAGCAAATTCAAGCAACACCTACAACCGAAACCCAGCCAAGCGCAAAAAAGTTGAAAACGCTTCGAATTTCGTCATCGGGCAGCAATTTCTGAATACATGCATAGATCAGATATACTATATAGTTATATCTCTCTCTCAATATATATATTTATATACATATATTTATATAATTCATGCTGACTGATTTACAATTGTTGGCTGCATTCTGAAACGCATTAGATTGAGGTGTTATGTGGCATACGACGACGTCAGAGCTTTCGCCTCTCTTCAGTTCACTTTCGATGCAGCAACTCCCTCCTATGATTTTCTCGAATCAATTTTGTACAGCTAACGCTTAGTCATCAGTTTGTACAAAACGCCCAGATACAATAACTCACAGATAGCTCACATATGATTATAGCTATGTGTGTATTGGTGGCTGTATGGACAGCCAGGGTCTTTCAATGTTTTGCTTGAGAGCGCATCTGGGCTAGTGTATCTTAGATATTTGCACGCAAAATTGTTTCTTCTTTTTTATTAGCGCTGCCTTCGCGCATTGTTCTCTCAGCGGATTGCAAAGATGTGGTCAGAACCATATGTTAGCTTGGCTTAATTGGAAGCCCTTACAGCTGGGCGAGGAAAGGCCAGCCACCTTTCGACACCCAAACTCCAAGCTTGCTTTCGACTATTGTTAAACGGATTTTTTTGCGAAAAATTTGTTCTATTTTCAGTGCATATTGTTTTTGGTGGCATAGTTTATAGATATATATAACTATATATATACATATATTTCTACACAATAAAATGCCTGATGCGTGAAATGTTTGTCCAAGCTTGAAGAGTTGCCATTGTTGCCGTTGTGTGTGGCTGTTGATTCATGTTCATCATCATCAGCAACAGAAACAGCGACTGCAAAAGCAACATCATGCCGATGTCGGCATATAACCTCAGCCCAGCCAGCCAACCGATCAGACAGACCTGAGAGTCAGTCAGGCAGTTTGTCAGTTAGCCTGGTGAGTGCTCCATTCGCTTTTCAGATCGCCTGGCCATGCGAGCTGTGTCTTTGCTCGTGCCGCGCGTAGGTTGTTGCCACACGAAGTGACACATTTAATGCATATTTGACTTGTAGATACATTTGAGTGCGCATACAGACGTCCCATCTCCACCTTCAACTACTCCATGCCACGGGGTCAGAGTCAGAACTAACGCCTCTGATCGCCATATTGCGTGTCACACACACGCACACACACACGCGCACAACACTTACTTATGTCTGGCTGTGAACTCTGGCGGCGATCGCGAATATGAGTACAAGCACTCGCGTGAGTGTATTTGTGACAGTTGTGGAGTCTTGAGTGTGTGCCAAGCGTTTTAGTTTAGTTACAGTTTGTTGATTTTGAAAGCGACAATGGAATTCTTTGCATGTGACAGATTACACGAGTACTTGTTTACACATGTCTACTTGCATATGTGTGCGTGTGTGTATGAGTGTGGACTTATAAAAAGTTAAGGTCAATTTACTTTACATTTGCTTGCCAGAAACGGTGCGAAAAGGTGAACTGAAAGATATAATTACAAACAGCTCATTAAATTGAATATATATAAAGAATATATATAAAGGCTGGAACTCCAATTAGTAAAATAAGATTTGATGTAATTTAAAAACGTTTGTGAATCGCAGAGAGAGGTACACATAATTTATATTTTTGTTTGCCATTATCAATTTTATTTGAATATGTTTTCGTATGATCATCTTGATGCACGTAAATGAGAGTCATAGACACATTCCCTACGGATGAATATCTCCGAGAAAAGTTCATAGATCACCTATGTATTTGTTGACTATATTATAGAAACTTACTTGTAAACATATGATCTATTTAAATGATTGATAGTCACGCACTAGATAAATGTTGTGCTAATACTGAGAATCGCAGAGAAGGGCACACACATTTAGATTTCATGATTACCTGTTGATTAGCATACAATGTAAGGCACATAAAATAAATAAAATGAACCTTTAGAGCCATCCGCCTATATTAATTACTCTAAATTCAGCCATTAACGCAAGACAATTTTCACCTCCCACAAATTATGTGGCAACGAAGCAGAACATGGCGACGGTCAGAAGACGAGATGGGGCAGAGACAGATAGATAGACGCCCGGCTAATATACGAACCACGCACCATGGCCAAGACGGAGCACATAAGGCCCTTCAGTCATAACAACTACGACTCAACAGAATTATGTTGATTGCAAATTTGTTAAGGTCATAAAATTAAATTTCGTTTTTAATTTTAACGCCATTGTTTCTGCAGCGAGGCAAAGCAAAGCTGAGTAAAGGAAAAAAAAAAAAAGAAGAGAATTAGCTACTGGGGCATCCACTAGATGTTAGCATCGGACATCAGGCATATTATTATAGCATTTAGCGGAATTTAATGCGCCCACTTCAGGCCGTGGCAGAGCCTACACTTAGAATAGCATATTAATCATACTCTCGCAGCAACAATGGTTAGGGCCAGGCTTGGAGGCCTTCAAGCCAGAAATCACATTGCTGCTAATTAACATAGTCGCAACAGAGTTGAAGTGGAAGATTTGTACTATGCGCCTGCGCGCTTCGTTGGTCAACTATTTGTGGTGCTGGTGGTGCTGCTGCTTCTGCTGGTGCTAGTGGTGGTGCTGGTGGTGGCAGAGCGCGCCAAGCTGTGAAAAGTCAAGTGAACGGTTTCGGCTTAATGGTATTTTTCATTTTTTTTCCTTTAGCATGGTTCAAAAGCCGCACAACCTAGAATTTTGCTCTGCTCTCGCGTATTGGGGGAGTTGCAACTATGCGGTTTCCCTTTTCTAGCATTTTTTTCTCTCTTTTGTGGTTGGTGCGATCGGCAGTTAGTTAGCTACTGCCACATTGTAGTGTTCGCAGTGGATTTCGTTTAATTTATTATCATATATTCAGCTGAATCTGACGCGCGCCAAAGGCAACACCAAGCACTGGCATTGGATCTAATATGTTCTCAGTGTGTGTGTGTGTGTGTGTGTGTTTGCTGCACCCCTCGACCCGGCCGGCTTTACGTATTCATAGCTAAAAATTCAAATGGGTTTTGAGGCAACTCGCTCAGCTATGCTGGCAATATTCGTCTACCCAGTAGATTTTTCTATATATGTATATACCTTGGCTTTGTATACCCATTGTTGATGTCGACGTCGGTGACGATGACGGCGTCTCCTCGATGTTGGGACTCGAACTGCCTTTTTTTCAGTTTTCAGTTGTTTTTTTCTGTTTTTTGTGCTCGTTTTATTTCGTTACGTACGTAGATGTAAATTTACGCCATAGAAAAGCGTTACGGTCGAGTTAATTTAAAACAAAGAACATTCAAAAGAACAACATCAACGGCAACTGTGAGTTGGACTTTTTGTTGCTTGTTGTTGTTGTTGTTTTCGGCTCGGGGGAAAAAAATTAAACATTAAATTGTATAATGCGAAAGCTGCTAATAGCAACAACAACAGCAACAACAACAGCAACATCGGCCAGAGCCAAAGGCAATGAACGAAACGCAGCGACGAAAGATACGAATTGCCTTGCATAGCACTATATAGTATGTACGAATACATTAATAGTTGCATTCATATGTAACACTAGCACAACTGAATAAGCTGTTAAAATCTATTCACAGTTGTGCTGTGAACTACCCTGAACTTTGATTGCGATTTCTGATAAACTATATATTGCTCTAAAAGGCTCTTCAAAAAAAAAAAAAAAAAAAACAAAAAAGCCTTTAAAAAAAGTAGATTTAGAGAAAAGAATAACATAAAAATTATTAATTATAATTATTATTTTTTTTTATGGTAAATAATTTATAGCTCAATTATTGTTTATAGAAACTGTAAGTTTGATACAAATAATTGGCAAAATATATTTTGAAATTATTTATATATTATCTACAATTAGTATTAAGCAAAACTATATATCTCAATACAAAAAATGTTTATTAATTTGAAAACGATTTTAATATTTAATAAATATAATACAATATAATTTAAGAAGAATAAATATAGTTTTAAAGAATTTTTTGTTTACAAAAATTTAAATATAATATAACAAAGCTTAAATTTAAATTTTTGTAAGCTTTACAAAGATTCTTCAATTAGACTTTTAGGAAAAATTCATATCAGTTTCTTAAATACAAATCTAAAATTTTGAAATAATATTGCAATCTTGCTCAAGAAAGCAATTTAAAAAGTCAAAGGTTCATATAGTTTACGATACATTTAGATACATTTTATTTTTATTTAAAAAAATAAATTTATCAGTTTTAAGTTGCAGTTTGTAGTAATAAATAATTTCTAGTTCCTGTTTTAAATAACATGTCTCCCGCTGTGCTTAAAATTTATATCATATACGAACAAATTTTATTTTGAATAATATATCTTTTTTTTCTTTTTTTTGTTGATCTCGTCATTTCTAACGAAAACTCTTTTGGGCACTGAACCAGAGCGAAGCACAATTTCTGATGGTTGCTAAGCAATGCGAATCATTGAAACGTATCCACAACAAATTTGAAAAAGTTCAATTCAACAAATAGCATTTATTCACTCAAAGCTTTAATCATTGTAATTATATAAATTAATTACGCAAATGTCTTTTAATGCTAAGAAACATTAATTGTTTGCCTGCATTTAAACTGCACTTCGAATTCAATTAAAAACATGAACTTAAATTAATTTTTAATGTCTGTATATTTTGGACTAAACAAAAAACTTGTCACATGAGCAAATTAACCTATTTAGATTATGCAGAGCTAATTGCAAAGATCTATTCACTGTTGGCATTGCAAAAAGCGTTTGGTATCGAAAACGTATCGAAATCTTGCATGGGGGCAGGTTGGCAATTAATTTGCAATCAACTTTCAACATTTGATTTGCCAAGCAACGGCCACAAGAGCGACAAGCAAAGCACTTTATGCATCATTAAGAATTAGGCAAACAAAAACGACAAAATGGAGAAATATTGAGATACGCAGAGAGAGGGAGAGACAGAGAGAGAGAGATAGATAGATAGATAGAGAAACACATGCATATCTAAATGTATCTGTAGTTTTTTTGCTGTCCAGTTGGCCCCAGTTGGCCAACATACGCCAATTTATAATTATTAACTCCGGCAAACGAATCAAAAATAAATAAAATCGAATTATGTTCGTGAGTGTGTTTAGTGAGGGAAATCGTCTTTGGGGCACAGATTGAGATTGAGAGACTAAGACGTAGACTGAGAGCTGTAACTGTAACTGGAGCTGGAGCTGGAGCTGGGGCTGGGGCTGGGGCTGAGGCCCCCTAAAAGAACTACGCGAACATCCGCTCGATGAATGGGGCACCCAAAGCCGGTTCGTTGCACGATTGAATGAATGAATGGAAATGAATGAACTGTAACTTGTTTTAGATTTGCGCTTAACTAAACAACGGACAACGGACCATCTGACCAGACTTCAACTCCGAATTTGACTTCACTCTATGGCTGTATATATATACATATATCTATATATATAGATATACATATATGTATATATATATCTCACTAAAAGTTCGATTGTGTGTGTCTTTTTTGTGCAAGAGCTTCGTGTAATTTGGTTTACCTCTTTTTTTAATTTTTTCTTTATTTTGTTTTTCTTTTTTTTTTTTTTTTTTTGCTGTTGCCATAAAAGAGTTCACATGAGAAAGAGACGGCAATGGCGACAAAATGTTGACCGGATGTGAGGCTGCGCTTTTTTCTGCCATTGCTCCTGTATGTGTGTGTGTGTGTGTGTTTTTGTATGTGTGCTTCATTAATTATATTATTAATGCGAATTTCAAGTCTGAAGCACACAAATTAATAAATATGTTGAAAACAGCTTCAATTATAACAAATTAAGTGCTTAAAGGCAAAAACTAGGTTTCGCCATTTGAGCAATACGAAAACAATTTTGAGCGCGCCTTTGTTCGCCTTTGTCTATGACATTTATTGGTTTTTTTTCATATACGTTATTCTTGAGCATGTTTCAAGCTATTTCATCGGTGGCTTTGGCTAACCTGACTCTGCCAGCCACAATTTCCGGGCGAACTCCCCCAAATATCTACGCCTGGATTGTTGTGCCGCCCATCGTCTGAAAGCTGGCGCCCATCATTCAGTCAGCGTCTTTGCAATTTCCTCGCATATTTCCGCTGTTACAGTTTTCAACAGGCTTTTTGGCTTTTCCCCATTTTAAATGCATTTTTTCGTTGTTGTTGTTTATTTGCAATTTTCATTAACGCAATTTCGTGGCCGCCAGCTAATTGAATTGTGTGAATTTTTCACTTTTCGCCGGTTTTCCACAGAATCGTATTATTTGCTAGACTTGAATAGAAAATGCTTTGATTCTATAGTTTATTTGTACAATAAATGCAGTATAAACTGAATTTCCTTCTGAAACGTTTATAATTCTGAAATAGTTTTCTGTAAGATACTTTTGTATATTTCGTATAAATAAAGCTTAGTAAAATTATTGAAAATTCTAAAGAAATATTTGCTTTTTAAGGATGTGTTAGCAGCTTAAAAATAGTTTTGATCTTAAAGATATGTTGGTATCTTAACGATACAAATGCAACTTAAAAATGTTATCTTAAGGATATATATGCAACTTAAAGATATATTTGTATCTTGAGGATATACTTCAGCATATTGATTATTCCACTACAAGTAGATCTAAATTAAATTGTATCTCAAAGATACGCTTTGATATCACAAATATACTTTTCTATGAATGAATGTCGGTCAAGCTTAAACAGCTTTAAAACCGAACTGGATACAATTTCTAAATACAGGTTGTCGGGTGACCTTGGTGCACTGAACAGTAAACTAACAGTAACAGTAAACTACCCCTTGGCTAATTGTGCATAGTAGCACTCGGTTGATCCAACACCCTTGGGAACAGAAAGCAAAACCAAAGGCAATAACAACATTTGATGCCAACACTTGTCACTCGACAGACAAATAACAAAATTATGTGGAAATGCAACAAATAAACAAAGGGAAACCAAACTTCTATGAGGGCCTCTGACTGGAGTTCGTGAGGGTGAGAGGGTGAGCGTGCGGCCCCTCCAGCTGAATTCCAGCAGTGGCTGCAGCAAGTGCAACATTGCCCTGGGGTGGGTCACACACTTGATGGCTATCAGTGAAAACAGAAAGCAGAAAAAAAAAAACCAACCACCGACAGGTCCTGGGCCACGATGTCCTGTTCTTGCTACAATTTGTTGAGCTGGAATTTTGAAAAATGTTTTAATTTGTTGCTGGACATATTCAACCAGCACCTGAGCAACTAGAGGTTCACGTTCTCTCTGGACAACGTGGGAAAATTCTCATTCTCGAAAGCTAATGCAATTTGGGCTGCGGGCTCGTAAATTCAGTGCAAAAGTTGGTCTCTTGATTTTTATCAGTTAGCCGCCCCGCTAGTTGCCTATTTTTATTTTCTTTTATTTTTATTTTCATTTGTCTTTCTTTTTTGGCTTTACTTTATTTTCGTTTTCTTTGCCGCAGTCGCTGACTTTTACATTTAATTTTCACATCGTTATGCGTATTGTTGTTGCTGTTGTTGGCCTGGCCTGGCTTCGTTTCATTTATTTGTTTTTGTTTTATTTTATTTTTTTATTTGGCTCGTTTTATTTTTTCTCGCTCTCTTTGTTTTAAATGCGTCAAAGTGTAAATAAATTTGAATTTTCAGCTTGTATTAGCTTTTAATTTTTTGTCTCTTTTTTGTTTTTGTTATTCATTTGTCTGGGCCTTTGCAATTTCAGCCCAGAGCCGAGCTAGAGCCCATCCCGTCTCCGCTCATTTTTTTTTCTGTCGGCATTTTACCTTTTGATCTGTGCGCTTGCGCAGCTGATTTGTTGTTGCCATTGCTGTTAATGTTGTTGATGTTGTTTTCGTATTGTTTCATTTGCAGCGCTTGTTGTTGTTTACCATACTCGCCACTTTTCTCCTGTTTGCCCAGACTCTAGTGCGCACGCATATAGCCCACGTTATCCAGCTCATTTGCATAGATAAGGTAACAGGGTGGAAACCGTTGAGCATGGCAGAGCAATAGGGTCCTGCAACTCAAGTAAACGCCTATTAGATTTTATAGTAGATGTAATTGAATTGATTTAATTTGAGTGGAAAGGGGAGCCCTATAATTAAAGAGAGTTCTAGCTTTGGTTTTTGAAGTGGATTTTCTAAGCCTCCACTTTGTGGGTTGTTTTTCTATAATACCAGATTAAATGTATATTACTTGTGTGCATTCATTTTAAGGTTTTACAAATATATCACAATACTTCAGCGTTTAAGTTAAGGTATGCTTGCTTCTATAAAAGCACCCTCTCTCTCTCCCTCTCTCTCTTCAGCCCTAAATTTGAGTCTTTAACAAATTTAAATTTTGATGCAATTCCTACCCACTCGCAACTTGTGTCTCCCACGCCACAATATTGTCCTTTGGCAGGACGAAACATTTAGGCGCAATGAGCTGGAACGCGAGTCGTGGGTTGTCCATTTGTCGAGTAATTTATCAAACATGGCATTTTAGTTTATGAAAAAAAAAAGAGCAGAGAACTTATGCTACCCTCAGCAGCCGTGGGAAAACGTTGCGCAAACCATATCTGAGGTGGGCTATTAAAAAGCAATTGCATATGTGCAATTAATGAGCAGCCAAATATATATATATGTGTATAAAAATATATCTATGTAGTCGATGTGTGAGTCTTGATGGCTTGCCAAAAAAAAAGGAGAAAAAAAAAACAAGTAGAAGAAGAGGAACAGACGGGCAAGGTTTATTATTGGTCATTTCATGCGAATAGCGTCAAGAACAAGAGAGAGCCGAGTGAACGGCATGACAAATGAGCAAGGTTGTTGTGGGCCGCAGTGCACAAAAGCCGCAGGATATCTCGGTGAATCACAAAGAACAACAAGCAAATGAGAATACAACATCCGGTAATTTACTTCCTTTAGTTCCGTATCGATACCTTGAAGGCCCCGAGGGGCCCCTAAACACCATTCAGTTCAGTGCCTTTTGTTTGTTAGCTCAAGCAAGTGGTAGAGATTTCAGTTTCATGAATGAGTGCCAGAAGTGCAGCCGACAGCAGCTGAAAAGAGACGGCAAACATCTGATTTGGCTGCAGTCCAGGACAATGCGACGGCGCAAGTAAATTAGGCAAGCCAGCGAATGCCAGCGCCAAAGTGGCCTGGCAGGTAGCTGCACCAGACCGAGGCGAGCCTTCGCCTGTGAGTGCGACTGCGCCCCGACATTCTAATATCCTCTATTCCCATATCGCCTGGCTGCATCTTGCGTGTGTGTGTGAGTTTGAGTGTGCTTCGTCCAGGCAACACACAGTTTTCTCACAGCGTTCACAACACGGAACCAGAACTCGGAAATGTGTGGGTGATTGCGTGTATGCGTGTGCGTGTGCGTGTGTGCGTGTGTGTGTGTGTGTGTGGCACACAATCTGGCTACGAACTACGTTGGAAAAAAAGCGCAAACTCAGGCACACACAACAGTTGTCCAGGCCTCACTCAGCCTGGGGTCGCTGTCTTTCTCGCACTCTCTGACTCGCCGCAGGGCACATATGTTGTCCGAATTTTGTTGTTGCTGTTTTCGTAGTCATGGTGATAGTTGGACAGGTGCACAATTTGACGTTCAGCCAGCCGTTGGAGTTGAGTTCTTGCAGGGTTCAGGTTCAGGTTCATTCGTTTATGCTTTACATTGCAGTTATTGTTTTTGTTGTTGGTATTGTTGATGTTGTTGGCGTTGTTGCTGCTGACCGCATGCCACCTTCTGTGCTCAGTGAGAAACGGTATTAAATGAGCCATTTAGCGAGTCACTCAATTTTTAGGACTTACCAACTGTCCGCAGTTGAAGGTCCGACGGCTGCAGATCAGGCCAAGCCAAGCCAAAGCAGATCCATAACTTTCGAGCTGGCTCTGATTGAAGACTGATTGATTGATTGAACGATGGCCACTTCCTGTTGATGAATTTCAACTATTCTCGATGTAATTTGAGTGCGATTTCCAATCCAAACGAAATATATTTTACACAACTCCAAATGCAAAAGCAAATGAATGCAGATCAGTTCGTATTGATACGTGGCTGGCTTCCCACAATTAGCTGACTTTGCTTGTTTATATAAATATAGGATAAAACTGAAATTACAGTAATTAAAGTTTATAAAACTGGCTTTTAGTCATAGCTTGTGATCTTGGCTGTACTTGAATTCTAAGGAAGTTGCATGGAATGCAATACATGCTCAGTTCATAGACGACGCAACGTCAGCTTTCTGGTCAAGTGCAATGCTTCCTTTAGTAGTTGGCATTTGAGCCTAAGATCAACAATTTGCAGCAGCATTTTTAATCAAGCAGCTCAAGTACGAGCAAGTACCAAGATCAATAATATTTATAACCGTGCCTCATTTATGGCCAGATCATTACATTTTGCCTCATCAGAGCTGAAGATCAATGATGCTGCTGGTGCTGCTGTTGCTGCTGTTGCTGCTGCTGCTGCTGCTGCAGACCGACTCCTTGGCAGCGCTCTATCAAAGTATCTGGTTTCATTTCCGCTCTACATGCGCGCCAAGGAGCTGCGAAGATAATGCAACACACAAGGCAGTCTCTCATAGGCATACGCAGACCCATTTCCATTCTCATTCCCATTCCCATTCCAATGACCATCCTCATTCTCATGCTCCTGCTGCTGCAGCTCCTCTTGTTTGTATATTATATGTGTGTGTGTGTTGTTTACAAGTCTAACAATCAAAGCATATCTTTAGAGCTGCATCTGTTTATTTTGTTGTCAAAATGCAGGTACACAATCTCCAATAGTCTACGTACTCGTATCGCATGAGATGCTGCTCTATATATGTTGTTAAATTGCGGACGCATCTTGGCCAGCTTCACGTTTACGTAGAAAATTGATATTTTCTTTTGCCACCGCTGCACGGAAGCAGCAACAGGTGTGTGTGTGTGTGTGTGTGTGTGATAGTGTGCGAGTGTGTGTGGGGCGTTGGGCTGATCACTGCCCAAGTGCAGCTGTAATTATGATAGTATGCGTGTCAAAACATCAACAACAACTAACAACCAACAACTACTACTGCTGTGTTTATGATTTCCTTCCGTTTTGCAGACTAACAGTTTATTTATTTATTTATTTAGCTTGGCTTCTAACAGGTTCTGTATTGAAGTGGATTCTCCACACAAGCTAGCCTCTTCTCTTTCTGTCTCACTCTCTCTCTCTCTTTCTCGATCACACTGTTTATCTACCCATCTTTCTCTTATAATTTATATACACATCACGCTGCATTGACATCCGATTTACATTAGTGCCACAAGCCGAAGAGTGAGTGAGTGAATGAGAGAAGAAAGAGAGAGAGAGAAAGAGAGAGAGAGAGAGAGCGAGTAGGAGACACGTGTGGCAGGCAGCGGAAGTGCTTACTCAAGTACAAAAGCAATGCAGAACCAAACCCGGGCCTTGATTGTGCTTCTCTGCAATTGCACACGTGTGTTCAGGTATATAGATCCAGCTTTAATTTGATATCAATTCATACCTTATTCACTCAGCTCAAGTGTCAGCGAGTGCCCTGCTCCAGCTCCTGCTTCTACTCCTGTCTCTGCTCCTACTCGTTTAAGGCATCTGAGCTCGTCGTCTCCGCCCTCAGCAGCTGCTACTGCTGCTGCAGCGAATCCTTGTGTTCTATAGCCCCTTTGGGCTATTCGGTAGGCGCTTCCTGCAACTCCCCTCGGTGCCAGTGTCAGGAGCCTCGCTCAGTTGTTCATCTTTTCTTCGGGCGACGCGTTATTGCATTAAATTGTAATCCCTTTTTGTGCCACCAGGATAATGGTCTATTGTGCGCAAAGAAACTAGTTTTCGTTTTAATTGAAATTCAACAACATTTGCCGCCTGCTCCTGGGCCACGCCTCAATCCTTTTGGCACACACCAACCAACCAGTGAACCATCCAGGCAAGCAAGCAGCCTTTCCACACTTGGTATTCATTTGGTATACTCTCTACTTGCCTCTTCAGATACGCACATAATTATTATGTTCGGCTCGGCGCGTTTTTGACAAATTTTCGATTCAAATTTGATTTGAACGTGTGCGTTTTGGGCAAGTAGTTAGGATAGGAACCAGAGTTGTTGTTGTTGTTGTTGTTGTTGTTGCTGTCGCTGCTGTTGTTGTCAGTGATTCCGTTTGTGATTGGTGCGTTAGTTTAGCGGTGGTTGCTTCGACGGTGGCTCCGTGTCTCCTCTTTTAGTGCGCACGTGCTTCAACCGGAAATGGCCGTAAGCGAGGCGCATCAGCAGCACCAGCAACAACAGCAACAACAACAACAACTTCAGCCACATCTCTCCTTTTCGCTCTTGCAGCTCTACAGCTGTCATTGCCTCGCTCAGTTTTTTAACATTTCTGTTTTTTTTTTTGTTTTTTCATTTTGTATTTCCGCTGATGCCTCCATTGTTCTTACCACAACAAATATATCGAAATATATATATATTTCTATACATATATATATATATATATTTACATGATTATTTGTTGTTGTTGTTCTTCTTCTTCTGTTAGGTGGGTGTGCTGCCAGAATATGTAAGTGGCCAAAAAATAATGAAAAAATAAGACAAGTAAAAGTATGATTTGTGTATAAATCCATTTGGCGATCCTTTTGTGGTCAAATTTCATTAAAGCCAACACACAAATGGCCAACAGCTGTTAATAAAAATATTATTTTTCCAATGCTCAGCACAATGTTTTTTCTCTTCTTCTACATGTTTTTGGGTAACAAGTTTAATGCTTTATCAGCGCTTTTTTCGTATTTTAACGCACAAGGTAAAAATTGAATGTACTTGCAACAACTTTTCCTGGAACTACTTGAGCTTAACAACTTTGAGGCCATTGCAGATTTCGTTTTGTTTGTTTGTTTTTTTTTTCTTTGTCATGCCATATTTATTAGTCAACCAAAATCAATAACTGATAACTGATACAACGCGATAAGATGCAGAGGAAAAACGGTGTTTTTTAATGGCCGACAGAAGTAAAAATTAAAAAAAAAAAACATATATGTACCTATGCATTTAAAAAAAATATATTTAATTTGTTTTATTTGATGTTTATTTTTATTTATTTTTGTTTCGAATTTTTCTGAATTTGCTGTTAAACGTGTCTTTTCGCATTATACGTAAATTGCGCTTCATTTTGTCATTGGCTGTTGCCACAAATTGCGCTACAACACGTTCCATAAGCCACCATTTTTAGTGTTTTCTTTTTCGGTTGCTTATAACAAATTATGCAACACAAAAAAATATGTTAAAGATTTGCTTTTTGTTGCCCCCCATTTCAACAAATTATGGCAGCAACAAAAACACGTACGCCTTCATTTTTGAACAAAAGTAAAAAAAATAAAAAAAATGAAAAATAATAATCATAAAGACGGCAACTAATTTGGTATTGTTGAAGACTCTACAGCAGCTTTTCAGCACAACTGGGTTGCTGGCCGATCGCTCGATCGGTCGGCTGGTTGGCTGCTTGGTTGGTTGGTTGGTTGGCTCGCTGGCTGGACTATGATCTCATGCAGAAGGCAGTGATGGCCAATCCCAACTTTGTCTAATTATGTGCGTGTGTGTGTGTGTGTGCGTATCTATGAGATACTTTTTTTCTGTGGTCCATCAGTGAAAAATGTTGGCGTTTGTGCGCCGATGAGCTACTGCCCACTCACACACACACACACACACGCACACTCACTCAAATGCTGTTGACCAGTGGGCTATGGGCTGTGGGCTGATGCTGCTGCGGCTGCTGCTTCTTCTTCTATTGCTGGCCATTTTGGTGGTCCACAAAATATTCAGTTTGCTCTCGCGTGTTGGCGTTGCGTTGTTAATGATCTCGGCTGGCTAATTTGATGGCAACTGTACTGTTCAAATTAATTAGCGACTGTCGAAATACGAAATGTGACTGCAACAGCACCAGCAACAAGTGGAGACCAATCGCATTTAGAAATTGATATAAATTTCGATACCCACACACCTACGCACACACACACATACGGACATATCTATAAAAATTTTGTTTTTAGATATTTTTACATACTCTTACTTAACCCAGAGCCAGAGAGTATCTGTGAGTAAGCGCTGTGCAAGTATGCCTTCCTCTTGATTATTATTATTGCCAAGTGCAAGTGTACGAGTATGCGAGTGTGCTCGAGTGTGTGTGTGTGTGTGTATGTGCGTGTGTGAGTGCGAGTGTGGCTCGTGTGGCTATAGCCGAGCGCACGAAGTCGATGCCAGCACACGAGTTGCTCCCACACAGAGACGCAGACACACACGAATGCGCGCACATACACAGATAGACGAGATACGAGAGCGCGCCATAGACACACACACACACATACATAGAGAGCGACGCTCACAGATACAATGGTGCCGACACAGGCAACAACACGACGCACAACTTCAACGCAACTTCAGTTCTTAAACGGATGTCGAAGGTAGAAGAGCTGCCGTCGCTCGACCGAACGTTCGCTCGTATATTTGATCAGTGATCAGTGATCAGTGTGTGCTAACAGAAATCGCGCATACGCGCCATCGTACGAGATCTTCAAGCAAATTTAGCAGCAGCTTAAATAATAAATAGAAATACAAAAACTCAACTGAATTATTACTAACGAATAATGAATGTAAATAAAATATATTTACAACTATATGCGATATAAAATATGTACGATATGCGCATTAATTTATCAACTTACTTCTGTGAATGTGTGTGTGTGAGTGTGCGTGTATGTGTACACAATGTAAAGCATCTGAGCAGCGGCGAGAGATTTTTTGTTCATGAATTGCCTTCAATTATTTGCCATTAAATGCGCGAATTGCCAGCAAGTGTTAAATTTTAATCTGAATTTAAAATGCGACGGAATTCGTAGCGAACGAAATACTAAAAAAGAAACAAAAACAAAACAGAATTAAGATAAATAACAACAATTAAGAAAAGATATTTAAGAAATCTGAAAAAGTGTGCAAATGAAAAAGAATTTCAAGAGTGCGATAAGTGCGAAACTAAAAACAATTCTAAATCCGCAATCTGTAAAGCAAAACCTAAACAAAAGGCGCTACTTAACTAACCACAATCAAAACTATAACTAAAGAGACCCCAAAGTGCTAGCAACGCCCACATGCCACAGAGTCTATCTGCATACTTAAGCGCATGATATATTATTTTGATGAGAACCAATTCTAGAAGCCACTCAATTGATTAGAGCCCGCATCCAGCAGCCACAGCAGCAGAGGCAGCAGCAGCAAGAGCAGTGCAAAAATTAAAATACTCAAATATTAACCAAAAGTGAAATCAATTTTAATACAACTGCAAGAACCACCAGCATAAAGCGGCTGCACCACAATCCCAATCCAATCCACTTACAATTCGTATGCGTGCGCGTGTCTTTGTGGTGCTATTTCAATTGAGTTGACAGTTTGTGCATCCCGCAGATTTGATTTTGTATGGAATACATTTTAATATAACAACAACAACAACCACAACAGCATCTTTCCGTGTACCATTCGAAAAGTCAATGACGTGCATTTTTCACATTCAGTTTTTGACAATTGATCAATTGGAAAACGCTAAGAAATGCCGCCCTCTGCGTTCCTAGTTAATGCCACCATAATCAGTGCAGCAAACGCGTCGGATAACGACAAAGCAACAGCAGCAGGAGCAGCAGGAGCATTAGCAGCAGCAACAGCAGCAGAGCAGCTACAATTTAGAAATTTGCAGCATTATACAGCGAGCAGCAACAGCAGTAACAACAGCAACAACAACAACTGCCTGACGGCAACCAACTATAACTATTCAACAACGTCAGCAACATCGAAAAATATGGTGCTACAAAGCTATGACAACTATTCGAGCTATCATTTGCCACAGCAAACGGTGCACTTGCAGCAACATCAGCAACATCTCTTGCCAACGCAGCAGCAGCAGCAACAGCAGCAGCAACAACATCTGCATCAGCCACAACAGCAACAGCAACAGCATCATCAGCAGCAGCAGCACCAACAACACTCGCAGCAACATCAGCAACAGCTGCAACATACGCATTATGTCTCACCCGCGCAACAGCAACAGCAACAGCAGCAACATCGCTTGTCCGGCGGCAGCACGGGCAGCAATACGGCCTCCTCATCGTCCGGCTCCAGTTCCAGCGCATCCTCGAACGCCTCCACGCACAGCTTTGCCAGCTCTGGCAGCGGCAGTGCCACTGCGAACATTGGCATTGGCAGCCTGGCGGGCGCCTTGAGCAGCTCGACGGCGGCCTCGCTGGGTCTGGGCTACTTTAATGATATGACGCCCTTTGTGGGCGACTATGCGCCGACATCGCATCATGCGTCTGGCAATGCTTACTACACGGATTCGGATGTGAACTTCTTTAGCTCAGGTAATAGGACTGGGACTTGTCAAATATTTGCGGACATCAAATGGCGCACAATTTTAATTACAATTGAGGTGTCGGAGTGTGAAAAGTGGCTCTGGCTCTGGCTCTGGCTCAAAGATGTGCGCACAACCCTCAACACATAATTAAATTGTAATTCGTTTGCAAGTGTTTGCTTGTGCGACGCCCGCAAGCAACCGCAGCAACAGCAACAGCAACAGCAACAACAACAAGCACGCAACAAGTTGACCGAACGAGGGGGGCGGAGATTGAGCTGGCGATAAATGCCCTCAACGCGACCAACAACAAAAGTGTTTGCTTGACTAACTATTAGATAGATAGATGGCCGGATAGATTGTCAGATAGATGGATGTACATAGCTGTAGATACATTTTGTAGTGGCTAGAGATGCTGCGCCTCTGTGTGGATAGACGTGGGAGGCACCTAACTCTTTGTTGTAGTGCCGCCCGTTGCCTCAGCCAACGGGCAGCGTTTTGTATCTCTGTATCTGCGCATTACCACGTCGCCGAGCGAATAGGAAAGCGCATAAAGCTTTAGCCAGCGAACGAGCGAGCGCGAATGCACGATTTACGCGACTGCTCAGAGCGAGCGAGCGAGCCAGCAACTAGCGCGCATGTGTGTGTCAGATTATATACATGTGTGTGTGTGTGAGTATGTGTGCAACAGGTTTTCGTATAGCACAGATACATTTACAGCACACATAAGCATTCGTCGAAACGTGTTAAATTTCGACGTATTTGCAATTAATGTAGCGTGCGCTCGCAGGCCACATTAGATTGAGAGAGGGTAGCTCAACTCGCTCACTCGCTTGTATAAATGTATGTGTGTGTGTGTGTGTATAAATGTGAGTGTATGCGTTCGTATCTGTGTGTTGTATCTATTGGGCCGACGGGCATTTGTATTGGTGTTCGCTTCGAATTTTGATTGGCTTCCGAAGCGATTGTGCTCGCATTCAGTTCGTGTCAGAGACGCCCCATTTGATGCTCAAATATCCTCAGAGCAAATCAGAAAATAAAATACAGTACTCAATGCATTGTGAAATGTATATCTGCAATTGAAGATGCATCTGCCAGATACACATCACGACAGAGTATATGAAATAGTTTATTTTCAATATTCCATTTTAAATGGTGTATTGCTTTTTAAAAATTCTTTTTACAAAATTTATAACGTTTTAGCTTTAAATTTTATAAATCGAAACTAAAAAAAAATTGAATAAATAATTTGAGTCTGGTATTCCAAAGAACTGTTTGTCTCTCTGTTGCTTTTATATCAATGTTTTGCTTTTAATTCTATATAAAATTACAAAAATAGTTGAAATATATATGCATATATGCAAAATTATTAGACACAATGCTGGTAGCTTAGACAAGCCCAATTTATTCTTACTTTAAGGTGAGGCTCTCACAGAAAGTTGTTATATTTTGAATTACTAATGTTCTTGACGATAAATGAAAAGGTTTCTTGAGCAATTGCATGCATAGTTAATCCCAGATTTGCAGCTATGATTTATGATGTCAATAGCTTGAACTCCATGTTGTTAAATTTATATGATATATTTTATTTTTCATATATTTTACACAACATATTCCCTTTATTGCGACTAATCAATGCAATTTTGCATATTTTTCTTTTATCTTACAGGCTACAATAACAATAGCAATGCACATGAGCGCACCAACAACAGCCCGTCACCGCAGCAATCGCAACAGCATCTCAATGGCAGCAGCAACAATACAGGCAGCAACAACAACAATAACAACAGCATGATGCCGCCTGGTGTGCAACAGCAGCAGAGCTCGAACGATAACAACAACAGCAACGGCAGCAACAACAGTGGCAACAACAATGCTAATGCGGGCAGCAACAACAACAACAACAACAATAATAACAATAATAATAATAATAACAACAACAACAACAACAACATTAACTACATGACAGCCATGGCAGCGGCTATCTACCAACATCAGCTGAAAGAGGAGCCGGGCACTCAGTCGGGCAATGGCAGCAACGCCGCCTACGCATCGAATGCTCAGAACGATCCAACAGATCTCAGCAGCTATGGTCTGCCCGCACATTTGGCCGCAGCAGCAGCCGCTGGCCACTATAGCGGCGGTGGCAACCCGGGCGGTGGCGGCGGCGGAGGTGGCGGTGGAGTGGGTTCTGCTGCTGGCGGCGATGATAGCGACTATCACAGTACACTTTCAGCGCAGGAGCATCAGAGCCAAGCCTCCAGCGGTGGCAACGGGAGCGGTAGCACCAATAGCAGCGGCTACATGGACAGCAGTCCCGATTTCTATAATGCGTATGGTCGGACACGTTTTCATGAGCCCTTCCAGTCAGAGTTTACGCCGTACGATGCACAGTTCCCAACGATGGGGGCGCAGCCGAACCTGGACCAATGGGGTGCACACGCCCATCAACATCCGGCGGCATATATGACAACATTGGGTCTGGACAAAACGCTGCTGGGCGGCTATACAACGCAGGGCGGTGTACCGTGCTTTACGGGCTCCGGACCCATACAGCTGTGGCAGTTTCTGTTGGAGCTGCTGCTCGATAAAACGTGTCAGAGTTTTATCTCGTGGACAGGCGATGGCTGGGAGTTTAAGCTGACCGATCCTGATGAGGTAAGCGCACAGCACGTGTTTTTCTAAGTGAAATCATTACTAATTCATTTACCTTCCGATAGGTGGCGCGTCGCTGGGGCATACGCAAAAACAAGCCCAAGATGAACTACGAGAAACTGAGCCGCGGTCTGCGCTACTACTATGACAAGAACATCATACACAAGACGGCGGGCAAGCGTTATGTCTATCGCTTTGTCTGTGATCTGCAAAATCTGGTTGGGTAAGTAATCGATGCGAATATACCAATAGACCAAAATAGTAGCTAACAAAATCTTCTATTCTCATGCATCTGCAGACACACGCCGGAAGAGCTGGTTGCCAAGTTCGATTTAAAGATTGAGAAAAAGGACGTCGACTAGCAGTCGAGCAGCACGGAGGCTGCTTGAAACGCTCAGTGGATGGCTGAGCCATGGATATGATCTGCAGTGCGATTGAAAGGCCACAAATTATAGTACTCAACGGGAAAAGATGCTTTTGAGAATTATTGTTTCCAAGCGTGATGTTAACTTTTAAGCAGCAGAATTAACTGCGATCTTGCTACGAGATTAGTGTATGTGTGTTTAGGGCGTCGTAATCACTTTGTAATTATTATGTAAAAATTTAGACTTTTGAATTAATTTGAAATTAATTGAAAATACGCTAACATTAAGCCTAGCCATTAAGTAGAAGTAGCTTTAATCTCTAGCATTGAAATCAATGAATCAATCAAACCAGTTTCAATATATATACATTAATACAACGCGATTTAAATGGAGCTAAGATCCGGGTTGAACTCTTGAAAACATTTCTATAAATTTTTTTGTTTTGTGTGCAATGCGATTGTTGTCTAATTGAAGTTCGAAATGCTTTCAATTGCAACCATCGTAAATGAGGCCATAAGAGAACGAGTGCATGTCCCCAAAGTGATATTAAAAGCTACATTTTTGTTCAATTTTTACTTTTCATTTTGCGAACGGGGTCGCTTTTTTTCTAGTTCTAAACAATTTTGCAAACCACGTGTTTTGTGTGAGTGTACATAGATAATAATTAAAGAACTATAATTCTATATTTAATCATAATATTAACGCCTATAAATAGATCTATCATATTTATGTGTAACCTGTGCTACTGGTACAACTAAGTTATATAAATAATATATATATATATATATATATATATATATATATATATATATATATATATATATATATATATATATATATATATATATATATATATATATATATATATATTTATATATATATACATACATTATAGATACATATAAAATGCTAAAATGATCCCCGTATCTTATATATACTTTCAAATTATGCGCTTCCCGGCGAACCCAAAAACGTTAAACGGCAACGCAATTATAAAAAAAAATACCCACATGCGTCTAATATATATATATATATATATATACATATATATATGTATATATATATCAGTTCGTATATCTCTGTTTAAGTATATTGCAACTCTACATAGCATACTCTTAGGTTCTCTTGTTTAATAACTGGCTGCTTAGAGTTTTCCATCGTTAAGAATTGACCATTCAAGATACATATGTTTAATTTTGTGTATAGCTATAAAATATTTAAGCCTAGCTCGTAGCCTGTAGCCACGTATTATGTAGAGCAATTTATACAATAAAAACAAAATCCAAAAATAATATAATATCAAGTAACATTATCAAATACAAATACAATATATCCGACTATTGACAATTTTAATTATTCCTAGTTCCTCTTAAAAGCTGTATAATGTTTCGTCCGAAGCTAAACATGTACCGACAAGAGTTTTACCGTGTGCTGTTCAAAGTGCCACAACGGTACGAGCACCAGATGCCCGAAAATCTCAAATCGGTAATCACGGACAAGGATCCCGAGTTCTCGAATATGGTTTCGTATTATTACCACAAGTCTGCTCAGATCATGGAGAAGAGTTTGGTCAAAGAGATGGACAAGTATCTCGACTTCAAGCCCGAGGAGAAACAGGCGCGCGTATCTGCCATTTTGAACTTAATTGGGAGCGTGTGCACCTCGCTGGAGGTGAGCTTTCCCATTATACGCAGGGATGGCACCTATGAAATAGTCACGGGATATCGTGCTCATCATGTACGTAACCGTCTGCCTTTAAAGGGTGGTAAGTACATAGCTCCAGACACCTGAGTTCATTCGTTCAGTTCCACTTCGTTAAGGAATTCGCTTTGCCATGGATGTGGATGAGCACGAGGTAAAGGCATTGGCGGCAATTATGACATTCAAGTGCGCCTGCGTCAATCTGCCCTTCGGCGGATCCAAAGGTGGTATTCGAATTGATCCCAAGAAATACACGGCTAAGGAATTACAGACGATAACTCGCCGCTACACAATGGAGCTGTTGAAGCGCAATATGATTGGCCCAGGCATTGATGTGCCTGCTCCGGATGTCAACACAAGTCCGCGCGAGATGAGCTGGATCGTGGATCAGTATATCAAGACCTTTGGTCACAAGGACATCAATGCAACGGCTATTGTCACTGGGAAGCCCGTCCACATTGGCGGCATCAATGGCAGATTTGCAGCAACTGGCCGAGGAGTGTGGAAAACGGGCGATGTCTTTCTGCAAGATCAAAAATGGATGGATTTGATTGGTCTTAAGACAGGCTGGCAAGACAAGAAGGTAATTGTCCAGGGCTTCGGCAATGTTGGCTCATTTGCAGCCAAGTTTGTTCACGAGGCAGGCGCCAAAGTAATTGGCATTCAGGAGTTTAATTTTTCACTGACCAACGATAATGGCATTGATATCAATGTGAGTATGAGAAGTTTACCACCTCTAATTTTAACTGTTAGCTAGAGCTTGCACCCCTATTAGGATCTCATGCAATATATGGCGGATAAGAAAACGCTCAAGGGCTATCCGAATGCCAAGGAATCCACCGAAAACCTTCTAACTGCAGAGTGCGACATACTGATGCCGTGTGCCACACAAAAAGTCATAACCAGCGAGAACGCAAAGGACATCAAAGCCAAATTGATTCTTGAGGGTGCCAATGGGCCAACTACGCCAGCTGGCGAGAAAATTCTACTGGATAAAAAGGTGTTAATCGTTCCAGATCTGTATTGTAATGCAGGCGGAGTCACTGTGTCCTACTTCGAATACCTGAAAAATATTAACCATGTGACCTACGGAAAGATGACGTCAAAGAGATCATCCCAGCTGATTCATGAGGTCATTAATTCGATCAATGAATCCCTAAACTGCCAGATTCAGGAAATCGTAAGTAGTTCAGTCGCTAAAACTGAATCAATGAATTTAATTCAAAACCCTCATCACAGCCTCTGGTCAAGCCAAACAAATCCCTTCAAGCTATTCGTGACTGCACCACGGAGGCAAATATTGTAGACGCGGCCCTACAAACTGTTATGGAAGCGTCAGGAACTGGAGTGAAAGCCACGGCCAATAAGTTTGAGCTGTGCAATGATCTGCGCACTGCTGCCTATATCTGGTCCATATTCAAAATATTTCGAGCTTTGGAGAGCTCTGGCATATCACAGCAATAGTTCGTTAGTTTTCATATTATTTGAATGGTTTATATTTTTTCTAAGAATTGTTTTGCAAATTTGTAATAAATGGTGTATTCTTTTAAAAGCACTAAATTAACTGATTTATCTGCTCATGGCATAAGATTGGATTATCATTTTCCTGTTCTGACACCAAGGTTTCAATATAATGTTTAAGAATTCATAAAACATAGTCATCTTTGTATATCAATACAATATACCTATTTCATGAAAAGATATGTATATATAACGGCTAACAAAAAATAGTATATTTGATTTTTTTTTTTTGTCAAAATGATCCGGAGTATTAATAATATATTTTTAAGTATGCGTTCTGTTACGCCAGGACATCGTAATACACGGCAGAAGCACCAGATGCCCGAGCATCTGAAGAAAGTGGAAACGTCTAAGAACCCCCGACTATCAGATATAGTTATGTACAACTATCACAGGGCTGCCCAAATTATGGAACAAGAGTTAGTCAAGTCAATGGACCAATACGCCCATTTCAAGCCTGCTGAAAAACAGGCACGAGTAACTGCAATTCTGAATCTAATAGGCAATGTAACTAGCTCACTTGAGGTGAGCTTTCCCATCATCAAAAACAACGGCAGCTATGAGATCATAACTGGCTACCGAGCCCATCACGTGCGCCATCGTCTGCCCCTGAAAGGTGGTATGTATCGTGCGTAACTCGCCTAACTACTTGATTTATTTACCCGCCTCTTAACCAGGAATTCGCTTTGCCATGGATGTGAGTGAGCATGAGGTGAAGGCACTGGCGGCTATTATGACATTCAAGTGCGCCTGCGTCAATCTACCCTTCGGCGGCTCCAAAGGTGGCGTTCGAATCGATCCCAAGAAGTACACTGTCAAGGAATTACAGACGATAACTCGCCGCTACACAATGGAGCTGTTGAAGCGCAATATGATTGGCCCAGGCATCGATGTGCCTGCTCCGGATGTCAACACAAGTCCGCGCGAGATGAGCTGGATCGTGGATCAGTACACTAAGACATTTGGCTATAAGGACATCAATGCGGCAGCAATTGTTACGGGAAAGCCCGTCCACATTGGCGGGATCAATGGCAGATTTGCGGCAACTGGTCGAGGGGTGTGGAAGGCGGGCGATTTGTTCTTACAGGATAAGGAGTGGATGGATTTAATTGGCTTAAAGACCGGCTGGGAGGACAAGAAGGTAATTGTCCAGGGCTTCGGCAATGTTGGCTCATTTGCAGCCAAGTTTGTTCATGAGGCAGGCGCCAAAGTAATTGGCATTCAGGAGTTTGATTTTTCACTGACGAACAATGAAGGGATTGATATCAATGTGAGTATGTCTTATTGATCAGTTCTTTACCAACTTTAGCCACTGTACTCACTTTAAGGATCTAATGGAGTTCAAGTCGACTAAAAAAACCATAAAGGGCTATCCAAAAGCTAAAGAAACGAAAGAGAGTATAATAACTGCAGATTGCGACATACTAATGCCATGTGCCACACAAAAGGTGATAACCAGCGAGAACGCAAAGGACGTCAAAGCTAAATTGATTCTGGAAGGCGCCAATGGACCAACTACGCCAGCAGCCGAGAAAATTCTACTTGAAAAAAAGGTGTTGATCATTCCAGATTTCTATTGCAATGCGGGTGGTGTCACGGTATCCTATTTTGAGTACCTAAAGAATATTAATCACGTATCGTATGGCAAAATGAACTTGAGGATAACTTCTCAGCTCATTCATGATATTCTGAATTCGATCAACGAATCGTTTTGTGAGTGCCCTGATATCGTAAGTTGCCTAATTAGTGACCCCATTCAGCTAATTCAATTATAACAAAGTCCATTACTTTAATTATTTTTATTATTCAATGTTATCCGCAGCCCAAAGTCGAGCCAACCGAAAGCCTTCAGAAGCTGCGCGACTGCGCCAAGGAGGCTGACATTGTGGATGCGGCACTGCAAACTGTTATGGAGTCATCGGGAGCTGGCATTAAGGCGACAGCTACTAAGTTTAAGCTTCAGAACGATATACGTACTGCTGCCTATATTTTCTCCATATTCAAAATATTCCGCGCTTTGGAAAGCTCCGGCATATCACAACAGTAAATGAATAAACTATTAGATACTAGAAAATTGGAATCTTTTCACGCTCGACAACTGGAAATGTTCGTCGGTGTCTGACAACGGAAAATTATGACGTAATGGACTTTTTAAAATTGATGATGAATGAAGCATGCTAAACACACACATTTAACCAGAAATATTATTCTACTCTTGATGTCTGTTTATGTAAAAATCAAAAATTAAAAATTTTCTGTTTTAAACATGACCATATCCATGTTGTAAGCTTGTAGTTGATGAAGATTAATGTATATAACTATTATGCCAAGAATCAATAAACAATTTGGCTTCTATTTTTAGTATGTATGTATATACTTCTACGATGTACATATGTGGCAAATGAGGATTCAATTACAACGTTGCAACGTTTTTTAAGATCGGGTTTAAAACTTGAAAGTTCAGGTGGAATGTCAAGCTCTATGAAGGAGATATATTCTTGGTCAGCATCAACAGCCAATTACTTAAATCTAGCTCGAGAGAAAGTGCATATCAGGTTTGTTACTAGTTATCGATATTAAAGCTTCATAAAATCGATATTAAATGTTATTTGCTTATATCCAGTTATTTGCTTATATCTTAGAATTTTACATATTTTTTGTTTAACTTAACTTCTCCCATTCAGTTTATAGTATGTCATATTCGGATACTCCCCACTTGCAAAAAAATATTTCTTATATTTTTAGCTTCATTATAGCACAAGCTGTGTCAAATTTGATATTACGTAGTAGCTTTCGTTTTGTATGTAAAGCCAAAATTTGTACTATTTAAATCTCTAGAAAATTGAAATCAGTCGAGTGAATGTCTTTAACAGCGTCAGAGCTACTAAAGCATTAATATATACAATATAGAAATTCCACACAAACTTGAAGAGAACTGAGAATATTTTATATGATTTTGGTTAAATTTCAAATTAAAGCAAGTTTCTATATTTGAAAAACAAAATGGACAAACCGGACGAGCCGTTCAATAAGACGGCTTTCCTTGAGGGTTATCTGCTGAAGCACCGTGAGCTGGGCAAGCGGCAGCGTGAATATAAGAAATTGCTTTCGAGTAAGCTAAAGACACGTAATGAGACAATCATCGATGCCAGCTATGAGAATACCATCGATCGCCTGGAGGAGGAGAAGAATGATCTGCGTGCTCAGATCTGGGTAGCCGCTGGCTCGACGCACATGAAGAAGGACAAGCGCTACTTGGCCCAGATACGTTGCCATGTGGAGTGCCAGGAGAATCTAGCCTCGGATATCACCAAGCTGAAGACGTCCATAACCAATATGGAGCGTGAAATCAGTCGTGTAAGCAAGCAGATCTACAATCTGAATCGATTGACGGTGCCGGAGCAGCAGCACCAGGCACACGTGGCAAGGGTGCGCAAGAAGATGGCCATTTTGGAGAACTCCTTGGAGGTGGGCATCCGGCAAGAGTGCGGCTTTACGGCGGCAAATGCTGATCTGCGAGAGCAGCTCATCCGGATACTCAATCATCGCACATTCTTCAATGATTCCTACACTAAGATGGTTCAGAAGCTGAATAGCGACAAGAAGTATCTGATAGATCTCATTGAGTATGCGCTGAACACCTTCGATGGCTGCATTGATGTCTATGAGAAGATCGATAAGATTACCAAGCGCGAGGCCAAGGAGCGTGAGTTGAGACGCATTGAGCTGCAGAGCATCATGCGAAAGGTGGCTGCCGATGCGGATAACTCAGCGTTCGTGGAGTGCAAGGGCAGGGAGCGAATTTTGGCTGATCTGCCACCCAAGGAGTATAGGCGACGCGACGAGTTCCGTCGCAAGCACAACAAGAAGATCAATCTCTACAATTCGGTGTTGAAGAAGATCCTCGACTACACCAACTCTAGCAATGTGGAGGAGGTGATTGAGAAGTTCCAGCAGCAGGAGAGTCTCTATTACTCCTTCTTCAACTATGCCAACGAGATGAGCTATCACATAACGCTGTTGAACAACTCAGTGAATCGCCTCTTCGAGGACATTATCGATCTGAAACGCGAGAATACGTCCACGCTGCAGGGGCAGATCGATTTGATTAGTTCCTTGGAGCAGCAGGTGCGCAAGAAGCAAGCCGCCAACTTGGAGCTGCATAAGACACGTGAAAACAACGATACGCGCCTCGAGAATCTACTGCAGGGTGTTGAAATGCTTTGTGATATGTGCTCGGTGGATACGTCGCCCTTGTCCGAGCTGCTGGGTGATCATACCCATGTCAATCTCGTGAATGTTGAACGCTTTCTTCGGCTACTGGAGACGCGCGTCCAGGACATTGTTGCCAGTGTGTATGTGTTCGAGCGCCAGGACGAGGGCAACATTGACTACGTGGTTAAGCAGATCGAAAAGATCTGCGAACTACCCACCGATCTCAATGACATTGTGCTCACCCAACAGTGTCCTGAGTGCGCCGAGGGCGAGGCCTTCAACATGGACGATGGCGGCGATGGTGTGACCATACACACCATCAAGGAGGCCAAGCAGAAACTCTACGAGAAGATCACTCAGCCAGAGATGCAGTATCGCCTGCACAGCATCAGCCAGTGCCGCTTACCGCGCTCCAGAATGTTGGCTGCCCGAAGAAATGTTTAGATCCGGCAACTCATCAATTGCACGGATCACCCCAATTTTCAGCGTTCAAAACACTCAAGTCATGGCCGTTTAAATTTGTGAAATGGAAAGAAACGCATTTATTTATGGAAATAAGTATACGTCTCCCACAAAATAATAGATCTTTTTTGTCTAAAATAAAAAGTATTCCAAGTTCGAGCTCAGCATATTATTGTGTATAATATAAGTTTTATCCCATTTTTTTTCTCTCTTAATGCCTTTTCACATCAGTCTCATACTTTTGAAATCTCTTTTAGGTTTTCTCCAAAACCCCAGCTGCTGATGAGAAAATTAATCCAATTATCAGGGTCCAAGCTAGAGTTGCTCGTTGTTGCCGTTGAGCTTTCTGGCTCAGGCGGAGTTGTTACCCGAGAATTGCAATCATACATCCTATTTATTTTCTCTAAGTCCTTATCAGAAAATCCCAAACGTTGACCCAATCGAGTGTTGTCCATCGTTTGCTGTAAGTTGAAGATTATTATATCATAATATTATATTAATTAATATCATATTTGTACCAAATTATATATATTCTTATAACCAGTTGTTGATTTACGTCCAACTAACCTTTGCCACCATTGTCGGTTGGCCGTTCCGTGAGAAGGCTCTGGCCGAGTAGTGCATAATGCTGTCGAAATCATAGGGCACTCCGAAACCCTCGGTAGGGTCCACCTTTCTAAAGTTTTTCCATGCTCTAGGGCGTATATTCTCGTACTTTATCATAACATGGTCATCACGCTCCATCCGGCTTTGCTCGTGTAAAAATCCAAGTGTATGCATCAGCTCGTGCAGCACTGTGCCGAAACGTCGCAGACATCCAGGTGCCTGTAGATTGATTTTCTGACTGCCGCCTATGCGACCCACAGCAGACCAACAGCCCGAGAAGTCGCTTCCAATGGAAATGTAGTCCCTCTCGCCGCTATGTGGCACAAATCGGATGCAGGTGCGCTTGTGGTACTCCTCCATGGCAGCTTGAATAATGGATAATTCCAGGCTATCGAAATCGCCTTCGATCTGGTAGGGCACCACAGCATTGGGCCAGCGTAAGCTCTGTGTAACAACTCCATTTCGCATAGTGACGACTGGTTGTGGCACTAAAATATCGCCCTCAAGGTAGCTGCCCAACTCCTCGGGATTAACATTGATGTCAGCACTTAAGTTGCCTACCCTAGCACCTGTTATATCCTGATCCGTCTTACCAAACAAGGCGCTGCCATAGGCGCTCAAGTCTATGATGTCCTTGCTAGATGACCTTGGATCTCCAAAGGACACTTCCTCCTGGGATATCAATGGCAACGCCCAGCTGAGTGTGTACATTGAAACGAAGATGAATATTAGTCTCTGCATGGCTTGCCGGTAACTTACACTTTGTTTAAACTGCATTGAACTCTACTGGCTTTTATATCTGAATTGGGGCAGGAAGCTCTCCGAATCTTGCTATTATCAGCTTTTACATGATTATAGCAATGCGGAATTAGACAACATAACGCCTATTCAACTCTGATTTATGGCGATATAATTTAGATTAATATTACACATTTAATCTATTCTCGTTACAATTTAGAATAGTAAAAATTATTGCATAGCCTCCAGACTGGGAGCCCTTGCTGATATGCTGATATGGGGTTCTTAGCCCGAAACTCTTGTAAGTGATAAGCTACTAGACACGCAGACCCAAAGATCCTCAAATGTGTCTATATTAGTATTTACCCATTCATGTCAAAAGAAGGCAAAAAGAAGGCGTGGAAGTCTCCATAAAGTATATATATTCTTGGTCAGGATCAGTCAGCCCGCATGAACGCCGAGATCTCAGAGGATATCAGAGTTAGAGACTTGAAATTTGATATGTATACTCGTGTATACAATACGCAGTACGAGTTTATCATATTTTGTTATCGACAATAATCGATAATTAAGCCTCAATTAAGCCTCATTTGAATACTGTGAAACCATGTATGGTTAGTGGTGAAACTTAGAGACATAAGATTTCGTGTAGATCTATGCGACAAATACAAATATTTTGTAATATATACATACATACATATGTACATAGATTTCGGGTAAGACGGCCCCTTTGCCCCAAATTTGAAAACGTAAACTTATGCTTTGGCAAATACACACATTTCAGTGTTATTATCAAGTTCTTCCCACTAAAATAGGATTTTTTCAATCAAAAAATTCTCAATATTGTCCACACACCGCAGTTAGCAGAGCGCGTGCTTATGCGTGCGTGTATGGGTGCAACTGTTTTTTTTTTATTCCCGGAACCCATTGAATGGGAAATTAGGGTATAATATTTTAGTGTAAGTATGTATATGTACTCGTGTATTTTCATGTATTTTTCGAGACCTCATCACATTTCTTTTTTTTTTTATCGATAATGACCAATAATTTTATTTCGTTTTTAAGCCTAATTTGAATACTGGAGGACCTAGATTTAGACTTTAGATTTACTGTGTAGATGCATGTGATGAAAAATGTATTTCAAATATTGGAGACTTGTGCTTTGGCAAATACACACGTTAAAATCTTGTTATACAAGATTTATTCAACAATTAAATTATCAAAATTTAGCCTATATTGCAGCAAAAGCGCAGTCGCTGCTAACTGTGCACTTAGCAGAGCGCGTGTTTATGCGTGCGTGTGGATGCATGCGTATGTATTTGTGCACGTGTTTTTGTATGTGTGCATAAAACAAGCGTAGAATGATTCGAATATCAGCTCTTTGCAGGGCTCAGGGGATCTCGTAGTCGAGCAGTCTAGAGTTTTCTTACTTGTCATATATATAAGCAAAATAAAACATATGTACATATTTAAATATAATTAAAATTGTTGCTAATTTATTTCTTAAAGACTTTGATCAGGCAGAGATTCGTGATAAATTATTCTAGACTAAGGTTGTATGTAGAATGCTTTAAATAGTTGGTCGCAGTTGGTGATCGTGTGAAGGGAGTGGGATCTTTGGTCTAATTGCTGGCTGCCGTGGCATTTTCATTTTGGCCGTCTCCAAGGCCCAGACCACTGATGAGCCCGCTGAGGAAACTATCAACGATGGGATTACTACCAGGAGCTGGCACTGGTGCTGCAGCGCCTACACCGGGAGCTGGCGCTGATCCACCCACATACCCACAGTCGTACATGCGATTCAATTTATCTACATCGAAATCTGAGAATCCTTTGCGCTGGCCCATTTGAGAGGAACCCTTCGATTGCTGTACGTGAATGTGAGAAGATCAGCTTACAATGTTCTGGATTTTAAGGTACTCCAGTTACTCACCATGGCCACTATAGTCGGCTGTCCGTTGGTGGAGAAAGCGTTCGCTGAATAGTGCATGACGCTGCCATAATCGTATGGCACGCCGAAAGCTTCCGTTGCGGCGGCCTTCTCGAAGTTGCTCATGGCCGAGGATTGAATATTCCTGTATTGGATGGCCACGTAGTCATCACGCTCCATGCGATTCTGCTCATGCAGGAAGCCAAGGGCATGCATCAGCTCGTGTATGGCTGTGCCGGGACGGCTGAGACAGCCAGGCGACTGCAGATTCACCTCCTGCTTGCCACCGACACGACCCACTGATGACCAACAGCCCGAGCCGCCGCTCACAATCGAAATGAAATCACGCTCAGTGCTGCGTGGCACAAACCGAATGCAGGTACGTTTGTGGTACTGATCGATGGCACCCTGAATCGTAGCCATGTCGCGAGCATTGAAGCTGCCGCGGATTTCGTATGGCACAACGCCGTTGGGCCACCGTGAGCTCTGTGTGGTTAGGCCGTTTTTCATGGTGACTGCCGTTTGTGGTATCAATATGTCGCCTTCCAAATAGCTGCCCAGCTCCTCGGGATTCACCGTGTCCGTGTCGGCACTGAAGTTGCCCACTAAAGCGCCTGTGCGATCTTCATCCGGCTCACCAAACAAGGCACTGCCATAAGAGCTCAGGTCAATGGTGTCCTTACTAGGGGTCGACGCCTGTTCAATCCCGTTCTCGGGCAGTTCAATAACTTCGGTGTCATCAATGTCGTCGTCGTCGTCGAGAGCAAGTGGCACAGCCTGTGCACAAGCCAGGCCCATAAGTAGTAGTAAAGCTAATCGGGACATCATGGATAGTTTCGATTGGTTAGTTCTTTTCTTCGCTGGTTAAAGTTTGACTGTGCCTCAGTCTGGAGAGGACTGGATATATATATACTGAATTCTGTACAGAGTGCCCGCCCTTATCAGTCGGCAACGAGCTTTTATATACATAAACACATTTTTTACCGGCAGACCTTCAAGCGTGCACTCGACAGTATTGTTGTTGTCGTCATCGTCTTGGATCGTCACACTCTTTTATTGGTGGGCAAATATTTGGGTAACGCTTAGAGCCAACCGTGTTACTGCTATATAATATTGTTTTTGTTTTTAGGGCAAAATGACTTTCATAAATCGTATCAGTAGTTTGTTTGCATACACAAAGTTTAACGACATTTTCTTAATGTAGTTTTTTAGTTTTTCGCACATAGCAATAACCGATAAGCATTATCGTCTTGACCTCTATGTAAGATAGATTTATATGCTACAATTTGTTTGTATAATGCCGCTGTGATTTAGACTGGAAATAAAACCAGACACGCTTATGCATAAATACACGTAATACTCATCATAGGATATACCTAGCTTGAAATTAAACAAGCATGCGACTCACAACTAAAGTAATTTAATTTAATTTATAGTATGTTAATTCTAAAACTAGCTTGAATACTCCATTCAAAATAAATTGAGCTTCTTAGCTTATAGGATATCAAATGAAATTGAAACTGTGACAGTATTACAATGATCGCAATGTGATGAATTCGCTTACTTAAATACTTTATACAATGCGGCGGCTTCAAATAAATATGGGAAAAACATTATCAAAAATCCCATGCTTTTTGTGGCTCATTAGCTGGCACAGCTGTGCAAGCTGTGTGCATGAATTGGGTTCAAGTGCAGATGGCAGCCGTCATCACCAAATTATTGTATTGGTATATGAGAAATATTTAATGAGACAGCGGAAAAAACATATATTGGTAACGATCAAATGGATGATCTTTTTGTTAGTTGTATCGTGTGTGCGAGCTTATTGCATTTGATCCTCTAGGCATCGAAGCTCATTTCGACAACCATGTTTGAGTCTGAATTGGAAAACTCTTCCTCCTCATCGAATTTCAAATTCATTTTAACCCCACTCAACTTATCCGTATTCAGTACGCGTCGGCTGCTCGCCGATATAGATTCAGTCACATCTCTCAGTGCTTTGCTGCAGATCTCATCGATGGTGGCGGGATCATCCATCAGGTCCTCAATGCAGTCCTTCAATATTGTGGACGTAACAATACAATCCCGATTAAGTGCTAAACTCTTGTGGAAATACTCAATGGCCTCGTCCAAGTTTCCAAGTAGAGCGTGTATAAAACCAATGGCAGTATATGTGTTTCCGCTTTGGGGTTTTAGCAGAAGTGCCTGCAAGCGAACATTTACTCAATACTCATTACGAACATTACAAAAAAAGTAAAACTTTGCTCTTACGAATTGGAAATTGTATAGCGCATCCTCGAACTTTTGTATTTTACGATAGGAGTGACCAAGATTTATAAAGAGCGGCTCCCAGCGCGCTGAAACCTCCTCATTGTTGGCCTTGGCGCGCTGCCTAACAATGTCCACTGTGCATTGAAATATTGTGGCAGCCCCATCGAAGTACTCGTACTCGTATTTGATCACGCCCAGCTCGTGCAGGACATAGACATCCATGGGAGCAATTGTCATGGCTTGTAAAAAGAATTTCTCGGCCAATTCCAGATTTTTGGTAAGACCACACTCCACGCCAATGTATAATAGAGGCAAATGACAACCGCGCATAAGTTGGGTGGCCTTGAAGTAAGCAGCCATTGCTTGCTCGTGCTCATTCTCATTGGCAAAAGAGTGTCCGTAAGCCAGCCAAGCGGGGCCATAGAGGCGATCCAGGGATGTGGCCTTTGATAGGTAACGACGCGCTGGATCACTCTTACCTATCATGTCATAGTAGCAGCCGACTGCATACCATGAAATGGCCTTATCCGGATACCGATCGACCAACTTATGGGCAACATAGAAAAGCTTATTGAAATCTCCATTTTCCACTAGACAGGCAATTTGTATGGTCAGTGCGTTATTGTGAAACGGATCAACTTTCAACAAGCTATAAGCAAAATATAACTTAATTATATATATGAAATAACTATTTAGGAATTAATTACCTGTTTAGTATTTTCAGGCACTGCTTGTAATCACAGTCATAGAAACATTTTTCGGCCTCAGCGGCAAGCAGATCTGTGCTGCGCAGCACCCGGCTCAAGCAATCGTTGAGCGGCACTAAACTGTCGCTGTCATGCTCGCGCGAGCCTCGACGATGGGATGCATCAAAGAGTGAACGGTGGGTGGCATCAATCATAGATGAAGCACGAGACAGACTTGTTTGTAGAGAAAACGTAGGCGCTTTCAGATCATCCAGCACTCTGTAAAATTTGCACAATATTCTTAAAACGAACTATACACAAGTCCTCAATTAAAGCTCACTTTTGTGCAGGTGACATAAACTGACTTGAGGTCAGTGGCACCTTGGACACAGAGGGCTTGGGCACCTGTGTATCCGTTGAACAGGTTTGCTGCACTCGCGCCGTAAACTCTTTAATATACTTGAGCACGTCCGGATTGACAATCGGAGAGATTTCCTCCGCGTTGCGCGCCGATATAAGCTCATAGTATTTTTTCAATCTGGACTCGTACAGTTTGAGGATGAACTTGGCATCCGCTTCGGTTGATTGTTGAGCCAGCGGTAAGTGATGCATCAGCTCAAATTCTATAATAAAATCAAATTTGTATTTATAGGAGCATAATAAGTAACATTGCGTATATACCCTCCCAAGCCATGAGCATTTCATGCTGCACCAACGCTTCTAGTGCCTCAAAGCAGTAAATTGATTTGTGTAGGGCTTGTACATAGAAATCCATGGCCATTCCGCGATTATCTAATGCTTCAAATACTTTTCCCTTGATAAGGAATATAGAAGCCAGCAATTCATTGCGATTGTTCTCTTCACCGCCAAAGACGCTGTTGCTTTCCAAATAGATGCCGCTGGCTGTATCCATCGGCTGATTGATCAAAGATGTGGTCATGGTCTCCACCTCAACGATTTGTATTACGTTTGCTGCTTCGTTATATTGCTTGGCAGCATAAAGACTTTCGAGCAACAGATTGAAGCACGGCAACGAGGTCTTCTCTAGCTTATAGTGCTGGATTGTATGAGCCGCGCGATGGAACTCGCCAAGCAGAAACATGCACTGTGCCTGGTAGTAGACATCCCGTGGCTCATGGCCGCTTAAAACAGATACTTTTTCGGCCCAAAACAAAGCAGATGAATATCGACGCTGTGATAAAATACAGTTCAATTTTGTTTGAATGTATATTTTGATTAAAATGTATCAATTCCATTTACCATGTCTATAAACTGTCGAACTAGTTTTCTATACACCGTGAGATCAATATGATCATTTGTGCCTTCCGTATTGCTGCTTTCACTATCCCCAGCCATATTATTCAATTATTTACAAAATTATAAATATTCTGTACCAATTTGTTAGTTTTTCTTTGCCGGCTAGCGTTGGGGTGACACGAGTTATCTGGCAACGCCAATGTCGACAGCTGGTTTAACCATTCACACAAAATGGGCAGTGGCACTGTGAGAAAATTTTGGCTCGTCTTTTCAAAATCATGAATTATGACTATATTGTTAAAATTAAAAATTATTATTTTTATATTATTATTAATAATAGTAATAATTTTTAAATACGCGATTATAGCGTTTTTATGTTTTTTATTTTATTTTATCAACAAATGTTTACAAATATTCGGTTGTTTCAATGAACCTCCTTGCAACTTGTATGTTGTCCTGCGCTTGATTTTGATGTTGGAGACGGAGATTAGGGCAGCAGCCAACCTACATAGAGATTTCGGTTGCGCTCTCTCAGCATCTGTCTTCGGCAGGATTCAGTGTATTTCAATTGCTCGTTAGGTGAGGTTATTGCATTTCTGACTGGAGTGGCAACAAGAAAAAGTTGAACCCAGCGGCAGTGCAAATAAAAACAGTTCTTTTTAAGTTGCTGCTTAAAATAAAATAGAAAATATACAAAAAACGCCTTCATCTTGCAGCCTATTTTTAAAAGTGTAAAGTAAGAGACTGCAAACTACACCAACAGCAACAACACTACCATAGTAAAATTAACGAAAACGCGTGCAAAGCACACAACACAACTTGAAGTAACGGTTATAAGCCGGACAGCAGTGTGAGAAAAAAATGTGCTTTGCATGCATGCAGTACGACGACAAAAGCTGAATGCGCGTGTAAAATTGAAATTAAATTCAAAAAAAATTTATGTGAGTGACGCGTGCAACAAACTAAACATAAGCTGCTACTACTACAATTTTGGGTATGTAAATACTCACATAAACACATTCATTCATATGTATATACAGGCATACTTGCGAAATTGTAACGTTCTACGTGTGTACAAACAGACGTACATTTATTTGTATGTATGTATGTATGTATGTATATTTTAAAAGGTAAATGGGCCCGGCACAGCAATAGTCGGCAAATTTAACAGTTGTTGTGTGCGAAGAGTGTACCCGGAGGAGTGCTGTAAGGGCAAATCTAAGTCGCCGGATTGTGCCGGAGTCTCGGATGCAGTTATACTCTCATCGAGTGCAGCTTCAATGCCCTTTTATAGTGCGTGTTGATTTCGAGTTGTTCGCGTTGTTGCTGTTGCTGTTATTGTGGCGTCGCCATCGTCGGCCCTCGTCACTGTCTTTTTACAACTTTCCGTTGTTCCATGAGTGTTTTACGTCGCGCACGCCTTGCCATACTCACGTCATTTGCCCAACAGCTCCAGCAACAACAAATACTACTCTCCTACTAGTCGACCACTTTTTACAACTACGAATACGCACAGAGAGGACCACGGGCAATAGCAACAAGAACAACGGCAACAACAGCAACAACATTACCAAGAACAAGAACAAAAACTACCCAAGCTCCGTTGGCGCTCCGCTCCTCTCGTTGTTGCTGTTGCTGTTGTTGGTTGCTGGCTCTGCGGCGTTCTGCTCATTTCATGCTGATTTATGGTTCTAATAATAGCTTCGCTTCCTGTTTCTCAAAAGGATTACAGCCGCTGGCACACGCACACGGCCGAGACGCATACACACATACAGAGACATCAACACGTCCTCTTCTCTTTTAAGTGCCGTGTCCATTTTAGCCCATCACCACATTTAGCTATACAAAAAAAAGAAGAAATAAAAAATTTAAATAATTACTGTGAACGACAAAATTATGAACCAGTCGCTCGCACGAGAGCACTTGGAAAGAACTTGTCGTTGGCTACGAAACGGGGGCATGGCGGAAAATGGTTAATTACAGTTATGTTTGCGGGGATACGCCTTGATCGATTTACAGCGTTTAACGCTTAAGTGAGCTCATTTAGAATGGTTGAATAGTGTGCTTGCTGTGTGCGTGTGTGTGTGTTTGTGTTGTGTTGTGGTGGGTGTGCGTGCTTGTTTGTGTGCCGACTTAGGGACTTACACGCATCAAGGAAACCGTTAGATCCTATTATGAATATAAAGTAAATATGGAAATTGGCGTAAACTAAGCTTGCAGTTTTGACTATCAGTTTAAAAGTATAAAAAGGAAAGAAAGAGATATAAAATAAAAAAGTAGAAAAATTAATCGGAAATAAACTTTATTTTAAGTTTAGATCATGAAAGTCAATAAAATATTTAAAAACTTTTTCCTAACTGAACAAAAAAAAAAAAAAAAAAAAAAAAAATGGTTTTTACATTTTAAATTGTATAAAGAAAAACTTTTTGTTTTTTAAGTATTTATGTAAAAAATATTTTAAAGGCTTAAACAAAGTATTCAATAAACAACTACTATAATTAAAAATTAAGATTATTTTAAGATGTAACTTCTTTTTATTATAGTTATGTGTTAGCTAATTTTAATTATAAACGTTAATTATATTCTATTGATATATTTCAAATTTGTTTTGTTTCTTTTCCATATACTTTAGCAGGGTGCAAGCCGAGATTTTCATCATTGACAGGGAATAATGAATCGATGATTATTTGCGTCAGCTGAAACGGCCGCCGCATCTGCTTGCTGTCTGCGTAGTGAAGTGCCGAGTGGTGCCAAATCCTTATTACCAACAACAACAACAGAAGCAACAATAGCAACAACTATAAAAGCTAAGCATACCATTTTGGCCAGCAAACATGTTTGCCTGAGGCACGCCAGACAACATTTTTGGGCAGCCGCATCATCGAGTCGAACATTGCTCAAATATAAGACACTCGCTGCGCAGCACAAACCATTGAGCGTATGCCCAGAGAGCGGCTACAGTTGGAGAGTGATAGAGCGAAAGCGAACGGAGAGCAAGTGGTGAAGCAAGCCGCTTGGAGCTTGGAGCTGTTTGCTATTTTGTTGCGTTGGCCGGCACAACACGAGGCCAAGGGGCGGAGTGGTGCGAGCATACGGAAGTGGCGACATCTGTTTTGCCGCTTTGTCAGCTTATCCGGCAGCCGATGGTGTAGCCGACGACAGGCGACCTCAGCAGCAACAACGACGACGCCAACACCGACACCGACATCGACGCCGAGAAGGAGCGCACACGACGACAGGACTAACGGCAACGTGAAATACAAGTGTGGAAATTGGAATTTTTATTCAAAACAATGCCCCTGCTGCAACAGGTATGTAAATAATAATAAAACCCATTCGCACGCCCAGCCCGAACGGGCATGGCGTGGCGTTAGCCGTAATTGAGCCGCTCACGTACAACTCCCAGATGAGATGAGAGAACCAGAGCGCATCAGCTGGTTCCACGCCCTGCAAACACTAACAGCAGCTGCTGCCCTTTTGGCTGCTTTCCCCCTTGCCCCCTTGCCGTTGGCATTGCTGTCTTTGCCTTGCACCTTGATATGATTGTGTGTCTCTACGGCAGCCGTATCGGCTCAACTTTTAGCCACTGACTGATTGTACCTATGACAGTAGAGGATGATGATCCTAATCAGATTAGTGCTTAACTTTATACGCCTCACGGCAATACAGTGTCAACTACTGCTGCTGCTGCTGTGGCTCCTGCTTCTTCAGGATTTTTCGCATCGCACTCTGCAGTCGACTCTTGTTCTCTGTTGCACATTATGAGTAGTTTAATTTGATTAAACTTGCGGCGTTTGTTCATGGTGTCTGTCTCCTAGACAGTGCAACGCCTTCATCTAAGCTGTCTGTCAGTCGTGTCTGCGTGTGGGTTTGCACGTGTGGAAGGCGTTTAATTGTACTCTGTGTTGCGCAAAATAGTTGCGTGATTTAATTTGCTGCGCTTTTATATATTTTTAATTCATTTAAATGAAAATATTAAATTAAGCAACAAGAAACTATGAGAGCTAAAAGCTAAAACTTCTCTCTGTGGTTTCTACATGTATATAAAATGAAGTAAAAAAACACACACACTCACACACACATATACATATATGTATAACAAATTGAATTGAAAATTTATTACGAACTGCATTACAAACATATTTTATGACAACTATGCTTCGCCCTCTGACATTCTAAAAGTCTCAATAAAAAACATTTAAGATTTCGTTCTCGTACGCATTCAATTGACTTCGACACAATGCACTGACAAATGTCTAGAATTTAAATATTTCCATGAAGTTTTATATAATTAAACTGATTTTTCCCGTTATTAGTTACAATATTAAAGACAATTTGCATATTATTTATTGGTGTAAATCTAATGTGCAGGTATTAGTAATTTGACTTAGTTCATATTCTAACAAGTTAGTAGCGTTTATTAAGCACATTTAAATTTAATTATAAATAAGTTAAATTTATGATTGAAAGCGAGTGGATTCAGTTTCATTTATTTGTGCGTTTAAGCTACGACATTTAATATACAATGGTGGACCAAAGTATTTTGACATCGCATTGTAAAAAGTTGAATCGCGTATTTCTGCATACTGAGAGAGGTAACGGTATCCATTATATTTTTAAGAGAGAAAATATATTAAAAGCTTCATGTCAGCAAATTATTGCACTGATAACATAACTCATTATTTTTCTATAATTATTTAAGTGACAGATTATCATTATTTGGCTGGACAAAAGTATTTTGACATTTCATAGTCTTTTAACAAAGTGATGGAAAAGTTATTATTGGTGATTGTAAAAATAAATTTATAAAAAAAAACTTTCCTTTGAAATCGATGACCTTTTGTAAGCATCCAGGAACTGACCTGACCCAATTTTTTACTGTTTCTAATGAAAAATCCTGTTAGAGTCCTCGAACTTCAGCAATCGGCTCCTCGCGCAATCTTAATAAGTCTGAGCTTGGTTTTCTTTTTCTATAAGCCCACACATTCTCTATTATATTCAGATCGGGGCTCTGAGGATGCCAATAAGACCAGATCGGGAATATCACGCAAAACTTATAGAAGATCACATAATATTAAGAAAATGTATAGAAAATGTGGTGATTTCAATAAAAACCGTGTCGATTCAGCTCAAAAATTATCATGACATATCAATAAGTAGAAAAAATGTCGAAGGACGGCTACAAAAGGTCATCAATGTCAATTAATATTTTGTTAACTTTTTCCACCACTTTGTTAAAAAGCTTTGAAATGTCAAAATTATTTTGTCCAGCCAAAAAATGATAATCTGTCATTCAAATAATTATAGTTAAAGAATGAGTTATGTTATCAGTGCAATACTTTGCTCATATATCATATTATCTTTCTTAAAAATATATTGGTTACCGTTCCTTTTCTCAGTATGCAGAAATAAGCGGTTCAAGTTTTTGCAATGTGATGTCAAAATACTTTTGTCCACCATTGTATATGGAAATGTGATAAAATTTGTATAGACCCAAATTAACATGATTTTAGATTTGAAGTTTAATATAAATAATTTTTTAAATATTTTTTTTTCTATTATTAAAATGTAAAAGACAGACGTTTCGTTCTCATTTCATCTCTCTATTTCTCTCTCTCTCTCTCTCTCTCTCTCTCTCTCTCACATACACACACCCAATCTTACATGCTGTAATGCTTTACTGATATGCTGTGTATTTATTTAGATTGATGAATTAACTGTTGTTTGAGCCCCTAGTCATATCAATTCATATATCAGATGCTATCTTTTGTGAATATCTTCAAAAAGTGTCATTTTAGTTAATATTTTGTCAGTTCAGTCAATTTTGTGGTAAGCCCCTCCGCCCAAATTGTCACTTGTCTGGAAGACTTCCGCCCGGGGACGTCGGCTGTGTCTCCTTCATGGGAGCGCTTAGTAAAGTGACACACATGTAATCATTACAATATGGTAGAGCTGGAGCACGGTTTACGCACATGTTACTGGCTGCTGTCATGCTTAAGCGATACCAAAGTCCTGTCAATATGTTTGTGTGGGTGTGAGTGTGTGTGTATGTGGGTGTGTGTGTGATTGCACTGTAAGACGTCTCCGTCCGCCTCCATTTGCATTGCTATTGTTGCATGCGTAAGCGTCTCATCGCTTTCTCTATCTCCCTCTCCCTCTCTCTCTCTCTCTCGCTCTTTCTATCTCTCTCTCTCTCTTTCTGTCTACCTAACTGTTCGGCATCCTCGCCTGTCATGCAGTCGAAACGCCCAGCTACAATGTTACTCATTGTCGACTGTAAAGGGCCCCATCTATTGCTCATCATTCAGCCATTTAAGGAGGGCCGAGAGTTGCTCGTAGGAGGAGAGAGGGAGGTAGGGCTGGGCCCGTGCTGCGGCACGGCCTTACAATGGAGGCTGTGCATTTGTTACAATGTTTACACAAATATTTAAGGATAATCCGACCATTTCAAAGGGGTTATTATGCAATTTTTCTTCTCATTTTATTGTGGATGCAAAAAAGTGTATAGTAAAAGTAAGTAAATGCAAAATGTCAATTTTGTCGTGTAAGCGGCATTCCCATTGATGGGAACGGCGGCTGCAGTCTGAGGCATGGTACGGCACAGCTCGCCATTGTTGTTGCCCTAATATAAAAATGCATATTTATATATAGATATATATTTATATGCATGCATATACATACTGACATATTGTGTTAATACATATTCATATTTATTTGGTTGCAATGTCTAAAATACCAACTCTGATTCGTGCAGTAATGCTTCCTGTGCCACTGTGGCGTATACTTTATATTATTTCATTTCCTTCACCCGTCGCTTTATTTATATGCATTTTATGTAATATATTTTATTTATGTGCCGTTAGCCTGCTGTTAAAAATGCCTATAAATAAAGTATATTTGTCGTTTGTACAACATTTTATTTGCAAAAGTTCATTTTGCCCGCTGTGCACAGTTTATATTTGTAGTACGACAAAATGGCTGGAAAAATCCTCACTGTTCCAAGAATATTTTTACTATTTACTAGTCAGAAAATGTTTAATGCATGAAAGATAGGTGACTTCCCGAACTCATTAGGATACATAAATGTTTTTGATCAGTGCTAAAATCGAGCTGATATTAGGTATGTTGGTTGACTTTCCGTTTTGTTGTTCATCTTTTAAGATGTTATAAGATATATGCCTTCTATAGAAGTTTTAGTATAAAGGTACTTTGAAGTTCAATTAATTCAAGGGCTTCTAATCTGGGATGGCCCAAAAAGTAGGTTTTCTTGTAAGAAAATTCCAATGCATTGATAATAGATAAACTAATGTTATTAATATACTAGATATGCGTACTCCAAGAGTAAAATTACATATAGCTAATTTTTCAACTTAAAATCGTCAATAAATATTTATATTTTCCTGAATTATGTATATTAGAATTGAAATCAAACTTCAGCCGTATAAATATATACAGAACGTCTAAGCTGTTAGAATTACCTATATCTATTATGTATAGTTTCTTTTTGAGTACAAAGGGATAAACAACACTCGACTTGGTAGAAACTTACGCCTATTTTCCACAAAATCATAGTTTTCTCTTCATCCGTAGTTCTGTCTGTCCTTCAGGATAACTCCTCGTCGAGCACTCCCGCGTAGATTTGTTTTATTTAACGACTTTGTTGGGTATTAGCACCTTGGCTAAGCTGAAAATCAGCTATAATCGAAATGCTTTCTTTTATTATTTATTTCTGGCTGCAATTGCCAGTTATTAGCCTTCTTGCCAGACGCCCGATAGGCAAATCATTGGCATTATAAAAGAAAACCCAAACGAAATGAAATGAATGAAGAATCATTTCAATAGCAAATCATTGTGCTAAGCATTTGCACTTGCAACTATATATATGCATATACATATATAGCAATATATATACATATACGTCTATATATATGGCAGAGTTTTTTTTTATTTTGAACAAAAGGCAGGCAGCCTGACAGCTTAGCGACTATGGCGTTGGCCAGCGGAATGCCTTGGAATGCCTTGCACCAGCCGGGCTCCTTCCCCGGTGTCGTGCAATATTCAAGACGTCCGTCTCATGGAGCTCTCACAATGGCAGCGAAAGCGCCCCGAGGCACATCATTAAAATGTCGATAGCAAGCAAATCACACGCCCGCCGCCAGCCAGATGGGATATAAAAAATGCGACGCGTTTTGCGGTGGGGTGCCTGAGGTTCATGGGATTCTTGGATTGCTGGATTGCTAGATAGATGGCTGGCTGGCTGCCTGAATGTTTGGGCTATGAACTGGGCGTAGCCAGTGCAATATGCGATGCTGGCATTAAAAATTTCAAAAATTCAATTGAATTTACTTTAGCGCAGACATCGTCGCATCGCATCGCATCGCATCGCTCCCATCCAACTAGCACTTAATGCATGGGGCGTGGGTGTGGCTAACAACAATGCTGTTGTGTGTTATCATTAAAAACGCGAAAAAAAAGTGCAGTCAAAGAAAACAAGAGGCAAAACAGCAAAGTACAAAAACAATAAAACCAACCATAAAAGGCCACGATGGAAAAACGGAGTTTGTTGCTTTTTAAATAGGCATGAAAAACTTTTCTTCTTTTTTCTTTACTACTATAAAATAAAAGCAAAGTCTGAATGTCATGAATGGCAAACTGATAGATACGCTGTGAGCACTCATAGAAAGATAGGAAATAATTTTTTAGTAATAGAATTAATAGTCAAAATATTTACTGTGAATATTTATAAAATATAATATAATTTGAGCTATGACTAAATGTACGAAAGAAGATTCTTGTACAGTTTGATAGAAGGTAATCGATAGTAGAGGGTTCACTGGAGACCAATTAATAATGTTGCTATTATTAATATTAAAATAATATATTATAATTCAAATGCTTGAATGAAGGTCAAAATTAAATATTAAATTGTTTTACAGTTTGAAAGAAGTTAATTTATATTAGAAGCTTTACTGTAGACCAATAGGTGAATAATTCCGTGACATCAAATGTTAAGATAGTGGTTATTTATGATATATGTACATCCTTTAAACTTTTCCTTTCTTGCTAAAGCATTACACAACTAATATAGCTTTCCTACATCATATTGTGGGGTATGCAAATATGCATCATACGCCCTGTTGTGCGCGATCCGAAGCAGCTCAACTCACAGAGATAATACAGTACGCAAAAAGCGCGTGTTTTATTTCCACTTAGCACACAGACACACGCACACACATATATGTACGCGCACACTTACCCACACACATAACTATATTGAATGCCTGTTAACGGCTGTTTTTTAAAAAATTGTCTTCTCTTCGCTGTCTTTCTCACTCAGGCGCAGCACACACACACACAGACACTGAAACAATAACAGCGACAGTAGCAACAAAAGCGCACAGGCATCGGAAATGTTGGCGTTGAAACTGAAATGTCGCCACGCTCGCTTCACGTTTGTTTGCAGCGTAGTCGACTGTATGGAAGGGGAGGGATGCTATGCGTCCTGCGTCCATGTAAACGGGACGCAGCTCTGTCAGAGAGTTGCTTGAATTACGATATTGTTATTATGAAATGGATGCATGAGCCGAGAGCAGCGGCAGAGTTAGCTGCAACTGTTTGATAGTTCATTCAAAGTATCATTTAATGCAATGCACTTAGACTGAGTGTGTGTGTGATAGAGTGTGTGTGTGTTTGGGCATATAGTTTAAGCGACTTCGTGTCAAGGCACAAATCAAGTGGCGCTGATGAAATGACATTTAACATGCAACTCAATTTAATTTGCCCCGGCAATGGCATCTCCAGGAAAATCACAAAACCCAAAGACACACACACACACAGAGAACAGCTGCAGTTACAGCCTGAAAGTGCTGCTGCAACTGTCTGGTGTGTGGGCGCATGTTGCATACTTGTAGGCGCACTGCAATTACGTGCCACTGCCACTGCGTTAGGCATTGTGTTCGTGTGACCTGCAGGCATTTGAATCCCATCCAATCGATTGCACCCACGCCCATGCCCTCGCCCAAGCCCAAGCCCAAGCCCAAGCCCAAGCCCAAGCCCAAACCCAAACCCAAACTCAAGCCAACACAGGACGGCACGGCACAGCACAGTTGCCCTGTAACTTGGCTCCTCAGCATGGAGTAGCATTATGTCCTTGTGCTCTAAGCGTGTGCAGTGCAGCGCTGTGCTTTTTAATTTGCAATATTAAACGCTCAATTGTTGCCGGTTGCCTCGCACCTTCTCAATATTGAAAGCGGAGATAAGCGAGAGATCTGCTTCAACGAGGGCTTTTCTCAGGCTGGCTGTTATAACAAAACGGCTTGCAAGTCATCAAATATCAAATACCCATTCCGACAAGGTGAGCTGCTGCTGCACAATTGTTAGCGCCTGCCACTTACTATAATGAAAGCACACTTTTAAAGCAGACAAAGCACTCGAACAGCGTGAGCTCTACAACTCAGGGGTTAAATTATTTATTATACCATTTGAAAATAATTATATAATCATTTTTGAGTGGGCATCACAAGAAATTTTATCAGTAAATAGCTATTCAGAGTTAATCTTATAACAAGTAAGAGTGCTCTAGTTAGAAGTACTCGGCTAGGATATACGCTGTGATCAGTGGCAGAGTTGCTGTATAGCGAAATGTAATATAAACTTTGTATTTCATTGTATTTTCTGATTTTGGGGTGCATCGGAGAGCAGTTATCCTAAATGTGGAGTAGCTGATACTTGCATAAGTTCTGGGTACCAATATATCAAGATATTCTTTCTATATATCATACTATTTTATATTGATCTTGAAGTGTACAGCTGTTTTATGTTTCGCTATCAAAGAGTTTAGACTTACGAACTCACCGACAAACAGAAGAAATGGGCTTCATTATGTTACATTTTTAATAGAACTTATATTTTAAATAGTTGAATTTACCAAATATAATGGAGGAAAGATTGGATTGTGCCTCGAAGGTATTTTGGCTTAGCAGATGATTTTTTGGGAATATTGAAGAAAGATTGGATTCTGCCCCAAAAGTATTTTGGTTTAGTATTTGGTTTATGGGAAAATGATATGGCTCAACAGCTTGGTCTATAACTATTTCAAATTTAAGTTTCAGTTTGCTCAATTCTGATTTACAGACTGGCTTTAAACGGGGCTATTAGTTATCAACACGTCAAGAATAACCGAAAATATTTATTTTTCAAGCTTAAGTGCTCGTTATGCAAAGCGCCCGCCTTGCCAACATTATCACTCACTTAAGAAGTTGAATTGGAGCAGTGCATATAAGATGTTATGTGGCTGAGCGTTCTATAAGCAAAGTAAATTCAAATGTATTTGCCAATAACTTTTATCCTTTATGGACTGCCGCTGTTCCCAAGTTTGCAACATGTAACCGACCATAAAAAATTACAACTGTGCATTAACCTTTTGCGCTTTGCTGGTCACTGGGGGTAGCATCGCATCGCATCGCAACGTATCGAATCGAATTGCATTGAGCAGCAAGGACAACAAGGACGGCAGCTTCATTGGGCGCTTATCACTACATGCCATCAAATTTTAATGTCAAACCCTTTTTGGCCAGGCCAAGACATAGCCCAGCAGTGGGGGTTTGGGGTCGGGCAGCAGCCGCAGCGGGCAGCAACATATAATAAGTGTTGTAAACGATGCAAACATAATAATTTGTAAGACTTCTGAAAGCGGAAACTTGTAATTTTCTCAAACAGCCAACAGAGACCCCCGTTCGTCCCTGTCTGGGGGCATCTATATATACATATGTGAGTGTGTGTGTGTGTGTGGTGCACATATGCACTAAAATGCAGCCCAGAACATTCCAGTTCCAGTCAAGCGGTTGCCAAAAAAGAAGAGAAGAAAATAAGAAATGCGAAGATGAAACCATCAAGCAAATGTACAGCAGCCAAGTCGAATGGACACTGGATAAATAACTACTAAGTTATAGTGCCAGCTCGATGGCTGCTACTTGGCGTCCATACTCTAGAAACGCGGCGAGATTTCGAAAATATCTACATGGGACAATCAGAATCAGCAGGCAGGCAGGCAGGCAAGCAGGCAAGCAGGCAGTCAGTCATTGGCAAGGAGTCAGCCACTGGGAAAAGCCACCACGAGCAGCACCATTGAATCAAATTTGAAAAATCCTTGACGTCAAAGACAAACAAAGGGCAATAGCAATGTGCTCGGACAGGATGTGTCTCTCTCTCTGGGTTATAGTAAATGCTCAGGCACAGGGTGTGCTGCGACTCCCATCCATATACATATGTACATACACACATACATATATTTATGTATAGAAATATGTGTATATGTGTGGCAAGTGGTTAAGATTTTTTGTCGTATTCAATTTCCTAGTTTGTGGGTTTTATTGTTAGATCGAGGAGTACGTTAACTAGGCCTTGCTTTCGGCTAAGTCACTATTTATTTCTCTATATATAGCATCCAACTCGGATGTCATTTGCATTTGAGCTTTTTCAAGAACTGTTTCCTATGCTTTCGCTTTAGTTTAAAGAGCATACACTGTTCGTTAGATGCAATATGAATATGCATAAGTAACCCTAACTAGTTTCTTTCGACTTGGCTAAAGCCTCTCGGCTTTCGGCCTTTGGCGTATGCGGATGTAGACGCAAATGCGTGGCCTCGACATTACAAAATATCTTGAAGACTATTTGTAATTTGCATTCATTGACGCCGTTTTTATCGCTGGCTGGAAACAAACTGTGAAATCTCCATACGTATGCCATGGTAAATGTGTCAACAGGCAACGACAATGTCGCCATTCAGCTGGTTGTCCATCGAGTTACATTTCCACTGACAGTGAGCGTGTGTGGGTGTGTGTGTGTGATGTGTGTGCGTCAGTATGTGTGGGCTTCCTGCGGGTGTGTGGATGTTCTTGCTATTTCCGACTTTTCACGTACCTTCATCAAGTTGTCATTCAATTTTTAAATCCATAGCAAGTTTTGTACTTAACATAGTTGTGACAAGTTGACAAAAAGTAAGTATGCCTCCGTTGACTTCCATTTAAAACTTGCCCCACACACGCCTTGAAAAAGACGTTGATAATAAGAGAAGCTTGTAGAAGCGCACTTCAAGCTGTAAAATTAAATAATTAGAAATGCTGAAAATGCTATAGAAATTTTGTAAATGAAACTCAAAACGAGTTGTAAATGTAAATGTTATTTTGAATATAAGGCGAATTTTGATATATTTATATATATATCTTGGAAATGTTTTGAAAATATAAGTTTAATGATTTAGATGTGATTGGGAAGAATAAAAATTTGTTAAATCATATTTTATAGATTTATAAAATAAATATTTGATTCATAATTCTCCAGCTCTTATACGAATTTGGAACAAAAATAATTTAAATTAAAGTGTGAATACTATAAGTAATAATACATTTTTAATCCCAATTAGTATTGAGCTTAATATCCCTCTTCTAATTTCTGTTAATTGTCAATGAGTCTACAATGTAATCCCCATATGCTTAAGCCTTCAATTAGCTACTGCAAGCTGGCTTTTAGCTGTGCTGAAGCAACTAACGTTAATGCTAATCTGTCTTACACTACTGATAGCATAAATATTGTAAGGAATCATTTGATATAAGTCTTTCAACAATTGACTTTTATATCCTTCGTCTAATTTCTGTCAATTGTCAATGAATTCTTCACATAATCCCCATATGGCATTCAATTAGCAATGCAAGTTGGCTTTTACCTTTACTGAAGCAACAATAGAATACAAATCTTGTATCAATTGATTTTAATATCCTGCTTTCGTTTGCTGCTAATTGCGAAACCTTTCCATCCGCATATGCATCTTGTACGTAATCCGCATATGGTTAAGCGTGCTTGTAGCGGCTGAATGTTGACTTTTACCTGTGCTGGAGCAGCTGGCGTCGATGCTGCTCTGTCCTGCATTAATCCCCACGTAATGAGTTGTACGCCATTTTGCGTTAAATTGTTTGGTGAGTGCCTGATAACAATATTTGCACTAATTTGGCATTTTTAAGTGTGCTCCACTGACACTTGATGCGCTTTTAATTGCGCCGAATGCTCGAGTGTGCTTTTGTCGAGCTGCTGCCGGAGAGCATGTCTGCTGGCGGCTGGTGTTTGGGAAGAGGGAGAGAAAGAGGAACAGAGAAAGGGAAAGAGGAGGAGAAGGAGGAGGAGAATGGAACTATAGCAATGCCTTTTACTGTGGCTAGGGCTGTGACTGTGTGGTTGCCAGTGTATCCCACTACGTCTTCCACTACTACCAACTGCTGGGTGGCTGGCTGGCTGGCTGGCTTGTGGGTGTCCCTATGCTTGTGGTTGCCTTGCCAACTTGGCTACGTTGTTGCGACGTCGCCGCCTGCCGTCATGTGGCAAGAAATGCTAAAGATAAACGATTCATTAGTTGCCACAATATTGGGCTGACTTTAATGACAGTGCGCTGCGTACATGTGTGCATATCTATCTGGGTGTGCATGTGTGAGTGTGTGGGTGCCACAATCAATGTTGCATGCCGCCAACAGATGGCAACTAAAATTTTATTACTATTCAAATTCTTATATTTGCAGTACGAGACGCCTGATTGCAACGCTGCCGGCGGCAATATGCGTGCCTTGAGCGGCGCCAACGCCAGTGACTTACTGCAGAAGCATTCGATTAGCTCAATACTGGAGCAGCATCAACACCAACACCAACAACAGCAGCAGCAGCAGCAGCAGCAGCAAGATCTATTGGCCAGACGTGCCGATGCCAGCGACGGACTTATATCATTCATAAATGGTACGTTTAAAAAGTTTATTGTATAAATTGAGTTAAATTAAAACTATATATTATATATATATGTATATATATGGCATATACCTATTGATAGATCTTACCTCTGCCTCTACGTAACATGCAACTGTAACAAAATCTCAAAGCTACATGAACAGACCTTTTTTTAATTCTGTTTGACTCTCTTTATTAATATTGATAAACAATAATTTTGGAACTTGGTTTTTCAAGCACAACGTGTTTAAGATCTTTGCATACAAAAGTCAGCTGGAATATCTAAAATTACAGCTCTGTGCTATCTACAGAGTATGTAGAGTCTCAATGTCAAAAAATCACTTACTTTCAAACTACGTTTTCAAAATTTTGTACAATTGGGGTTACCATGGGCATCATTGTCATTATATAGAGACTTATTTTGTAATTGTACAATCGTTTTACACTGGCACTGCTGGCATTTTCTTGTCAACATTATTTGGAGTCTGGCATACGGACGTATAAATTTCAATCATTTTTTACCTTTTGAAGTCGGCACACAAATATCCTTCGATAGTTAAATTATTATAATTCTTTATTTTGTTTAAAGTAGTTTAAACTAGGATCGGAGTTCCTTGTATAAATTGCATTATAAGTGTACACGCCCAATTGCCATTTGCAAAGGAAGCGCAATAAATTTTCAAGTAATAGTCAAATTTTAAATACCTAAATACCAAATTTCGTGTGTGGAGTACACGTAATCCGAGCAACAAAGCATTTGAGCATTTCAGCATTCCAGACCATCTGAACAGGAAGAAACTAGCGGCCATGTTGGGTATCGAGGAACTATATATGAGAAAGACGCCAAGCGCTCTGCCAAGTGGGTCGCCCACGCAAGAGACATTTGAATTTGGCATCAACTATGAAGGCAAAACCATCGGCAATAATACCAACACCACCACCAATGGCAGCACCAAGACCAGCAGCGGCACGACCAAATCTTCTAGCATTACCATTGACGAGAACCTTGGCATGATGGCAGCTGGTGATGGCGATGGCCGGCAGAACTTGGCATACGACAATAATGCGAGCAACAGCAATAACAATAGCAACAATAGCAACGCAACCCAGTGCAATTGCAGTAAGTTGCTAAATGTGCCAAAAAAAAAAAAACAAAAAACAAAAAAAAAAACAAACAACAAAAATATATATCGGCTTTCGCATCGCATCGTATCATATCGCATAACATCGAGACTCGGTTGCAATTGGATCGAATACACAGCATATATTTGCTCCTAATTTATTAGCAGCAGCATTTTGAATATTTGCAAAATGCTTGAGGCGCACTTCGGCAATGGTCAATGTTGCACTTGAGTGTTGTAGTTGCTGCCAGTAGTTGCCGGTTGATTTATTGATGGCTGCGCCAAGTCAACGATAACTGTTGGCTTTATTCATATATATATAATATGTATATATATATATAATATATATACATATATATATATACATATATTTATTTATGCCTTGAGTATCTCTTTCTCTCTATATATATATATATGTATATATCTATGTATTTTTGTATTTCAGATCCAATCACACTGAACGATCTGCTTGGTTTGTGTGGCGGCAGCGGCCCTGCAATCGCAGCCCAGGCAACAACAGCACCAGCCCCAACAAAAGTAGCAACAACGGCAGCAGGCATTGCAAGCGGCGCCGGAGGTAACGGCAGCAGCAGCAGCAGCGGCGTTAATAACTTGCTACTTGGCAATTCGGCGACTGCTGCAGCTGCCGCTGTCGCTGCCACTGGCGATTGCGGTCAATTGTCGGCGACTGCCGTGTCCTATGCACCACTGACACCTAGCTCAACTCAGTCCTCGGCCTCGCCAGGCACCAAGTCAAGTTTTGATTACTTTCAGGTAAGTTCTCAACGCACACATGTGCTCAAGCTTCTTTTCGTCCATGTGGACTCCTTTATCTTGTAATTGCACCGAATTTGCACAAAAAAAAAAAACAAACTATTTTCTAACAATTTGAGGGCTTGCTCTTTCTTTCTCTTTTCTCTCTCTCTCTCTCTATTTCTCTTCTTTAAAAATCAACGCTCTTGGACTGTATACTAAACCTCTTATGATTTTTGATTGATTTCAATGTTGTGTGTGTGTCTCTCTTTCTCTGTCCCTATCTCACTCTCTGAATCTGACTCTGACTCTGTGTGTGTTTCAATTTTTCAATTTATTTGATTTCTTTTCTTTCTTTTTCGGGTCAATTGGCGAACTTAGTTTGAAAATGTTGCACAAAGTAACCCACTTAAGGCTTTCCAAAGATCAAACATCAGCTTCGATTGTTCTGCACCCTTATCGCCAAGTACGCCTTCATCTATTTACAATCGCTCCTTTCACAGTTCACCTTTAGTCAGGTAACGAAGTGGCACCAATTAAATATATATTTTGTAAGCCATCGCATTTACTTACACAATTACCAATCATATTTGCAGTGATAGCAGCAACTCCTCCAGCGCCAATGGCTTGTCGCTAGATTCGATTAATATGCTTTATCAGCAGCAGAGCTATAGCAACTTGAGCGGCAGCAACAGCGGAAATCTCGGACTGAATCTCCAGAATGCATCCACGCGCTCCAATTCACCGGAGAGTCAGAACAGCAATCAGTCCTTTAACGAGCCGAACTTGTTGGATATGATCGTGAGTGTTGCTCTAAAGAGATGTCTAGATTCTGAACTATTTTTCTTTGCAGAATCTGCTCTCGGTGAACAGCAACAAGCTCGCTTCTTTACAGCAACACCAACAACATCACTTTCAACAGCAGCAGCAGCAGCAACATCAGCAACAGCAGTTGCAGCAACAACAGCAAAAGCAGCTGCAGCAACATCAACAACAGCAACATCAGCATCAGCAACAGAAGCAGCTACAACAGCAGCAGCAACAACAGCAACAGCAACAACAGCAACAACAGCAGCAACACTTGCAACAACAACAGGCCCAACACCATCACCAGCAGCAGCAGCAGCAGCAACAACAACAACAGCAGCAACAGCCGCAGTTTAATAACTTAAACCGCAACTATGAGTCGCAGCTGTTAAGCGGATCGCAACAAAATTTCGATTTGAGCAGCGATTGCCTTAATCAATGTAGTCTAGAGAACTTTTCAATAATGGACATGGAGCTGGCCAAGTTGCAGAATTTGCAGCGGATCAATACGCTCAAGTTGCTGCAGGCACAAACGCAACAAATGCCTTTGCTGAATCAGCTGCTACAAAGCTATGCGAGCAATTTGCCTACTGCCGGCAGCTCAAACAGTCTGAACAACTCTTCGGCACCCAGTTTGGGCAATCTTGTTGGCGGTACTGGTAGCACTGTGGGTGTGCAGCCGAGTGCCATAAACAATGCCAGTGATTGGCATCTGGATCGTGTCGCCAAGTTCTATAAGAACTCGGCAGCAATATGTGAAGCAACATGTACTTGGAGTGGCCAACTGCCGCCACGTTCCCATCGCATGTCGAATTACTCACCCAAAGTATTCCTAGGAGGTATACCTTGGGACATCAGTGAGCAATCATTAATACAAATCTTTAAACCCTTTGGATCCATTAAGTAAGCATAAATTATCTAAAGATCTAATCAATACATGAGTGTAATGAGGACATCAATAATAAATATTCCATTTACAGAGTGGAATGGCCCGGCAAAGAGCAGCAGGCAGCCCAACCCAAGGGCTATGTCTACATTATATTCGAGTCTGATAAGCAGGTGAAAGCTTTGCTTTCCGCCTGCGTCTTGCAGGTTGATGACTCGCATTGTGGCAGCAATTATTTCTTCAAGATTTCCTCACGACGTATCAAATCGAAAGATGTTAGTCGTCGTATTATAAACAGATATACTTTATATTATTTTAATAATTCCATTGCAATCAGGTGGAAGTCATCCCTTGGATTATAGCCGACTCCAACTATGTGCGTTCGAGCTCTCAAAAGCTGGATCCCACTAAAACTGTTTTCGTGGGCGCCCTGCACGGTAAACTAACTGCCGAGGGACTGGCCACAATCATGGAGGATCTATTTGATGGCGTACTCTATGCTGGTATCGATACAGATAAATATAAATACCCAATTGGTTCTGGGCGCGTGACTTTCAGCAACTTTCGCTCGTATATGAAAGCTGTGTCAGCCGCCTTCATCGAAATTCGCACTACGAAATTTACGAAGAAAGTTCAGGTAGATCCATATCTGGAAGATGCGCTGTGTTCAATTTGCGGTGTACAACATGGGCCGTACTATTGTCGGGAACTTTCCTGTTTTCGGTATTTATCAATTAACCAATCATAAGAGAGTGAAGTGCTGTTTATATTTATTTATGCATATTCATTGCAGTTACTTTTGCCGCAGTTGTTGGCAATGGCAGCACAGCTGTGAAATTATCAAAAATCACAAGCCCTTGACAAGAAATTCGAAGTCGCAAACTCTAGTTGGCATTGGCCCGTCAACGTCATCATCTACAATTTCGTTAGCGTCGTCAAGCAATCGATTGAGTATGGAACAGAAGCTGCAGCAACTGGGTCATCATAGTAACCAACAACAGCAGCAGCAACAGCAGCAACCGCAGCAGCAGCAGCAGCAGCAGCAGTCGCAACAGCAGTCGCAACAGCAACAGCAGCAGCAACAGCAGCAGCAGCCGCAGCAGAAACGTATTCAGCTTCAGCAACATGCTAATCAGCAGGCGAGCAACTTGAATCTCTTGTCAACTGCAGGCAGCAACAATTCTGCCGCCAACTCATTGTACAAATATCAGCAACAGCAGCACCAATCGACGATTTAAGTGTGTGTCTCCCCTATACTTTGTGCGCACTTTTAGCGTGCCGTTTTAAATAGTTCCATATTTATGTTCATAATGGGATGTAATTTTGAATTTTAAGTGATACCAAAATTTATGCACTTTTAGGCAACAGGAAGCTTAACCTTTCCGAATGGACAGATTTGGACGAAAATTATTTGTGTTGCACACCCAATCACAATGAATCTTGTAAAGTTACTCATTTATTTGATGTATTTACTTAAACGGTACGATATTAAGTATATGTAAATATACATTCTTTTTCTTTTAGGCTATACACACGACTATTGCTCACATAATCAACTCGAATACATAATATTTTTTGATAATCATGCTTACATATCAGCATTTGAAGCGGGCATTCAAATGCTAACTGAAAACTCTCCAGATATATGAAATGGGCCATTTCAACTATATTACTTTATTTTTTCTTTTGGAGCTCAATCGAAAAGCAGTCCTATTTTGCATACAGTATTATAAAATTTAAGAATCTGCCATTCTGGAAACTTCAAAAGCCTATTTTCTGTTTAGTTTTTTTTCCCCATCCCCGTTTATTAGGTTTATATATATATATATATATATATATATATATATATATATATATATATATATGTATTTCTTTTTTTGTGCTATTAATCAGAAATTTTTTAGCTTTTTTTTTATTAGCCAAAGCAGAAATATATTTTTTGATTTGTTTGTTAAGCGTTTATTAAAAATTCCACTTTTTAAATACGATTTAAAAGTTGTGAATTTATAAATTGCTCTTAAGTTTTTTTGTCACATTGAATTTGTGTTATATAGTTTAATGTTTATTTTGTTTTTTCTCATAGATTTAAAAAATTTTGTTGAACACTATATTTGATTGTTAAACTTTTGTTTTCTCTTGGCCCACTTTTGGCTAAAAACTAGTTTTAATGCTCACAACATTGTTCCTATTATTTATGTCTTTACATTATTATTCATGTATTTTTGAGAACGAATCTCGATGCCTCGTATGTAACAACAAATGATTACATATTACGCTTTAATTTAATACCTACACATTACATTTTGTACACATGCTCAATACATACAAAAACACGCATAAATATACTATTTCAAACAAATATATACATATATATATACACAAATATATATGAAGAGAACACTACTAATTGTTTCTTTTTCGTTTTTGTTTTCTTTATTGAATTCCATTTGGAATATGCTTAAGCAAATACCTAACACTGCGCTTCCCCATGCTGATACACTTGCCGTTTAGTCGAATATCAAATATTAAATTCAAACGAATTTAAGCATAAATACAATCAAGTTATTAATTACTTTAAACGTTGCAACTAAATACTCCAATAATATATAAATAATTAACAATAACTAAGTAACTAACTAAGTTGTTTAACAGTTGTTAAATGTGCGCTATTAGGGCAATAATATTATATTAATAATTATTATCATTCCAATCACAATTTTTGTTTTGCCATTTATTGTGTTTTGATGGATATATAAAGATTAAAGAGAACCTACAGGGATTTTATGGTAGACTTCAAGTAGCGCAAAAAAAAAAAAAAAAAAAAGAAAAGTGAAAAACAAATGTTAATATAGCTGCTATGCAACTACTAGTTGAATTTGTTTTAGTTTTATTTCAAATGAAAAACAAAACCAAAACAACAATTGGACCTACACAACAATAAGCAATTTTTAAATTAATACAAAACTGAATGATGATACGCGGGTCTTAGGGTAAACTTGGATGCCTCTTAGTATAACGGTTTCTGTTGTAGCGCCTAGCTTAAAATTTTACGTTTTGCATTAGGCAACAGGTTGATCATCTATATTTAGTTGTTGTATGTCAATAAGTAGCTATAAAATCCTTCAAATGCTTGACAATTATCATGCGTATATACGTATATATATATATATATATATATATATATATATATATATATATATATATATATATATATATATATATATATATAGTTGATGCCTTCAGCAAAATAGCAAGTCAACCCCACTCAAATGAAAAATAAAATCGCTTTAACGAAAACCACAAATCAAAAAAATGCTTATATATATCTATATATACATATTTATAAAACCTTATACTTACAGTGCATACCAAATAAACATATACATATATGTGTATGAATGAGAACAAAATCAGGTGTTATCACAAATTGGATTATGAACATATATATATATATATATTAATATATATATTGACACAGCCAAGTATTTACCAAGATACTCATGAATAGTTCATTAAAAATATAATAAAATGAAAAGGAATAATAAGGAAATGAAAGCGAATGAACATATACATATATACACACGTATACATATAAAGAACATATACCTTTAACTAGATAATAAATTGTATATATACACACACACACATATATATATATATATATATATATGTATATATATGTATATATTGAAAGATATTTATACATAAAATGGTGCTTTAGCTGAATTATAATAAAATTATATGTATTTTTAAGACTTATATACTATATACCCCCTAATATATTTAAAAAATAGAAGAAAAAAAAACAGAACTTGTTTCTCTTGATTGATTTCTTAAACAAACAAAAAACTCGATATGAGTGTTGTGGCAGGCGGCACACTTTTATAAAACTAAAATGAAATGTTTTTAACTGCTAAAGAACTAAATGCCAAATACTCGAAACATTTTTGGATTATATAAACAGACATGCTTGACTTTTAAATAACGACAAATTTATATACTTTTACTAACCCCATTTCACAATGAAGAAGGACAACTACTTTTAAAATAACAACTTTTTAAGGCTATTTCCGGGGAGCTCACACAGCCCCAATTAAATTTAAAAAAAACAAACAACAAAATTGGAACTCGAACTACTCAAAAATGATCATACATACAATATATATATATATATGTATAAATATATACATGTATATATATAAATTTTACTTTAATGTTTTTAACGCATTTTACGAGAAAACTAAGTCGCGTTTAAAAAAAAAACCAAGAAATTTTAAAACAATTTTCCAAAGAAGCTTTTTCAGATTATCATTTGAAATATCGGTTTTTATTTTCATTCAAGCTCTCAAAATTTAAATACAAATTTTTAAAAATTAATCTATCAATGGATTGAATAAAAACGAAATGTAATGGAACCAAAATCGAACGCTTCCCACGCAAACAAAAAAAAAAAAAATAAATAAATAAATAAAATACAGATAATGTTAAATTTTAGAAAAGTTAAGAAAAAGTAAAAAGCAAAATTAATGTATACAAAATGCAGCAATAACTTCTAAACATTAAAACAAACAAAAAGATATATATGTATTTTACGAAATGAATTAATTGATATGTTAATCTAGATTTATTTTTAAGCAATTTCACACTACACACATATGTATATGTATAACTTTTAATGCTCAGCTAAGGTGAAAAGGCAGAACCCTGAAACCTTTCCTTAACTACTCCAAAATAAACAATATCTAAATACATTCGGCAAATATGTATATCTCTCACAAAACTATGCTAACTAAACTATATATATATATTTCTAGCTACATTTATGAAGAATATTTTTAATAAGCATAATATTACGATACCACATACAACATTGAACATTGAGCAACATAAGCGCCATGTGAGACATATTTGGGGGAACATTAGCAAAAAAAAAAAAAAAAAAAAAAAAACATTTGAAAATTGAATTTTATACTGTTGAAAACAAAGTTGAAAAACAGAAAATTAAAACGAACACATAATTTGAAAGGTTTTTAAAAAGACTATTATACAAGCATACATATATATACACAAAAACGAAGATGGAGAGGAAGAGGAAGAAGAATACGAATAATAATTAACATTACTAAGCTTTTAAATGCAATAATCAAGTATTATATATTTTTAAATAATGGATGACTTAAAAGATAATTGATAGAGGGTATATATGTGTACATGTATACCCGACTTGAATGCGTTATTGTTAAAGTAAAGCGAAAGGTAAAGGCGATAGATAGGGATAGAGCGAGGGTTATATTAAGAATTATATTTGGGGTATTTTATCTTCGCGAAGAGAAGCAGAAGCGTTCTCACCCTAATTCTAATTGATTTTCCCACCTTATATATAGGAATATAAACAAAATTACTGCAGTGCCATTTTAAATAGCTTCCGATAAGTAAACTATAAAAAAAAAGAAGAAAAAAATATATATATATGTATATGTATATATAATAAAGATAAAATATATATGTATATATACATGCAAACAATACATAAAATACGTACATACCTAGTATATATATATGCATACATAACTAATTATATATATATATATATATATATATTATATATTGTTATGAGCTAAAGTTCAAATTGCATTACGGCTATAATATTATATAAAATAAATAATGAAAAAAAGCAAATGGAACAAAGTTGAACATATTTTGAGTGCAGAAATTTTTTGAACTTTTTGAATGCTTTTTTTGGACAGCATATAGATCGATGATGACTATGGAACAAAATAATAAATATATATACATACATGTATGCAACCCAATAAAACTGTAATCAAAGAAATATATAATAGTTAGGAAACTAATTAACAAATCCCAAAATATCTATAAATATCAACTACCAAGATTTTTAATGAAATAAATCCTTAACGATAAACCAAAAAAAAAAAAAAAAAAATAAATAATAATAATGTATGCGCTTAATTAAGTTATTAAATATTATGCAAAACACTAAAAGCAAAAATAAATTAAATTTTATCTAAAAACAAAAAAAATAACATATATATATATACATATATATATATTTGATATATATATGAATTCATAAATACTTATTAAAGAGCTTAAAAAGGAGGCAGAAAAGTAATAAGGAAAAATCCCAAATACTTAAATAATTGTTAACATGTATTTACGTGCTTGAGCAGCATCCAAATTTACTTTGTGTAAATTAGTATATATCTATATATATACGATGAATAACAATAATAATAATAATAAACAAGTTCACATAACTTCGACATAACACTGAAGCAGAAAAATAAATAATAATGATTCCATGTATTATACTGAACAGAGAGAAGTGTGAAATAGTCCTTAAATTGCAAATCAAAAGCATACTTAATGTAAAACAATAATCATGACTGCTAACTAATCTGACAAATAGTAATTTAAAGGCGAAAGCATTATATAACATGATATACCCTCAAAGAGACGACAATATATAAAGGCCTGTAACATAGGTAAACCTAATGCTGAGTATGCAAACTAACAAGTGTAAATGTATATCAACATGATCATGAGCATGAACATGAACATGAAGATGGAATAGATAATAAAGGACACACAGACCAAAACATACAAGCATCTTATACTTTCTAGTAAATAATTTATATATTTTGTGCTTACATATTTAACAATTAAGCCATCTGTTTTACAAAAATCTTGAATTTCCACAATTTATCTTAACGACTAGCTACAAATGCTGATGAACAATTATTGGCCCTGATAATGCCGAGTATTATTTGCAGAGTCTTCTCTTGGCAAAGATTTGGTAGATGCCCAAACATGCAGATAGAGTGCCAATGGTGCCCACCTGAAAGGTGGACAATTTGCCACCCCACAAATAGCCCTTGGGCAGGGTGCTGACGGCATGTACAAAGTCCAGTGAAATGCGGGCAATAGACATCAATTCCAAGCGATGTTTGGCCAACGATTTGGCATCAATATTCGTAGGACTATAATCAAAATTTGAGTCAGAAGTGAATGTCTAGAGAGTGATTAAGTTAAATTGGCTTAACTTACTTGCATAGTTGATGACTGCGATTTAGTTTTTCCTGATTAAGCCAAAAGTTGCGAAGTGTGCTGTAAGAATAAGAATTATTTGATAAAGAATACATAGAAATCTATATCATTTCAACTAACCGCATTAGATTCAAGTAAACCGAAAGCACCCAGAACACAGAATTGGCATTATCCCAATTGTCGGCATGCTTTACGTCCACAATTTTATGCTCAGATAGCCAACAGATTTTCTCAATTGGATAATATAGCAAGTCGACTATATTGGCCGTCACACCAAGTATTGCCATAATGCGATCCGGTTCATTTTCCCCCAACCCATATTCCAGTGCATATTGTATCATAGGTATATCATCGATTAGACGTAGTGTAGCTCTAGCTCCAGATATCTTCGAGCTGGCAGTCGCATAGCGCTTAGCCAACTCCGGATTCCGTTTCAGATGATAGCCAGCTACAAGCTTGGCGCTGTAGCAAAGCGCTTTCATCACCTGAGAAAGATAATTAAGAGATATAAATTGATAAAATATATTTTTATTTGTTTTTCAATCCTTAAGTTGATTTTGCGTTTAATTTACTTAAGCTTGCTATTTGTTAAATTTGATCGTTTGCGAAGTAAAAAGAGTATATTGGCTTTGAAGCGAGACAATTGAATATTGGAGTATACTATAGACGTAGGGCTTCATATTTTTTTTTTACTTCGTCCACTGGGATCATGAAGAATAGGGAATCTGTATTTTTTATATACTCGATCAAATTGAAGTTAGATATTTGGGGACTTGGGAAAGCTAAATAAATGCATTATCATTTATAAATCTAGGAGCAATAACGATTTACTATACTATTGATATTTTCTAGAATTATTATAGAAATTATTTCGTTTATTTTTAACATGAACGAGTATTGCAGAGTCTTACTTGTTTTTCTTCTTTTCGTCTCCCATTACAGCACTTTCTGAAATTGTTTTTCACTTATAAAGAGATAAAAAATTATCAGCGATAAAAAGAACACTACGAATGCTACGAACATCTCAATAGCCGTGTCTATACCCAAGTGGCTTTTGGTTTCTACTTTTATTACAATTTCCGTTATACGTTGCTTTCATGTTTAATTAATATTAAATGGCGTTTGTCTTAGCTTACGATGTTGACATTGCTACTACAAAGCAATCAATAGCCATTAACTGAATATTTTATGGGGTATATTCGTTTCGGACTTCCCTTATTACCTTAGGGACTCGCTAGCTAGTTTACCTTTCGCTCATAGCCAATAATCTTTTTGATTTCTTGCCGGGTGTATGTTCGATGTGCCGTAATCTGTAGCATTATTATCTTGACTTTTGCGTAGTCTGGTATTAACTGATTAAATCTTAGGTATTTGCAGAATCGCAACAAGAAGTAAGGCAAGGTTCAAGCATGGCGCTTCCGACTCTGATCAAGGTGACAAAAACCTGTTGGTGCGGTAGATCAAGACGCTTACCACGACTGCCACGCTGCATTTTTAAAATAACAAACAAGCCGAAATGTTTTAAAGTTGCTGACGTTTTTTTTATGGGCTCGACTAATTGATCAATTGTTACTCACCTTATCCCGCCCTCCATAGGAATCTATAATATCACAGAATTCAGTAACAAACTTTGTTGTGCTGCCCATATTAAAAAATTTGTTTATTGTTTTTAATTAAAGATGTCTCAAGTGCTAGAACTTTGATCCTAGTTGATTTACAAAAAAATAAAAAGAAAAGGCAATAAAAATCAACCGCGCGAACTACCGAACGACAACACAACAAAAACAGTACTATCACTTTCGAACAGCTGTTATATTGCTATCGATGCAATGGGGAATGTATCGATGATTTTAGCGGCTATCGTATGCAGCACTAGCGAATATTTTGGTGCTGCACAGCACTGCATATATACACAGCACGGATGCTTCAGCAAGTTGCAGGACGGGATTAGGATTCGTTTAAGGACCACGAGCGGAAATATGAGTTTGCCGAATGCGAACAACAACAATCATGCCTCATCGCCCATATTCAGCAATAAGTCAGTCATAAAGAAAAGTTCAAAAAGCGATTTAATGCGGGCCGCAGTTGGTTTGTTGCTGAAGCAAAAGAATTATGTTGTAAGTAAACTTGATATTAGCTCTGTTAATTATTAACATTATGCATTTTGGACTCGTTTTAAGGGCAACGAAAAGTTTCGCAAATCAGACTTCCTTCTAATGCAAAACAAAAGTCAATTTGCTGTTAATAAAATGCTGGACACTGATCTCCATGGTGGCAATAGCTTCACCTACTCGAACGTCCAAGTCATAACAAACAATCAACATATGGTTGACCAGCAATTTGGACGCTTCTCGCAGTTTGTGGAGGCACAGCCGGAGCCTTTGCGCTTAGAAATGAAACGCTTCTATGCGCCGATGCTCTGCCATTTGTACATTGAGCTATTAAAAGCGCGCGAATCGAAGGGCGCCGTCGAGCTTCTGAAAAAATATGCGCATCTTGTAGCACCGGTCGATCTGTACGATGCACCACTGCCCACCAAGATAAATGGCTGTTCGGTGACGAACGAGTCGCAATTATCGGGAGCCGCCGACTGCCACATCCGATTTGCTAGCGAGGCTCAAAATACTGGAGACATGGAACTGGATTACTTTATGAAATTAGTACAAATATTATCGGGCTGTACGAAGCTGGAGACTGCCGAGTCCGACCCAACTGTCGCGCATTTTCGCGCATCCAAATTCGAGCTGCATACAACGGCCCAGGTGGTTGACAAAATTAGCACCTATTTGCATCGGCGCGGCCATGTGCTGATTATGAATCTGATCTACACATGGCTGCACATTCACATTGTGGACAACGATCAGCGTCTTTTTACAGAGGATCATCTGCTGGGAATAACCGAAGAGCTTGATGTAATAGACGAATTGGATACCGATGAGACGGCCACAATACCTAGTACAACACAGAACAGCCGAAGCGAGCACAAGTCCAGCAAGTCTGGCGACAAGAGTACTATTAAGAAACGTCCTGCCGAGGAGACAACCGTTAAACTGGAGTTTGAAATTAAAGCAGAGTGTGGGATTGCCGAGTCTGACCCGGCTCCAGCCGTAGATAAACAGAAACTCAACATTGACGCCTGCCTCGATACAATGAAATTTTCCACAACGCAAATACTGAAAGCTCAAGCGGATTTGCCCTGTTTTTATAGGGTTTGCGAGAGGTCGCGTGGACTCACCTCGGCCCATTTGGATAACAACGAATGCCACATGCTTGCAGGCTTTGATAACTCCTCCGTTCAGCTGTGGCAACTGAACCAGCATAGCTGTAAAGGTAAGAGTTTTTACAGACGTACTCCGCACTCAACATGCGCCTGGGAACTTAACAATTGCACAGACGACGAGCAAGAGGAACTAGACAGCGACGAGGAATCAGTTACATGCAGCGCAGAACAGCGTCGCGAGCGTCACAAAGCCGCACGCAACAAATATCCGGACAACTCTTTGTAGGTATTCGATATTTAATTCGTGCAACATCAAATAATGAATGGTTTTCTCTACTTTAGCAATGAGTATGGCGGTGTGCAGATGCGAGGACACACCAAAGGTGTTACCAATGTCCGTTTCTCATCGCATTACCCGCTCTTTTATAGTGTGTCCAAGGACTGCACATTGCGTTGCTGGCGGGCGCATAATTTTCAATGTGCAGCCATTTATCGCAGTCACAACTATCCCATCTGGTGCGTGGATGAGAGTCCTGTTGGGCAGTATGTAGTCACTGGCTCCAAGGATTTGAGCGCACGATTGTGGTCCCTGGAGCGCGAGCATGCGCTGATCATATATGCTGGCCATACGCAAGACGTCGAGGTTTACCAATAACAATTGATATCATTATACATTGAGGAAATACTAAATCTGTTCTGCTCTTCACAGTGCATTGCCTTTCATCCGAATGGCAATTACTTAGCCACCGGCTCGGCGGATCATTCGGTGCGTCTGTGGTGCGCTACCAGCGGCAAACTAATGCGAGTCTTTGCCGACTGTCGGCAGGCAGTCACTAGTCTGGCGTTTAGTAACGATGGCAAAATGCTGGCTGTTGCCGGGGATGAGTCGAAGGTGCGTATTTTTGACCTGGCTGCGGGCGCTCAACTGAGCGAGCTGAAGGATCATCCGACCAGTGTTAGTTCTCTAGCGTGGGGTGCGCACAATCAGCAACTCGTTACAGCCTGCATCGATGGCAGCCTAAGACTGTGGGACATTAAAAAGCTGGCGCCTATGAAGTGAGTTAATATATCTCGAAATTTGTATATAAAAATAAATAAACTTATTTCCATAATGCAGCGAGAGCAGCAGCAGCAGCAGCGGGAGCAACTACTCATCATCATCAACGTCATCATCAGCTACAACGAATCGTCTGTTAACTCTAAATAGTTCCTGCCAGCGTCTGGTTGATGTATTTTATGGACGCAGTAAAACGCTCTATTGCATAGGCACTTAAAGGATGTCACCGTAATGATTAATGATAGTTCTTGTTTTTAAAATAATTTATTTGTAATAAGTCTGTATTATAAGTATTACTGTTGCTATCAAGTGGAACAAAGTGTGTTTTCTTGCTTTTTTAACAATTTTAAACTAGCATACCTTCGTATACTTCAAAATGAATATTAAATAATTCGTGATGTCTCTGAATGCCAGAACACTGTATATACTCGTATATTACAAGGTATACATACATAATCATGCAATTGTTTTTATGGGTCTGCCAGCTGTTTGGCTATACCTATTGTACAGAACATAAATATACTTATAGTTGCTCAAACTGTTTCATTTAATTAATCTAATAAATGGAGTATAATGTGTGGAACTGTAGTCATGATTTTTCAACTGAAAAATTATTACATTTTTTATCGCTATTACAGCTGCGCTACTGACTTAAATATAGTATATGTATGTATATATGTAAGCATATGTACAATTACGTACATACAATGATTTTGGACACTCGCACAGCCCATTGGAACAAAACACTTTTAACTTTTGTGGTTTACAATCAATTTTTTAACATTCAAGCATAGTCTGCATGATTCCATGGTGAATAGAATATATTTAAATGAGCAGTAATTGAGATGATATATGTTTTAACAAAACTCTAAGCTATTCGACTTTTAAAACTTAAGCTATATATATATGTTTATATATATTTATATAAATAATGGCGCACAACAATGAGTAAATAAATTGCCATGCCGTGCGAATAGTTTTTGTCACAGTAGAAGCTATAGACAGACCAATAACCCTACAATTAGTGGAATATAGTGTCAATAATAGTCCTAACTGTGATTTAATCAATGATCAAAGTTGGGTGTTATTCATAACAAATGAGTATAGATCTGCAGTTTGCTGGCTTGCATTAGCGTTTAAGGCGTCCTCGTATCAATTGCAATGCCTTTGCCATCAGCGGTGCCTTCTTGTTACGCGCTGGAGCCGCAGCTGTGGGTTGAATAACAAATTGAACGCATTAATATGTATATATCGTTTCGCAGCTCATCAGGATGTTACTTACCAGCTTGCGCTGAGTCACGTCCTGCGCCAACCACACGAAGTCTTGCATCGCCCACCTTTGCCGCGTTGGGCGTGACACTGGATAAAGCGGCCACACGAGCCGCTGGAGTGGCAATGAGCTTGCCCTTAGTGCCATATTGTTCCTGCTTGCGTTGTACACTGCGCGGCGGCTTCACCATTGAGTCAACAAATGCCAATTGGGTCTTCCGCACCGGCGCCTCACTGATTTTCTGTGATGCTTTTATACTCTCGGCAATTGTGCTTAGTTTGCGCTCCTTTTCCTCCTCACAGCGCTTTAAATATCCAATTGCCGGAATCAAATACAAATCAATGAATGCTACAAATTTAGGTTTACCAAAAACATTTCACGCCACGTTTCCATTTCCTCCCTGCGCTGGCTACGACAATGGCGCTGCACATGCTGCTGCCACAGGACATCGCTGTCCTCCATCAGATAAGGATTGTACTCTTCAACGTTCAATAGTTGATGTGGTGTGGCGCGTTCCAGAACTGGACGCAGCACATCGAAGGGCACACCACCCGTGTATTCCAAAGCTAAGCGATGCATATAGAAGGTAAATTAATTAGAGGACTATTACAGCAAAATTTGATGATTTATTTCAATACCGTCAATGTTCTTTTGAAGCACACGTGTGCAAAGATCAAAGAGCGACGGCACCTGCAGTATCTGTCCAGTTCTAACACCTGAGTAGATCTTGGTGCTGCCAAATAAATGCATTATATTGGGGATAACCACTTGTCATATACAATTCACTAACCGCATTGTCTTGGATGATATGCCAGCTGCTAGCGCTTCAGACTCATTGAAATTGCGAGGTGGCCTAGGAGTTGAGTTTCCCAGACCTTGATTGAAAACGACATCCATGACGGTTTGATTCAGTGGCATGGGCTTATAGTTATTAGATATAGTAGGCAGCTCCAACGCTATGCTGGGATCGAGAGGCTCCAGCTTTGCCGTGGGTGCCAACAGCTCAGGTTTCTAAAAATGTATCAAACAACGGCAAGTCTTGGTAAAGGAATCAAATAAATCTGTTTATTATAGGCCTTTACCTTTGTATTAGTCATCCTGTTGTTGGTAGAAGTTGTTGCTGTTGACGTTGCTGTGGTTGTTGTTGGTTTTTTAATTGAAGTAGACGAAGTTGCTGTTGCTGAGGTTTTTGGTTTGTGGGGAGATTTGAGCTTGCCAGCCATTTTTTTGCCACTCATTGGCATATTGAGCATACCAAGTACGTCGTCAAAATTAGCGCCCATGCTGGAGTCAAACTCATTAGCGGTTTCCTTGGGCTCAACTGCATCCGGCATGGATTTTGTTTTAGATATTTTAGCTTTGGGTGCATCATCTTCTTGTGTCCGCGTTGGACTGCGTGATCGCTTTGATGACTTAGCTGACGTTGAGGAAGACTTCTGCTTTTCCGATTTCTCTTTGGAAACTTTTTGCACACTGCTTTGCGACTTGCTCTGTTTGAAAAATGACGAAACTTTAGTTTGTATATTTGTAAGAAATATTAGATCGTGCTCACTTCTTTGCTTTTCTCATCTTTGGACTTGCTGTGCTCACTTTTGCGGCTGCTCTGATGTCGGTGATGCTTACTGTTACTGCTGCTGCTGCCGTTGTTGTGACTGCCGCTGCTACTATGATGGTTACCCTCGCTACTGCTCTTGTGGTGGTGGCTGCTGGGCTTCGCTAGGGATTCCTTTAATTTGCGATGCTCACCGCCGTTGCTGCTACTGATTTTCTGATCCTTCCGATGACTATCACTGTTGCTGTCCTTGGGCTTCGACTTATCATGACTGCTTTTGTGTCTCTTGTCGCTGTCCGATCGGCTCTTTGAGTGACTTTTACTGTTGTTACTACTACTGGATTTGTTCTTATGCTCACTGTCCTTGGAACGTTCCTCATGTCTGGACTTGTGCCTATGCCGGGTGTCTTCCCCGCCAGAGGAGTTGCTGCCTTTGTTCTCCTGATCTTGATCCTCTTCGCTGGACCGTTGACCATTTGATCTGTTTGACTCTTCCTCATTGCTGTGCGCATGTACAGCGGGCTCTTCTTCAGCAGCGACCATAGCCTTCCATTTTGTGACTAGTGTTTTCGCAGCAACGCCGACCTCTCCATTGATTTTTCGCAGCGCATTGACCGTTTTGCCAATGCCCGTTTCCTGTAGATGCTCGAATGTGATGGGCAGGTTAAACAGCTTTGTGATGCAGTGCAGCAGCTGCGGGCGTAGGTAGCGGATAAAGCAAAGCAAATGGATTAATTAGAGGCTCTTCTTGTAAAGGCTGATTAGTAACATTTACTACATACTCTCATGCATACATTTGAGATATGTACAGGTAAGTTTTTATAAATTTGTGAATGCATCGCATTATCGAGCAGGGGTATGAAAAACGTGTTTTCGTTGCCTGTTTGTCCACATACCCTGCACCCTGATGCCTGAATCACCCTATCGAACATGTTTATTTACCGAAATACACATAATAGAGAAGTACGCTCTAAGTGTATGATCATTAATATGGATTAAACACACTACGAAATAGATTTTTTATATAAATTAAATTTTATATATTATCCATTTATAAAAGAAAGAAGTAAAGAAAACTATATTCTTTTTTTCTTGCCTTTTTTGAAAATCACATAGAAGGGCGATTTGTAAAATAAACGATTCAGGGAGATGAAAAGTTAGTGAATTAAAAGTACGCGGGCGTAAAGAAAATAAAGAGAGGGACATAGTGAGAAAAAGAAACAGGAAATTCGAGAGTTTAGGGGAAGAGAAAGACAATAGAGATGAGAGTGAGAGTGAGATGTGGTAAGAGAACCAGTTCATAAAATAACATTTTATTAATAAAATATTCAAAAATCGTTTAGTTTGTAGACCTCATTCATTGTTATGAATACGCATCGAAGTCACATTACGAAATAATATATTTTTTATATGCGCCAAGTATTGCGAAATGATTTTGAGCTCTGAATGCTTTAGTTAACTTTTTTTAAATTTTATGTCTTAAATAGAGTATAAATCCCTTCGACAGTCTGATTTTTATAATGTAAATGCATATCTTTATTCCACGACTCTAAACACGTGTCTGGTAACGTTTTTGTACTCAACACCTACATACATATAAAATGAATAACAAATATGCAATTGGCAGTGAAGGTTTTTTCGCAAATTGTAGAAACGTCGTTTTTTTTTTCTTTCGGGGAGGCAGTTTGAAAGCCCCCGCATATTGCATAGGGTATAAACTGGGAAAAACTTACGCGTGTCTCATCCTCGGCATGGCGTTCAATGCTCCGTTGGTAGTGGCGAACAACATCTACCAGATTGCTAGTGGACGTCATCACGATCAGGCAAGTGCACTAATCTTGCTTGGTTGTAAGTGTTCGGGGCTTGGGCTATGAAAATGGCACGCAGGCAGCCTCACACTTTAGCTTATCTTAAGTTAGTTGCATAAAAAATACGGACACAATATATATTCACAAGCACAAACAAATATGACTCCAACAGCGGAGCAATCTTATTTGGATTTTTATCTAAAGGACATAGTGTCGTTAGAAATAACAATTTTATTTTGTACTTATTTTACTTAACTATGTGACTTTTCACTTTGGATTGTTTCGTTAGTCAACACTACACAACAGCTGAGAGTGTGTGCTTGAGGTAGTTTTGGCAGCTAACGCACATTGGAGTTGCGTTATGTTGGCTGCGAGCTCAGCTGTTTTTCACATTGCTCACGGTGATATCGATACCTTGGTCAATCGATATTGCGTCAACAACACTACATATCTTGCAGTGTTGGCAACACTGTGCCCATTTTGTTGTGAATTATTGTTAATTTTTTAATTTAATTTATACAAATTGTGCAACGCGTGCAACGAGAGCAAAACACTTGCGGCCTGAGTCCAGAATGTGCCAGTTTCTATAAACGGCTCAAACCAATAGAAAATCTGTGCGCGCTCAATCGAAACGTGTTAAAAAAATGACCATGGGCGAGCGTGAGCCAACTTCGTCTCTCGTTCTGCCCGTTATATTGAGGCCTATTTTTACACAGGTAAGTTAGTTCACATAGCCCAAGATTCCGTGTGTGCAAACGAGGCGGGCGTTGGCTGTCCCAGTTTAAATGCAATGTTGCGTAAACATAAACGTAAATTGTTTCCAGCTCGAGCGACGCGACGTTGGCGCGGCACAGTCACTGTGCTCGGCCATACTAAAATCGGAGCAGAACAATCCGGGCTTCTGCTATGACCTCGTTGCGTCGATCGTGAGACGCGCTGATCTAAATGTCAACCTAAATGAGGCCGTCTTGCGTTTGCAGGGCAACATTACCGAGGCAGATCGTAAGTACAAACACCTGCACACGTCCGCATGTGTGCATGTATGTGTGCGTGTGTATGTATGTATGTGGATATACGATTGTTTTCATTTGTGTTTATGCTTTTTTTTTGTTTTTCTTTGCCCCAATATGTGGCGCAGTTAATGAATATCGCTTAACACGCACCGAGGAGCCGTTCCAGGAGCTGAATCGCAAATCAGTAGCCCTGAAAGTGATACTCAGTCGCATACCAGACGAGATCAACGATCGCAAGACATTCCTTGAGACAATCAAGTGAGTGATATGTTCACATTTATCTAAATTAGATAAGCATTCACACTATGCTTTTGTGTTGCAGGGAAATCGCGAGCGCCATAAAGAAACTGCTCGATGTGGTCAACGAAATTGGTTCGTTTATACCAGGCGTCACTGGCAAGCAGGCTGTCGAGCAGCGCAAGAAAGAGTTCGTCAAATATTCAAAGAAGTTCAGCACAACGCTGAAGGAATACTTCAAAGAAGGACAGTAAGTTGGCCCCAATTCTTAAAAAGCAAAATTTTATTGAGGCCATATCTAAACAGTAGAATGGTATGTGACTCGCTATCAGCCAAATGCCTTAATCGTTCAGATATCAGGTTTCTTATCTAACCGCAATGGCGCTGACCGTGATGTCATCCAATTGGCGTTCCAAACTCGTTTATCTATATCACATTTATCAGTATAAAAGTTCGCTTGAGATTGTGCATTGAATTCACATTCACGAAATACATTAGCTATTAATCAATGAGGTCTTTAAAACAACGATGGAACGATTGCACCTAATGAAATAATGAAGTCAATTTGTGATTTGGTCGTATTTCTATTTGCTGTAGAAGAATTGAATTGAATTTAATGATTAATCACTTTTCTTTTTCTCTTTCTATTTTCAGGCCGAATGCAGTATTCATAAGTGCACTTTTTTTAATAAGGCAAACGAATCAAATTATGCTGACAGTTAAGAGTAAATGCGAGTAGAAAATTAAATGTTTTAATTAATGCAAAACTTAGTGGCATTTTAATTTTATGTTTAACTAACTATTAAACAACACAAAACAAACTAATAATATACAAAGAAACACAAACAAGCAACAAACAGAAGCAAGGAACACAATTCGCAATAGGAATCCATAGTCGCATATTAGAGATCCGTAACTAAAGCCTGCTGTAACTAAACAAACAAAAATAAAATAATAAATAGGCCTAATGTATTTAAATTATTGTAATGACAACTAAATTCCAATACAAAAGCAAATAACAAAATCAACTTGATAAGCTAAATCATTAGCAAATAACAAGAACAACAACTTGAGAAGCTAAACCATTAGCAAATTCGAATTTGAACTTTCTTTTGTATTTAGTCAATTGCGCGAGCGTCTCTTTTTTTGTTTTGTTTACAATTTGTTGTAAATAATTCATTCGTTTTCTGTTAATCACAGCGCAAAAGGAAGATATTTTGTTTTTATTTAGGAAACGCGAACATAAATAAAAATAAACAAATTTAATGTTAGTGAAAGAAAACAAAAATAAATAAAAGAAAAGAACGTGAAACAGGATAGAACTATGAGAAACATAAAAACAATGGAATTTTTAACTGTTTTTAATTGTTGGAGTTTGAAATTTAAAACTATAAATATAAACACTTAATGATATGTTCAATTTGAAAAGAAGAAAAAAAACCTAAAGACAGTAGCAGAGAGATCGGTAGAAAACGAAGATCGAAAAAAAATTATTTTATTTTTAATAAATGTTATATGAAAATAATTACAAACTAGAAAAAAACAAAAAGAGACACAAAACTCATATTGTAGAAATAGGAAAACAAACGACAAATAAATGTATTTATATTCAAACAAATTGCATTTCCTTATTCCTAACAGTGGACCCCAACTGTAGCGTTAACAGTTACAGCGTAGTTAACATTTGCAACCCCAACAGAGTGAGAAAGAGGGAGAGCGTGGACAATGCTAAGCTGAGAGAAAATTTCCCAATTTTCAGTGTCATTTGACAGAAAAATCGATTCGTTTTCACACTGGGCCATTCTGGGCAGGCAGTTGGATAGAAATCAGAGTACAAACCAGCCGAGCAGCGCGACCGAGATGACCCACTTTTCGGTTTTCGCATTCAAATCCAACTGCTATACAAAATAAAGTTGCAATTTTTTTCTAAACACTTAGCATTTAGTTGAAATCGCGTTGTATATTATGTAAAACTAAAATCCGTTAACTAGTGTAAACTCTATGCATTTATGTAAATTCTCTAACGCTAACGTGGAAGTGGAAATAGGCGACCTGAAAAATCAGCAGTCCCAGCACCATTCAAGAAGCAGTAGCAAAAAGGTTCGCTAAATGTTTAACTTAACGTTTATCTAAATGTTTAGTAAGACTTTAAAGGATTCAAGAATCCAATGCAATTTCATCATTTACAAACAAAAAGTTGGTCAAATAAGTCCAGAAATTCAGGACGAGTACTGAAAAACGAAGGCTGCCAGTGGCAGTGGCCTGCCTGGCCTGTGAGCGAACGGGCACACGAAAAATTTCGCTGTACACCAAATGGGAAAATGTGTTCTCAGTAGCAGCAGCAGCAGCCGTCGAACTCGCCCCGCTGCTGCTTGGGGCATGTGTAACGTGAAATATTTGCATTGTTTAAATTGAATTGAGAAAATTGTGTAAAAAATTAACAACAAAGGAATTATAAAGATAATGTCGCGAGTGCCAAAATCTGTAATATGTGTAAATTTCAATGAAATATCACTTGCTTAAAATTTAAACTCCAGTGCTTAAAAGTGCATATTTATGAAACGTGAAATGGCAAAAAGGGTGTTGTGAAAGTAAAAGTGTTAGCGATTGCCACTGAGACTTCGGCACTGGCATATCGATGAAACGATAAAAAAAAGCAAGCAAGCTAACGTAAAATTACACCCACACACACACACACACATGCCTACATGGACGTGTACACACACACACACACACAACACACGCGCGCTTACACAAAGCAATGCGAACAACAATACAATACGAAAGTTGTGACAATGCAAACGGAATATTGAATGAAAACTGAAAACAAATGAACATAAATAAGTGCGCTTGCATGTGCTGAGTGGTCTGCTGCTGCTTATGCTAAAGTGCATTAATAAAGTGTGCCGAAATTGGCAAACAAACTGCATTTGGCCAAAAAGGCGCGCGCGCACAAGTCGCACACACTTAGGAAGCGTAGAATGGCCAGTGGAAGTGGAACAGAGCAGCAGTTTGCGGCTCATATAGCTGGGCGGATGTGCGTGTGTGTGTTTGTGTAATATATAAATATATATATATATATATATACTATACATATATATATGTGTATGTGCGTGTGTTATTCATAGCCGCAGTAACAGCCGCAGCCGCAGTAGCCATGATAGCAGCGGCAAAAGATAAATGAAAAGTGCCACATTTTGCTTTTGGGGGCGGTTTTGACACTTGGCGCGCAGCAGCAGCAGCAACAACAACAACGACAACAGTTGGGCCATGTGGGAGGCGTAAAAGTTGTTTGCTCCTCTGCGTGCGTAACAGAATGGCCCAAACAGATATCTACACACACACACATACGCATAAGAATACGAATACATATATATATATATATATATATATATATGTATAGCAGCAGTAAAAGAGTGCGAGAACAAGAACTGCGACGGCAGTTGGGGGCAGGTGTTTGCCATGTGGTTGTCTTGTGTCACTCGCAGTTAGCTAAAAATGTGTGCGTGTGTGTGCGTGTGCTTGTGCGTGTGTAAACAGTAACAGGAGAGATAATAACAGCGCTGTCGACTGCGCCTAAACGTTGTAACAACTATTTTTGGCTTTATTCGCAATTTGTTTTTTCGTTTATTTTATTTGTCTTGTTGTTGTTCTTATTATGCTCTGCCTAAATATGTAGATTTATGATTCGTGTTCTTTTCTTTGCTTCCATAAATGCAACGATCTAATGTCACGCGCTGCCAAAAAAAGTCAATATATGAAAAGGTCTTTTCTCGTTGTGAGAATTTATTGAGCAGCAGCTCAATTTTGACATGTGGCTATCATTCAACGGTCGATTTGCCAAAAAACATGGGATGGGGCTACCAAAGAGATTCTATTTTACACATTCCACAAACTTTGCCCAAAAAACTATGCTACATTTTGTATGTGTGCGAGTCTGTGCGCTTGTGTGACCCGCATGCCTATGTGTGTGTGTTGGAGTGTAGTTATAAATAGGCAAGATAGTTTTTGTGCTGTTTGGCTGCTCTTCTACTTTTTTTGTGCTGCTATTGAGGTCAAACTGTCAGCAGGATAGTGAACTTTACCAAAACTTAAACAAATTTAAAGAGGGCTCTTATGGGTCTATTATAAAGGAGCTGCTTTTAAGTTGCTCGACAATTTTCTTTGTTTTATAAATAACTGAGATGAACTCTATGAAGTTAGATATAATACAACTTTATTGTAGCTTACTTAATTTGCTAATATTTTAATACTAATATATTTGTCTTAAGGCTTGAATCAAAACTTGATGTTGAAGACTTAGATCAAATTTGAAATACCAATTTTTCTTTTACTTTTTATAAAATATCAAGTAATTAATTTAATTGATACAAAACTTTACAAAAGGTTAAATAAATTTGAAGCATGCCATCTTTGAAATTGGCATTTGTATGCTATTTGCTCACGAGTTTCCATTAATAGACTCAAAAAAGTATGCAATGCAATATAGACATACAACTTTCTTTCCTTTGCATTGGTAAAAGTTGGTTTCTCCTTTTCCATTTATTTGTGTTTGAACAAGCAATTCAAACCAAATGCTGTAGATTTCTCTCAGAAAACTTCTGTGGCACGATGCAACTTTTAAGTTTGTAACCTCAATTCTATTTTGTTTCTTTTTTAATCATTTTACTTTATTATTCAGTGTGCAATGAAAGTTTTAAAATTACTATCAAGTTGGCAAGCATTTTAAAGTTTAATGACTCTTTGCTTTACACGTATAATTAGCCGCATTTCGGCAATTCCATGTTTGTCGCATACATCGATCAAAATCGCATGAGTCGGAATTAAAATCTTTGCGAATTTTCCATTTAATTTACTCTGATGGCAATTGCCAAGCAAAATTGGGTTAATAGAGTGTAAAGCATCAGCATCAGCCTGCAACCTACATTTGAATGGAACTGAGAATGGGGCCTGGCATGTGGGCCATCCATTAAGGAAGAGAAAGAGCCAAAGAGCTTGCCTTGTGTGCGGGTCGTTTGGCTAATCCGCATTTAACGAACTCATTAAAATTTAAAACAGTTCACAACAGCTGATGTTGCTGCTGTGTCTTTTGACATTAACTGTTGCTACATAGTTTTCGTGTTTACTAAATGCAGAAGTATTTAAATGAATTATTAAGTCTATAGATCCATCATTAAAGTCAATTAGGTAGCCAACAATCATACACGGAAATGGCTGGGCTCTGTGGGATATATGTAGAACCACATGCTACCCACTTTTAGCCATGAAGAAAATTATGAGAAAACAAGAGCAAAGTAAAGAAAACTCACACGCACACACTCTCACACGCACACAAGCACACAGAGTAAGAGCTACTTAACGCCCACTTTATAATCATAATTAAAAAATTTTGAAGCCCACCGACTTAAGGACAAACAGCTCTGTTAAACGACTAACAGCTTGGTAGTCTGTTAACATAACAGCAAGGCGCATGCGCCAGTGTTGGCTAACTGCAATCTCTCGATGGGATATTTACTCACACACACACACACACACACGCAGACACACACTCTCTCGCTTTCTCACTCTAGTGATAGCTGGGCAGCTCATCACTCAATGACCAAAATTCTCTGGCTCTCATCATCAACACACAGACAATGCTGCCATCTTCTTCGCACACTCAAATCGCTGTGCATACTTTTGCAGTTAAGCTAAAGCAATAAACGACATTGTTGCTGTTGTTGTTGCTTTTGCAGTTGTACACACTCACACACACACACACACACACACACACACGTGTACACATACACTGTTACACCGGAGCTGGGGAAAAGACTGCCGTAGCTCTGTGCACAATAGCAACTAGTGGCCGTAATGAGACTTTGCTGCTGTTGCGCTTCGCATTTGACTGCGCTCCGTTGTGCTGCACACACGTAACGCAATTATAACGGCATCAGTAACGTTTACCCACACACTGGCACATACACACATACACGCGCGCATTCATGCAAAAGTGAAGTGAAAAAAGTGCTAAATTTACTATAAATAGACGCAGCTTTGTTTTTCGCATAAATAAATGCATAAATGATGATCTAAGATGAATAACAGATCCTTGTAAGTACTCCAGCTTAGATATCCATCATCCAGTTTTCCAGTATAGATATCAGCAGCACGTCCAGGTAGGCAATCGCTTTGAAATTTTGCAGAAAATATGCAATAAACGTAGCTGAGAGCTGTTGCTGGCAACACCGGAAGGACGTGAAGTAAATGTCAAAGCCCACCTGCTGGATGCTGTCATGTCCGCCCACAGATGGGCGGGACAGTAGCGGGATAAACCTTGTCAGTGCCTTTTAAATGTCAAAGGGAAACGGGAGGGGCATAAATACAGCAAACATCGCCATTGACAGCGAACTGCAGCTGTATGCATGTGATTTGCCTGCCGGACTGACAGCTTGCCTATGTGTGTGTGTGTGTGTGTGTGTGTGTGTGGGTGTGGGTGGGGGTGGGGGTGGGTGCTTGCCTTGAAGTTTGTGTGACAGGTTACTAGTATCATCGCAGCATTCTGTATCCATTTTACTATATATATTCCCCCAGCACATCATCGGACGTAAAGTGATGCAAATTGAATTTCATTCGCGATTTATTATTGGATTTCACTTCCAATATAACACGGAAAGCCACTAAAGCTGAATCGAAGCCTGTCGCAGTCACGCATTTCGCAACTATTGCAACAACTACAGCAACTTTCAGTTTATATTTGTGTGTGGGTGTGTACATATAAATTTACAGCTTGTAACTTTTGCTCTTTTAGCAGTTGCAGCGTCTTGCTGCTGTCTAGACAAACTGGCGCGTGTTGAATACCCTCTACTAAGGGCTAACAAAATAGTCGATTATCCTTGGCAGAAAACTTTCCAACTATACAAACTCTAAATAAACAATCATTTTTTTGCCGTTTGGGCAGAAAAGTTCTCATATAAATTGTTGATGAACAAGGAAAGTTTCATAAGGATACTAATAAGTATATATAAATATTTTAGCTAAGTTTAAGCATTTTTTTCATTAATCAACTTTTAAATAAAACTCAATGTTTTACATTTAATGTAATATATAATTGAGTTCAATTTAATATCAAACTTTCGCTTACAAGGTATTCTAGTATCGGTCAACTCTTAGTTTTCTTTCTCATGTTACAATTGTTTTTATACCGACACGCGTCTAACAAGGCGTATGAGTAATACAATTGACTGTACGTGAGTGTGAATAAGTGTGCATGACTGTAAATGTATCTATGTATATACGACTGTGTGTGTGTGTGTGTGTGTGTGTGTGTGTGTGTTTGTTGGCAATGGCAGACATTGAAATCAAAGCACTAGATTGCAGCGCAGGTGTCGGACGATTGAAAGGGCGAACGTTTAGCACTACGCACTTTTTCACACGATTACATGGCGGTTGAGTAATATGGGAAATGTAGAGCAAATGCTCAATGAATGCAGTCTTGATTCAGAGGCACAGCCCTGAGTGTTTATTGGGAAATTGTGTTGCATGAGCGTGCCGTTCCTTGGGGGTCAGACACGAAATGCGGTCACAACAGCAATTAACCCAAAGTTCAAAGTTCACACGCTCGCTCTGTGTGTGTGTCCTGTATTTGTATGCACACTCCATGTTCCACAATTACAAAGCGGAGCAAAGCAGTTGCCCCATTTCGTAAGCTCGCGCACATAAATAAATCAAGCCCAAAATGAGCAATAACCCTTCATTGGGTCTCGCCACCCACGGGGATTTTTATAGTCGAGAGTGGAGCAAAGATTGAAAGTCGATTTTGTATTCTGTTTTGTTTCATTCATTCATTCGCAGACGTCAGAAGGGCAGCCACAGCATGCCGTACGAGTCGATGCACCATCATCAGTCGGCGGCCGCTGCCGTGGCCGCCGGCGTAGCTCCCAATAGCATGCTGGACTCGCTTAGCATGCAGCTGCGCGATGCGGAAATGCGACGCACCGAGATCGAGCGGGCGCATCAGGTGAGTTGGCACTGCGAATGATTTACAGCAGCTGAACTACAATTTCGAGTGGTTCCGGTGACAGGAAACTCTGGCACAAATACGCAACTTGAGCGGATGCGCTCGACCCGACACCGAGGCGGTGGAGAATCTGCAGTCGCGTGCTCGTGAGCTGGAAAAGAAGGTAAGCACAGGCGGCGCAACAAATGTTGCGCACAGACCTTCAGCTATCCGTGTGTGTGTCTTTCAGGTGGCGCTGGAGAATGTGCACTGCGAGGAGCTGCAAATCGAACTAACCGCCGCGCTTAAAGCCAAGGCAGGGCGGTCAAGTGGCCAGCACATGGCCAGCAATTGTCCCCCAACATCAGCCGCAGCAGCGCAACATGGCCAATATCCATGCTCAAGCATACCAACTTCTGCAAGCAGTTCCACCGTCACATGGGCCCCGACAATCAGCCACCAGGACCAAGGCTCCGAGATCGATATAATAATGGCCAAGATTGAGCAGGTAAATGTCAAGTGATTATTATAGAACATAAATTGAAGTAACATGAATAAAGCAATGCCCCCTCAATGTCCCCCCTATTAAATTTTATCGGACTCGAAATCGCTTTTAGTTGAGTTGTCTGTCGACTGGCATTCGTTGGTGGATGAGAAACAGGTCACGAAACTGCCAAAGCTCTCGATGCTGCACGAGTCCGATTCCACGTCGCCCAGTTCGATCTGAGTGCCGCAGTCCGTTTGCTTCGGCAGACCCTGCTTAAAGTAGTCCTCGCTCCCGCCATTGGAGCTCGTGTAAATCTGCAGCTTGCGTCGCATCTCGTCATTGTCTTTGGTCAGCTGCCGGATGATGCACTGGTTCTCATTGCTGTTGTGCTCCTCCACGCTAATGCTGCATAGCATGATCAGGGTCATCTCCTCGATGCGCTTCTCCAGATTGTTGACCACCTTCTGCAGCTGGGCAACGTATTTACGCCGCAGATTGAGCCTCTCATCGAGTGTGTTTTGCTGGCAATGTTGTCTGAATTTTTCCATTATTACCTTGACGCCCTCCTTGTAATGCTCCTCGATCTGCTTCAGTTCAGCATTCTCGAGCAGCTGGTTGATGCGCTCGTCGTCAGTGCAATATTTGAACAAGTTCTTCAGCAACTGATCATCCTGAGAGCCACAGGAGTCGAAGAATTTCCTATCCACACTTTCACAGTCAGCCAACAGACTCGTTGTCTTCTGTATCAAATCGTTAAAGTCGCTTGATACTTTCTGCGCCTTGATTATTAGCGCAGTAATTGCATCCGTAACGCAAATCATTTTCTCAATTGAAGTCGTATTTTTTTTTCGCCAGCTTTCGAGCGCACAGAACAGATTATGAATAAATACAAACACACTTGCTATCAAACCAACATGGTAAATTGGCATCTCTTTCCTAGCCTGCTAGGGCTATACTCGAAGAAAAGATTTAAAAAAGTATTTAAAGGGAAATATATATATATATATATATTTTTTTTTTAATTCATGTTTTATTTGCAATCTGTCTTATACTAAACAATAAGCAAATATGTAATGGGATTTTTATGAAATGATGAAATTTTAGTATGAAACAAAAACCTTCAATAAATAAAATTGACAATATATATAAAAAAAAAAAATAATAATAATAAAAATATATATACTTTTACTGTCTGCTGCAGAATATGAAAAAATTGTTCAAGAATAAATATAATTTTCGTATACTTTTTAATAGAACAGTTTAGATTAGAATATATTTTTTTAGTTCAGTGCTTTAACTTAAGAGTTAAGTAAAAGTCTCTGCAATACTAACAATAACTAAGTCAAATTGAATTTTCATATATAAAATCAAAGTCTGCTCATGGTTGACAGCATTTGATCATTTCTAATTAAAATATTATTTTGACATTTTAAGAAATAATAATATGAAAGATAGATAAGAAAGAAGATAGGAAATATGAAATATCAATGCAAAGCACAAGAAGTAGCTGGAATAGGTAAAAGTGCCTGAATAGGAAATATTCTGAACTCTGCTGATAAATGTTGTTTCAATCATTTTATTCTTGAGAAATATAACGTAATCGGACATATTTAAAATCTTGATATATGAAATGAAATATTTCATTTAAAATCTCCAAGCTTTTTATGACTGCCTAGTTATATTATTATCAATTGAATCAAAGAAAAGTGAAAAAAAAAAAATAGAGGATAGCACATATAAAAATCCATATTTGCTAAGTCCTTGATTCTATTCGATTCCAGGACAATCGCGTTTTGGCCGAGCTGGAGCAACCGCGCACCTCGGCCAGCGCCAGCATGTCAGCCTTGCACAGCATGCCGCCCAGCTCCATGATGAATACGGGAAACAGCGAATTTAGAACCATATCAAAGAGTGGTAAGTCCCAAGTAATTTGATTTTTTCAGACAAGTTTATCAAATTTGCATGCGATTCGCTTTTTTATTTTTTGAAGAACTCGAAGAAGAACTGAATCGATATAAACGCGCCGTATTGGGCGGCGCATCGGGTGGCGGCGTTTCCGCTCTATCGTCCGGCTACTCGAGCCTGCCACAGTCGCTGGCCTCCACGCTGGGCAATGGAGCGAGCACCAGTCTGAGCGGCACGAGCGTTGGCTCGCAGAGTGCTGCTGCCGCCGCCGCGGCGGGTGTGGGTGGTGTTGGCGGTGGTGGTGGTGGTTTATCATCCATATCGGCCCTGATGCCCAACTCAATCAGTGGCATATCCTCGAGTCTGAGCAGCCATGCCCTGCAATCAATGAACGCGGCTGCCTACGGCGGCGGCCAGAGCTCCGTTGAGAAGCTGCTGAGTGGAACTAGTGGAATAACTGGCATTCCACCATTGCCGGTAAATATTCACACGATGAAGGCTATGCCAACGGCATTAAGTCAGGTAAACCAACTATTTTCAATTGCAATGAACTACAAGCAACAAATGAAAAGAAAAAAAAAAAAAAAAAGAAGAAAAGAAAACCCAACAAAACAAAACTTTATAAAATGCAATTAAATTAGATATTTTTTGAAACCAAAACAAAATCCGCTTTGAAGCCTTTGCTTGGCACTTGGCGACATGGCTTTGGCTCTCCTTTTTGGTGATCATCTGCTTAAAGTAGATTTCGTGTTTGTTCATTTAATTGTTGATCATACGCGCTGAGCCAAGTGGCTCTGCGACTGAATAAAATAATCACGTTTTGTGCTTTGTTGTAGTTTCATTATTGAAAATAATTACATACTCACAATGCTCACATATCCACATACATACCCACATAGATACCCACATACATGCCCACATACATACATACATACACACAGTCTAACATAATGTTTCGAATAATTGCGTAGCTAACACACTCAGATGCAACTTTTGGTATTTCAATCAGTTTACAAAATAATTTATTTGTTAAAGTATTTATTGATTTAAAAAAAAAACACATATATTTATATTAAATGTATTTAGTACTTGATATTGAATTTTGAAGAATTTAGAAAACTTTTGTCTCATTTGATGTAGAACATATTAATTGCATGTATTCTTGGTGCATATAGCAGAACCTTATTTTCATATCAAACAAAAAACTAATCACCCGAATGAAATAAGATCAACAAATAATACTTTTGCGTTAGACAAAGTACCCTTGCAGCTATATAAAAAAGAAGCAATCGTTTTTTAGCTCCTTTGAAAAACTGTTTGCCTTTTCTATGGCCAACAATATTTTATATATGTTTAGGAATCATAATTATTACACTCTTAAATCTTTTTGATATACCTAATCAGGACCTTAAATTACTCTAGCTTATTGAGTTCCTATAAGCACAAGTCTATTTTGGCAACATATAAATATTTTAATTTAATTTTAAAATTCTTTCGGAAAGAATTGTTAGTATCCTGGTATACCGTAATGATATTAAGAGCAGCCTAAAAATGTATTTGTTGCAAATTTCTAATAGAATATGTCCTTTATATAATATTAAAGAATTTAGTTTGAATTGGGTTGATTTAAACTGGATTCAAGCTTAGTAAAGTAAAGTAAAGGGAATAATAATACTTAAGCCGAGATTATTAAATAGTAAATAGGTATACATGTTATATATATATTACATATTTTATGTATTATATCTCATCACAAAAGAAAACCTTATCTAGTTATAAGGATATTTGAGACTCAAAAGATATTCAAAATATTGAGAATTTAAATACTTTTAATTCAAGAATCCTAAAAGCCTTTACAAGGGTATATACATATATTTGATTTTGTATTCCCATTAGAATCTTATTAGCATGCTTAATACTAATGCCATTTCACTAAAATGTCAACCATGTCGCATTCCCATTCTTCTCCATGCACAGCACATTCTGTATACAAACTAATTGCCATATAGAAAATACATGCATATACACATCAAGAGTTCGACTTACTATATAAATATATATCAATATCAAATCTATAGCCTATCAACATAGAACATTTCGACGCTTTCCGTTTCGATGTTTAACTACTAATCTAATCCATTGTTAAGGCAACATTGTTCATATCAATTGCTTGGAAACGGCTTCAGTTCACATAGCAACTAACTCTATATTCATAACTTATGTATCTACTTTCGTCTGCGTCGCTAATCACAACAACATGTTCGATCAAGATTTTCAAATACTTTCTCATAGCTAATATATATAATGCTGTTTCTAGCTGGCTTCCTGTTATACATTGACCAATAAACGTCTACTCTGTGATCTCTTTTCCCGTTTTATGTGCTCTCTCTTGTCTCCCCTCTCTCTCTCTTTCTTTCTCTCTCTCTCTCTCTCTCTCTCTTTTTTTCTATATGTTCTCTTTTTCTCTTCATGTTAAATAACTCGTGTTTCGATTCGTTCTCTTCCCAATGTGCTGAAACTTGCGATTCGAAATGCAAAACTAAACGCATCATCTGAAATCCATGTCTTTTAATGCCTCTCTGTGTGTGTGTCTGTCTGTGTGCCTATGCAATAATTGTCTGTATGTGTACCCTTGTAACCCCCGCCTGTACTAATACACTAACCGAAAACAACAACAACCACAACAACAACAACAACAAAAACAATGTAAATTGAAAAACCAAAAAAACCAAAACCAAAATTCGCACACAAAATTGAACTTGAAATTGAAACTGAAATTGAATTTGAAATTGAAATTGAAACGAGAAGCGCGGAACAATACAACTGTACAATTTACAGAGCACAACCATGCCCCTCCTGTCACTCAACTCGCATAATCTGCCGCCTGGCGGCTCGACCAGCTACTCGGCCCTGGGCCTGAGCGGCGGCAGCGGCGTAGTCGGCTCCTCGCTGACCCATCCCACCATGAGCAACATCAACATGCTCGACACGAGCGCCCTGCTTGGCCTGGGACCAGCTGGCGGTGGCATCACGGGCGCCACTTCCCTTTACGGTCTGAGCGCTGGTGCCGCCGGCGCCTTGGGCAGCGCGTATGGCCCGCCGTTTATGGATGCGGCATCGAGCGCCTCGTATCCATTCACGTCGGCCGCACTGCGCCAGGCCACCAAGATGAAAATGCTGGACGAGATTGATATTCCGATGACGCGCTATGGCAATCGAAGCTCGCCGTGCTCGCCCATACCCGTGGGCCACAGCAGCTGGGGCCTGGACGAGTTCACCGATGGCCTGGGCGCCTCCCTCATGCACAACCGCAGCGGCCTGGCGCTGGGCGCCCTTGAGCTGGACAGTGAGCATTGCAATCGACGCACTTGAAGCTCCCGCATTCTTATCCCTTCCCTTTACTTTCAGATCGCAATCATGGGCTGAACGGCGCCAGCGAGCCGCAGGTTGACATGTTGGACATACCTGGCAAGGGACGCTGTTGCGTCTTCATTGCGCGCTTTCCCTACGATCCGCCAGAGTGAGTGAAGGCGAGCTTAGATGTAGATCCTCATAAATTGACATGCCACTTCTCTCTTTCAGGGAGGCTGAGGGCGAGCTGTCGCTCTGCGCCGGCGACTATTTGCTGGTGTGGACCAGCGGCGAGCCCCAGGGTGGCTACCTAGATGCAGAGCTCTTGGATGGACGACGCGGCTTAGTGCCCGCTTCGTTTGTGCAGCGACTTGTGGGTAAGTACCGAGTGGAGTAGTCAATTCAATCCAATCCAAGGTCCATGGACCTTACTCAATGCCTGCTACTCAATCTCGTTTAGGCGATGATTTGCTGGAATTCCATCAGGCGGTGTTGTCCACTTTGCGCGACGCCGAGGATGGCTCCATGCAGTGCGACACAACGTCGCTGCCTTCCTTGCCGCCGCACAACCCATTGCTCACACACACGCACGAGGAACTGGCACGTTTGAGTGAGACGCACACCGATCTGGAGCACGACCAGGATGACATTAGCGATAATGGTAACTATATACGCTCCCATTCCCACCCATACCCCATTATTTAATCTCTTTGGTTGTGTTTGGTTTTTGTGGCCACTCGAATGCGTCGTCTGCGTTGGCAAATGTGAGCATAACGACTTTTGTATACCCTAACTGTAGAGACGCACTGGACTAGGCTAGCAGCAATAAATATAAAAGTGTCAATGATTAAACTGAAATACTAATAAGTATATTTTACTCTCTCGCCCTGCCTGCTCTGCCCCTCATCAGTTCCAGCTCCGAAGCACTTGACGCTGGAACGGCAGCTTAACAAGAGCGTGCTCATTGGCTGGTCGCCACCGGAGCCGGTGGGCTACAATCTGATTGACAGTTATCACGTCTATGTAGATGGTGTGCTCAAGGTCACGGTGAAGGCCAACGAACGCACACGCGCTCTGATTGAGGGCGTCGACTCCACACGGGTAAGTCTCGAGTGATGCAATACATCATCATCATCGTCATCTTCATCCTTTTCCTCTTATTCGTGTTCTTCAAAATCTTCAACATTCTCTTATCTGTTTAGCCGCATCGCATTAGCGTGCGGAGCGTTACGCAAACCCGTCAGACGTCCAGGGACGCCGCCTGCACAATGATCATTGGGCGAGACACTTCGCACTTGGGCCCCTCGGCGGTGCGCGCCTCGCACATAACGTGTTCCTCGGCGGTTATCTCATGGCTGCCAGCCAACTCCAACCACCAGCACGTGGTGTGTGTGAACAATGTGGAGGTGCGCACCGTCAAGCCGGGCATGTATAGGCACACAATAACCGGGCTAGCGCCCAGCACCCAATACCGGGTGACTGTGCGCGCCAAGCACTTGCGTGCCGTTGGCCAGCATACGCCGCAGGCACCGGGCAGACCCGGCCAGGAGGAAGCACCCGGCGCCTATGCCGATTTTCGCACACTGACCAAAGGCTTACCTGATCCCCCACAAGACATCCAATTGGAGGCTGGTCCTCAGGATGGCACCATTCTGGTGACATGGCAGCCGGTTAACCGACCCACGTCCACGGGGCCCGTAACCGGCTATGCTGTGTACGCCGATGGTAAGAAGGTGACCGACATTAACTCACCCACGGGCGATCATGCACTCATCGACATCGGCAAGCTGGGCGTCTTCAATCCCCGGGCCGTCACCATACGCACCAAATCTCGCGATTCACAGTCGGCGGACAGTGCACCCATCTTAATACCAAGTGAGTGTGCCAAAAATAATATCACTTTGCATTTGAGCTACCAAGTCTCTCCTTCTGCAGACAACGTGCGCAATGCTGTCGCTCGCCGGGGACCAAATCAAATGGGCATGGGTCCGCAGCTGCCGCAGCAGGGCCTCCACGGCATGCCCATGCAGCAGCAGCATCAAGTGGGCATGCAGCCGCACATGACGGTCGGCCAGCAGGATCACACGCAATACGATCCCAATCAGATGCAGCAGCAGCAACAGCCGGGCCAGCTGCCGAACCAGCAGCAGGGTCAGGCCCAGCCGGGTCATCAGGTTAGTGTGTGCTCTGCATCCAAATGTCAGCCAATTAGCCAGATCTGCCTGCAGATCTTAGCTTAGCTCTGGCATTCACTGTATGTAAATAATGTTCTGTGAACTCGTTTTATTTTTCGTCTAACTATTATTATTATTTCAAATGCAATTGGTTCTGAGTTTCCCAAAATTTCTCTTTAAAACATCCATCCCCTACAAGATTGTACATAAAGTTCTACTGAATGTAGATCGTACTCTATCGCAATTTGAATGCCAATCCAATACTCCCCATTATAATTTGTATATATGATATTGAAATGAAAAATCCAAAGCAAAAAAATACCCTATACATATACATACTATATACTTAACCAATTTATGTTCAGTTTGTTTTTGGTTGAAACGAACATCAACTTGATTCCGAGTTCATAATGGATATTTTGAAAAAAAAAAAGAGAACAAGGAAAAGTATTCTATCAACTACATATATACTTTCTATATCTTTCTGTATCTATTATGAATTGCCTTTACTACTCTACTTACTTCTCTCAACCTATTTTCTATGAATTGTTTTGCAATATAACCACATTATATACATACACTATATGAAATATTAGACAATCGCACAGAAATTCACACACAAAATTTTGTAAAAAGAGAAAATAATAATAATAATAATAATGATAATGAACTGCGTTGCCGAGATCTATGAGAAAGTATATACATATATATATATTATAAGAACCAAAGCAATTTCAATTGAGACCCACAAGTAAATAACCCTAAAATCCAAAAAATTAAGAATTTGTATGTATGTAAATTGATTATTATTCATTTAGTTAATATTTCGGTTCTCTGTGAGATGACGTATGCCGATTTCCTAATGCTAGTGTTTGATTTGAGTTTTGATTTTGGATTCATGAATTTTGTGTTTCATTTGGTTTTTCTGTTTTTGTTTTTTGTTTTAGTACAGTTCACAAATAGCATGTTCCAAAAACTTTGCTGCCAAATGCAACAAATTAATTGAGTTACTCAGTTTGAACAATAGAAATTTTTCTTACTTCAATAAGTATTTTGAGCGGAGTTTGATTAAGGAAACAAATAATTTAAAAACAAAAATCAAAATACGCAATGCAACGAACAATTTTAAACCAAAACAAGTTATACATATTCATTTTCATTATATGAAACGATACCGTTAACCCGTTACCATACCGAATCGAATCGAATCGATAACAGCCCGACGGAAGCTCCGGCTTGTTAGGTGGCCTGCTCGGTGGCCTCTTCTCGAAACCCACACAGAGTCAAGTGAACCAGAATGTAAGTTATACCCACAACATCTCTCACATATACATTCGTATTAAACACACTCACACACATACATATATACACACACACACTAACATATAAGTTCAATTGTAATACTGTTGCCTAGAGTAAAAACTCATCTTAAGAGTTCGCTGCATTTTTAGTAATACGTATCTCAATTTCCATAGCTTAAACTAATTATAATTATAGTACTATAATTAACTAAAACCAAAAACAAGTAGAAATACGCTTTCTTGAGCTTAAACGAAATGCTAAGTACAAAAATACTGAGTTATATATTATTTAAAAACTTTTTAATTCTTCAGTTCATAAAATTTTTCTTTTAGCAAATTTTTTAATTTTGTTTATTTAAAAAAAAATATATTTGCCTATTGAGTGCAATTCTTTGTCTTTAGGGAAGTTTTAAAAGTCGTGAATGAAGTGTTAAGCTTTTGCATGGTTAGATAGGATACTCGAACAATATCTTATCAATCGTATCCATATGCTAAACAATTACCTTAAGACTAGTCGAAAATATTTTAAAGAACTTTTCAATCTCAAGCGTAATTCAATTATGTATATAAAATCGATTTGAAATGCTTAGCTGGGATAGTCTCAGCGCCTACTAACTATATACGAAATGCATCAACGATAAATAAACCTCTTGCTATATATATATAATATAAGTTCATATATATACATGTATATATATATATTTATATATGTATATATATGTGTGTAAGTATACATATAAATTAGCGTTCAGTAGGTTTGCAGTTCATATTAGTGACATGTGTATACAAACCACAACACATACAACAGTTACAGGAACCGAATCTAACATACTCGTAACTCGTGCTTTCTTATTTCCAACAAACACTTAACAAACTAGCTTCGTATTTGCCTTTGACCTATCAGCCATCGCATTATGATTTCCCAGCTGTTCGTATTTAGACTCCTGCTTAATGCGCCTCTCTTAATATACAAATCTATATATACATATATATATACACACACTCACACATATACAGACACTTACTACTAGTCTATATACATATGTAATCATATATAACCTCTTTAGTTGTGTCGAGCCTTAACGCTATACGCAGACGCCCGCACATTGCTAAAGAACTTACCTCTCTATAGACAATGTGAATGAAAAACAGAGTACAATCTAAGAACAAACTTTGCAAAAATTAAAAAAAAAAAAAAAATACAAAAAAAAAAATGCTAACAAAATTTCAAATTCATTTAAATTAATTCAAATTCATGCGCGTGCTATCCGCGATCGATAACTTATCGATATGCAGGGCTACCCGCCGACTGCACCACAGCGCGGCATGGTGCCAGGACGACCCCAGGGACCACAGCAGCAGCAGCAGCAACAGCAGCAACAACAACAGCAGCTGCAGCAGCAGCAGCAGTATGGAGCACAGGGAGCACGCTTTCGTGGACCAGTGCCGGGCCAGATGCAGGGTCAAATGCACGGCATGCAGGGTCAAATGGCTGGGCAAATGCAGGGTCAGATACCTGGCCAAATGCCTGGGCAGATGGCTGGGCAGATGCAGGGTCACATGCAAGGTCAGATGCAGGGTCAGATGCAGGGTCAAATGGCGGGTCAAGTGCAAGGTCCGCGCGGAGCACTCACCCAACAACAGCAACAACAACAGCAGCAGCAACAGCAGCAGGCGCAGCAGGGTCAAATGTTACCCGGCCAGCAAGCGGGTCAACAGCAGCAGCAACAACAATTGCCGGGGGCGCAGAAGAAGCCGCGCTACTTTGTGGCCATGTTCGACTACGATCCATCCACAATGAGTCCTAATCCAGATGGGTGCGACGAAGAGCTGCCCTTCCAAGAGGGCGACACTATCAAGGTAAGCTCTTTGCAATTTTGCCGTTACACAGAACCACCCAAAACACTTTGCAGCCGCGACGCACTTGCCAACCCATTCAGAGGCAGCGGAACTCGTGCAGTTTGAACGTCGGCGAAATACGAACTGGTAAAACAATCAGAAATCAGAAATCAGCAATCCAGCTATCTCTATCAATATCAACAATCAGCATCAGCTAATCTGGAAAGCAGCTAAAGCAGCGCTTGCTCTGAATTGGATGCCGAATTGGAACGTTGCCAAGAATTGGCTGCGCTTGCCGCTAATTGATTGAATGAATTTTGTGCATGTTTTTCCTTCGACAATAAATACTATATGCTCAGTCTGCCCCATTTACCTAACATACAGTTGAGATTGTTACCGATAAGTTTAAGCATATCCACATCCATATCCATGATATTACCACCTACTTATGTAACTACAAATAATCCCCGATACAGTAACTAACATATTTCTATTACCCAAACACTAAGTAGACGTTGTTCTCTTCTATCTCTCTCTCTCTCTAATAGTTCCATAAATAAATGTTAAGTTAGAAATATGCACATATACATACACTACAAAATAGCATTATACTACAATATATACATATGTATATATGATAATGCTTGACTCTAGATCTTGCTAACCGTCCTCCCTTCTCTTTTACGGTCTGTGGCGCAGGTGTTTGGTGATAAGGATGCCGATGGCTTCTATTGGGGCGAGCTGCGCGGACGTCGTGGCTATGTGCCGCACAACATGGTCAGCGAGGTGGAGGACACCACTACCCAGATAACCGCCGGGCAGACAACTGCAGGCGGCACCGGTCAGGTGATTCCCGGCCAGAATGCGCCACAGCAGAGCATGCGCAATGTGAGCCGCGATCGCTGGGGCGACATCTATGCGAATATGCCCGTGAAACGAATGGTCGCCCTCTACGACTATGATCCCCAGGAGCTAAGTCCGAATGTGGATGCCGAGGTGAGTGTGCGGCAACGACAACAGTCTCTTCAAATTGAGTATTCTCTCAAATCTCCTTCAGCAAGTGGAGTTATGTTTCAAGACGGGTGAGGTCATACTCGTTTATGGTGATATGGATGAAGATGGTTTCTACATGGGCGAACTGGACGGTGTTCGGGGCTTGGTGCCATCCAATTTTCTGGCCGATGCGCCCGATCAGTACAACAATCAAATGGGATCTGGCGGCGCCGCTGGGCGTGGCAGTCTCGCTCAACGGGGCAGGGGTCAGGGGCCCGGGGCCAGGGGACCGCCGCCGCCGCCCCGCGACAACATGATGCCCGGCGTGGCTGGGCAGCGTGGCGCCCAAGGCAAAAGTAAGTAGGCTTTGTGCAGATCAATTCGATCCATCGATTTAATTGCATTCTTTTGTCTTTGTTTTTCAATTAATTTCCTTATGATTTCAATACAATTTTTACTAAATATGATACTAAAAAAAAACTTATTCGACAAGCAATTACAGGCTTAATATTTATGATTTTCATTTATCGTTTCGATTCAAAAACAAACAAAAAGATTAAAAAGAAGGAATATCTCAAAGCCAAAAAAAAAAATACAATATACACTTTATAAGATAATAAAATATGCAGGTTTTTCAGACAACACAATAACAAGCAGGATGATATACATATATATAGTATATAGCAACTATTCTGAAACCAACCACAAGATTCTGTTGCTTTTTTGGTTTTATACGTAATATCAATCTGGAATCAGTGAACAATAATAAACACTAATAAACAATATTATCATACTCCAAAAAAAATAAATAAAACAACAAAAAAATACAAATTTCGTGACGACACAGAAAAATCTTTCACTCTTCTCTCTTTCTGTCTAAATCTTTCGCAAAAAAACTTAAAAAAAAAATATTATTAAAATTATAAATATTTATATCAAACAGTTACAGATGAATAACTGAATACAATTTCTGTTTTGAACGCCGCTAATTTTTTTTTTTCTAAATATATATACATATATATTTCTTTTGAATCTGTTATAATTCCGCAGAACTTTTTATATAATGTTCCAACATTTCTTTATAACTAATTCAATAATTTAACTTATCTTAACTTTTCGTTTTGACTTTGTAAAATATTTCATAGTTTCAGCACCTGTCAGAAACCTATTTTTATTTATTTTTTTCTTTCATTTATTTAATTTATCGGATCGAAATCGAATTATATAATCCTTATCAAATACAATATATAGATACATAGTTGTTGTTCTTGTTGTTGTATACACAATCTTTAAATTATCTCTCGCTCTCGCTTTCTCTTTTTTTATATTTTTTCTCAATATGATTTGAAAATTGAAGAAGTTTTTCTTCTCTTTATGCACATAAAAACTCTTTTCTTTCCTTTCCTTTTTTGTTGCTGTTGTTCATTTCTTAAGCTGTCTATACACTATCTTTCTTAAAATTCAACTTTTGTCTCTCTACTTTTGTCTCTTGTCTTGCGTGACTTTCTCTAGCCTTGCAAATTTCTAGATGGTCTCTTGCATGCCAATTAAATCCAGTAAACTTATATATATTTTTTCATTTATATATACCAATATATATATATATATATATATATATATATATATATATATATATATATATATATATATATATATATATATATATATATATATTTTTTTTTTTTTTTTAATTTATTTATTTTTTTATTTTATTATTATTAACAGTTGATTTGCATAAAACAGAGACTAGTTTCTTGCACCTGATTGCCGAATGAACTGTAATTCCTTAGTTGTTCACCGATCAATTATATAGAAATTACAATGAGATGATAATACAATCCGCGATGCTGTACATATTCACGAATCTAGTTTTAGGATCCAATTGCAATGTATGCCCGACTGTAATACATATGCGTATATTTCCAGTCACTCAATGTACCCCCAACCGCAATGCATTTGAGGTTATATCTTTCCAGCCAGTCTATATTACAGTTCAGATATGAGGAACAAACTCTTGAAATTGAATTTACGAAACTTTTTTTCCGATATCTATGCCCCAAATGTGCTTTTTACAACAATTATATGAATATATACTTTTTTTTTCTTCATTTTCTTCTTCTTTATCAATTATATGTATATCTACTTTTCTGCTGGTTTTGAATGTTTGGTCTTGATTGTTTGCCAATTAGCCTATTTCAATATTTTGGATAAAAATTCTATTATTTTTATTTTGTTCTTTGGTTTCCTTAGAGATATAACAACAAAAACAACAACACCGCAGGGGCTTAAAGCACATATAACATATATACAACTATATATATATATCAAAATGACTTTCAATTGAATGACGAGCAATTCTCTTATGTAATCTATGTACATTTCTTCAGTGTAAAATATATTTTTAAAAACGTTTTAACCCTATAATTATAATCATATACTAATATATATGTACTTACAATATCATGCGAGCCATCATCTATGTGGCCGTAATTATTCAATGTGTAATTATTTTATTCATCAAAAACCTAAGATATGCTGCCCAGAGCAGTATTTTATAGGGATTTGATTTTCGTAAGACCAGCCGCCATGCGCAAAAGGTAATATAAATTTTAATGCTACTTACATACATGATGTTCATCAAATTAAGTAACTACTACTAAGTACTACTACAACGTATATACATATATGTACTGTAATAACTCTTAATTAACTTGATTACGATTTTGACTCTTGCCAATGTTCCTAGCGATCCATTACGTTTTTGGCGCCTTTTACTCCGTTTTGTATTGTGTTTTCGAGAAATCGTTTTGCAAGCAACCAAAATTTCTAATTCGATTTCAATTTCAATTTCAATTTCAATTTCAATTACCATTTTCAATGCCCCCCGTAAAAATGTTTAAAATTAATTTGATTTCGTTCTCGATTGGTTTGAATTTTATTATTTGGATTTTCTGATTGCATTTTTGTATTTTTTTTTTCAAACTGCGGTGAATTATGTAAAAACAAACAACTTGAAACTTTTTTTCGGACCCACGCGATCACGATAACGATAACTCGAGTCGATATATTTTATATAAGAGTAAACCGTACCAGGCAGCAGCTGTAACTCAAACTTTGAGACTACATTCAATTAGATTTGATTTGATTTGATTTGATTTTCTTTCGTTTCAATTTTGTTTTTTCTTTTATTTGAGTTTTTAGTTTTTTCTTTGATTTCATTTACTACTACAACTTCTTTCAAATAATTTTTTGTAATGGTCTGCTGTGGTAAATGTGAAGTCTTTATGTTATATTCGTTGCTATAGATGCTCGCCCTGCTTCCCCTACACTGTTAGACAACACGGGCCACCCTGCCCCCGATCACCAAACGCAGGTAAATACTCTTTTCTCTTTTGTTTTCTTTTTTCGTTTCATATAAATACTTGGAGAAAAAATTTAAAAAAAAGAAGAAAAATAAAAGCAAAACTAAACAAAATCTCCTTTTTGATAATAATTGCTTTAAAAAAAAATAAACAAATAAAAAAAAAAATTAAGAGAGCGCAAAAAAATATTTATATATAAATAACAACACCTCATACGCAACAAAAACTTTAATTACTATTATTAATACTACAAATACTACAACTACTACCACTACTACTACTACTACTGCTATTACTACATCTACTACTACTACTATTACTACTACTACTACTATTTCTACAGCTGCTATCTCTGTCGCTCATTTGAATTCGACTCTCTTTCTTGAAAACAATTAATTCTGTTATACAAATTTCATTCATTCTAATAACAGACCCACACACCATACGATCCAGAGAACACACACATTATATCAATGTTGATCAGTTCTAACACTTTTTTAATCATCTGCCATAGCATATACTTAGAGGACAATTCAATACCTACACGGTTTCATAAGCTTATTTTTGTAAATTCTTTTTATCATATATAGATATATATATATATTGATCGTCCATTCGCTCGCTCGCTCGTTCGCTCTATTTATCTTAATTCTGTCAAACTCTGTCTATATACATATATCTAAATATATCTGTCAATATATATATACTCATTCACTATCTATATATACTACTGATCTATGTTTGTGCGTATATCCAATGCTCTGATAATCCATACAAAACGCTTACAGTACAGTACATGAACAATAATTTGCTTACCATATAGAAGCGCGATATATATAAAATACATATGTATATTTGAGAAACAATCTATATGTATATGTATATGTATAGCTAGCAACATGTTTATAGAATCTCGTGTAGTACAATATATAAATCCAACAACAGAACAACAAAGCCAACAGAATCAAACATTGAAAGCATTAAAAAAAAAAAACAAATATATATATATATATATATATATATATACATACGATACGATAAGCACCTGTATAGCAATCAATTAGTCAACGAATCAAGTTCCTTACCTACATTCTGTATAATTGTTCAGCAAGTACATATATATATAGCACATATTATTAGCGTAATATGTATGTACATACAATATATACTAAATGTGTGTGTGTAACGGATCCTCAGATCTTAGCTTCAAACAGACATCATAAATTCCAACAGCACCATCAATCAATCAATCACATTTACATACTTATGTTATTCAATTCAAATCTTAGTTATTTACATTTCATTTCAATATTTCCCTTTGCGTTCATGTTTCTCCTAAGTTTAATTGCAAAATATGTGATTTTTCGAATAACGTTTCACACTGGCGCCAATATCGCTAACCAAAAAAACTTTCTTCAACTGAAATATTATTTAGGCATACATCAGATCTATATCTTTAAGTCTCAATTTCTTATTATTTCCTATTTCCTATATTTTGATCAAAAGATATCGAGTGTATATATATATACTGACAATTGCTGAAAGTACTCAAAACACCCAAAACTCAATACATAAAATACCAGATACGATATTTACATATATTGCTGATAAGATGTGATAACCCGTATACTTAAAACTCAGAACTCAAAACTCTCGTACTCGTACTTAACTATATCTAAAAATATCCTCTGAATTTTTGTGTTTTTCTTTTGATTTTCTTACTGCGTATACGCTACTAATTACATATATATTAATTGCTACTATTATTATATGAAATATTGGATGTGATGTGTATAAAAATTTCTATGTGATTCACTGTATGTGTAAACTATTCGATTTTGATTTCGAATCATATCATTTGGTTTGACATTGAATATTATTTCAAATTATCTCTTCGTTTCGTTTTCTTGTATGCCTTTTGCTTTACCCTCCATTGCCACATCGATAAGTTTCAGTTTAGATTCACTAAAATGTCTGCTTATATTTTCGTTTTGCTTAAGGCTCTTTTTCTTTATCGGGGAAAATGAAAAAAAAAACAAAAAATAAAAAAAAACCTGTACTCGAAAATAAAAATAGAAGCTTGAAAAAGAATGAAAGGAACTTCAATCAAAAAGTTTCTAATGGGGTTTCAACAGCATTTTGAACACAAATACACCTACACTCGCACACATACATACAGAATGGTTGACATTTTAATATTAAGGTAGTGTACATACTAGAAATCGCCAATGTCAATATTTTTGAATAGAGCTCTTAGGTTTCTTTTCCTTTATTTTCTAATTTTCCCCTAGCTTCAAATACTCAAACGATGTTTATTTCATAGATATATATATATATATACATATATATATATATATATATATATATATATATATATATATATATATATATATATATATATATATATATATATATATATATATATATATATATATATATATATATATATTTAATTTTTTATTTCGTTCACTGCAAGCGTATGCCGAGATGTTGGGCATCATTATATTTTGTTTTAATTGAGAAACGTTGCTAGTTCTACATAAATTTTCAAATTTCAATCAAATGATCCTGAGCACAACCAATGTTGACAAACTTGTACTGTCATTCGTTTTGATTGAATGGAGAAAATTGACAAATATGAACAAGAAAATCTCGAAAATCAAATGGAATGCTAAAAATCCTACGATCTGTTGATGTCTCATCTATATATACACTATGCATTGAAAGTTTATATTTTGAGCTGAATTCGTAGCGATTTCCGTTGTTCCGAGATTGACTGAAAATAATCTCAACCCAATTTTGATGAGGTTTTTGCCACATATATACTGACATATATCTATACCATATACTTAAACTAGCATATATATACGATACGTTGCGTAGTAGTTGAACGTAGCTGCAATTTTGTTACTTACTAACCAACCAAATCCAACTCCTCTCTCTCAGCGGCAACTACTACTAACAAACTAAATACTTAGAATCATATAAAAAAAAGTTATTTTTTTTAATATATTATTGTTAAATGAATACGCTAAACTCATGACAAATTTTGAAAAAGATCGTACGAAAAGTATTACGAATATAATGCGAATATCCATAAAACCCATAAAATACGATTATTTAAATGATTAGTTGCCATTTATTTGAAGATCTATTTAACGAGATTGGAACCACTCAACTAATTCAATATATTTTGGTATGTATTCCAAAAACCGACAACTTGCAGATGATCGGTCGCGTTGGTAATGTTGGCATGCAGCAGCAACAACACCAGCAGCAGCAGCAGCAACAACAACAACAACCTTATGGTCAGCAACAGACGCAAATGGGACAACAGCAGCAGCAGCAACAACAGCAACAGCAACAAATGGGCATGGGACAAAGTGGAATGATGGGAATGGGCCAACAGCCAATGGGCATGATGGGCGGACAGACGCAGCAACAGCAGCAAATGGGACAACAGATGGGCGGCATGGGCGGCATGGGTCAAATGGGACAAATGGGACAGATGGGACAGATGGGAATGGGTCAGCAGCAGCAACAGGTGCCTGTGACGACGCAGGCGCCAACGGGCGGACTCTTCTCGGGGGCAACTAGCCTGCTCTCTGGTGCTACTTCGGCTGCCACCGGTGGTCTATTTGGTTCAAAGCAACCGCCCAAAACGGATCCAATGCAACCACCTGGCGGTGTGCAGCCAACGCAGCAACAGGCAAACGCCTTCGGTGCCCAGCAGATGACGCCGGGCATGCAGCAGCCCGGCATGCAACAACCCGGCATGCAGCAACAGCCCGGCATGCAACAACAACCCGGCATGCAACAACAGCCCGGCATGCAACAACAACAACAACAAGTGCCACCGCAAGCTCAGCCGCCGCCTCAAGGACCGGGCGCCGGTTTGCTGGGCGGCCTCAAGGGCATCGCAGCAGCGGCGCCCGGCGGCGACGTCCTCTCGAAAGGCAAAGATCTGTTTGGTAAATTTGGGTTCGGCTTTGGCAAATAACCCTGGTCATTCTATAGGGTCCTGTTATATTATTCGTAGATTAGATCTATTATTATGCTATTGATTACGATTACTAAGCTAATATATATACATATATATACATGCATACATACATACATATATATATATATATATATGCATATATGTATATATGTATATATGTATAAATATACGTATACACAATTATACAAAGATAAAGTTAAATGAAAAATTGAAACAAATCAAAGAATCCCCGCAGTCCTCTGTGGGCCTATGTAAATGATGTTGTACTGTTGATATGATGAATGCAACTAATAGAGCTAATGATAATATTTTTTATTAATACAATTGATAGAAATATTGATAATACTGAAAACCTAAACACAGACAGAGACAAAAACATCTACCAGAAGAAAATGCATAAATTGTTGTAAAATTGATTAAATATATTAACAAATTTCCAATTTAAGTAAATTGATAGCAAAGGTAAAGAAATTGAGATATATACATATATGAATTGAGAATACAAAAAGATGAAAAATAGACAAATGTATGCGACTTCACATACACCAACACACAAACACTGTCCCAAACACATACATACATACACACACACATACATATATATATATATATATAAATATATATATACATCTAATAAGGGAAATGATAAAGGAGGAGAGGAAAAATACATATATTATATACATACATACATTATATTTACAAATTATTTGTTAACGCACATTGTTAAATTTGCTACTGTTGCTGACCAGTTTATAAATAAATACAAGTAAAAATAAAAATGAAAACAAAACAAAAATGAAAATAAATAAATAAAACTAAAAACTAAAAGTGAAATCCAAAAAAAGATACACATATTATATATATATATAAATATATATTTAAAATATATTAAAACTATAAAACAAAAACTACAAAAAAAATTGAATAAAACATTTAAATAAAATTTATAAATCAAAGCCTAAGAATAGGAATGGAAAGTTGAGCAATATTAAAGGCGATGGAACACAAAAACTATGCAAAAAACAAGAGCAAAAACTAAAACAAAATAAAAGAATAATTATACATTAAAACAAAACAAAAACAAGGTAAATGGTAAACAAAATATGATCTAAACATATATATATACGCATATACTACATATACATAGATACACACGCATACACATATGCAAAATATATATATGAACCTTAATTTCACAAGCCTCTAAATTCCTTCAAGCCTGGCCTAAAGCGTTAACGCGCTCATAGCTAACTTTCATTGGAGCAGCAGCTGAAATAGCCAAAGTGAGGATCTAAATTTGATTCCATATCGAAATCTGAAACCCAGCCACAACCACCATCTGTTCGTTGCCCAAATTCCTGCAGCTTTCAAGCGTATATCAACTAAACTATAAACAAAGAGATAAATAGAAAATTAAGTAAGATATGTGGCATACAAATATACAAATATATAAATATATTTAATACAAATTTCTGACAAGACACCTGAAAGTAATCGACAAACATACAAACAGACGTACATTGATATATACATATATATATACGCAACACATGCAACATGCAACATGCTTGGCAAATTCTTTCAAGTTTCTACTACATTTTCTTTCCTTGTTCTCAACTCTACAAATCAAACCTTCCAGCTACTTATTAATGACTATCCATTACAAAACAAAAACAAAATCAACATTACATATTTACCTTAATATTAAAAAAAAAAACAAAAAAAAAAAAACAAAACAAAATTGAAAATTTCATGATTGCTTTACTTAAATATTTAGATATGACTTAGCTAGTACAGTCCGTCATGTCAGTATGCGTACGACTTTCCTTTTCATAATTGCTTTTACCTGTTCGACAAAGACATGTTTCCTAATGTTTAACAATTGCTTTAGCAACACATCAAGAATGAAAACACTTAAACAACAAATACAATGCGTACCTCCTGCTTTACGAAAACAGAAAGTATATATATAAAAAAACAACAACAAAAAAAAAAACAAAAAAAAAATGCAAAATATTATCATAAAAAGTAAAAGAAACTATAAACTTATAAAAATGAATGGCATATTGAAGAGATTGTGAATTGTAAACGAATTATTACTTTACCACAAACAAAAAAAAAAACGTTTTTTCAGCGCTGGAATCCTTGACAGTGAGAGGGGGTGAGAGAAAAAGGGACAGAGAGAGAGAGAGAGAAAGAGAGAGAGAGAGAAAGAGAGAGAGAAGGGGGAAGGGAGAGATATTCAGCCAGACCATAGCAACAACTACAATAACTAAATGTTATTACACAGCACAACATAGTTCAGAGCCCAAAGTGTAAATTGTTAACTGACAAAAGTAGTTACACCATAGAGATACCCTATGTATATGTATGTGTACATCGGCATAAATAGTTAAATACGATTCAAGTCGATAGGAGTCAAATCCACATGTTATATTTATACAACTAAACACACAAATACACACACATCTATATATATAGTATACATATGAGATATCTTTAATGAAACAAGCGTTAACTTTTCCCACGTAAATAATTTTTACCTTACAATCAAATCATTGTATTATTTAGCCACACAGCAGCAGAAAATAATCGTTTTACACAGTTTAGGGCGGCGACATGGAACTTCGGTATATCCGAAGTTTTTATACCCTTGCTTAACAGGTATATGTGGGAAGAGCTTTAAGAACAAATCGAAAGATCCGTTTCTATTTAATAACCTGGCCAGAATGAATGCATATGTACATATAGTCTAGTACGATTCAGCTATATCGAGGGGGGACTTGCAGCAAGGGTATACCTATGTCAACCACACACACACACATACATACACACAGAAACAGACACAAACTACTTAGACAAAGATTTACGAAAAGTACACACTTTATTTAAAAACAGTTAAATCAAAAAGCTGTTCAACACAATTCAAGATAAATGATAAAAGCAAAGCAACAGCAAAAAGAAAACAAAATTTCAAATGAAAATGAAAAACTACGCATTATGGAATGATAAACAAAATACAAACTAAATTGTTATACAGTATATTATACTTTTTCTATATCTTATAATTTCCTTACTGAATAACAAAACAAACAAAAAAGAGATGAAAAAAACAACAAAAAAGTGAAAAGAATAAAAATTAAATAACAATTTAAATTGTGAAATCTAACTCGAGCTAGATGTGCGTGTGTGTGTGAGAGAGATTAGAAACCTAAGAAAATCGGGCGCTGTTCTGATTGAACCGTTCCTGTATTAAATGCAATATAGAGTCTTTCTGCAATATAGAGTCTATCTGCAATGTAGAGTCTTTCTGCAATGCAGAATCTATATTATAGACTCTCTTTCAAGCTTTAGAAATTTAAGTAGGGTTTGCTTACAGAAATGGAACTCAATCTGCTAGGCACATGGATTTCTTTTGGACTATAAGCGAATCTCTACAATTGATTCACAATCAATTGTTTTCAAATTCCATATGACTAGCCTAAATGTCGCACACATTCAACTACGACTCAGTTTCGTATCTGCTTAAAACTCTATCTACTGTCGTGAAAAGTTTAGTTTTTTTACATCTATTTCAGCTAACAAACTTGCACGCACGCTTACAATTCCTCGTTCACATATAAGAAAGCTTTTTTGCCTGTATGTATATTGTGAATGCTCACGAACGAAATACTTAGTGCTATACCCAAACTTAAAAAGGTTTTAATTTTTTTGAAGTGTGACATTAGCCCACGAATACTCCATAAAACTAATATAAATTTTGCAAAAATTATAAACAAGTCTCCGGCAGAGTATGGGAATAGAAGACTAGATAATAGACCTAAACAATTACTAATGTTTAGTTGATTCGTGGAATGAGATTTAGTAAAATCTCATAAGATAACTTCATTAATTTAGCTTGACTACAGGGTTGTCCAGATGGGTCCGTCGAATATGGACAGCCCTGTATATTAGAGAATAGAAACCGGAATTATTAATGTTTAGTTAATATGTTTTTTTAAATACACAGCGCTTTCATTCACAGCTCTTCACACCTAACTCAATTTGTCGATATAATCAAGAATATATTATAGAGCTTATTTGTGTATATTACAGATTCCCCAATCACGATTTAAGACAAGCTGAGACATCAAGATAAGCTAATGACCCCGACATATAATTGAACTACTACAAATGGATATTTATATATCTCTAGTTTATCATCCGCGAGCTATCAGCCGCTGTGGCCTCCACTTAATGCAATTAGAGTAGAAATGTAGCATGCTTTACTCTTATTTTTTTTTATGACAAGTTTTTATTATTTTTATATTATTTACATTTCACAGCTGACGTAAGAAAAGGAACTACGTTCGCTTATGTACATACACTTGAGCCGAGAGTAGAGTATTTAAGCAGAATACAATCAAGCAATAAAGCACTATTAAGTAGTGGATTTGTTTGCTGAGTGGCTGCTGCGATAAACGCCAGAGGTTGACTTTAATTTATACATCTAAATTGCTATACGGCTATATGGCTCCTATAAGCGCCGAGTTATGAACAACATGCGCACGCGAGCCAGCGCCGGTCGGGCGCAGGTGGACGGACACCTCTGACGCCAGCGCAATTAAAACAATAAAAACAAAAATAAAAATAAAAATAAAAACAAATTGTGACGTGAGTCAACATGGCCAGCGCCACACGTGGCCTGATACCACTAGGCGGATGCTGGATATTGGAGGTATTTGGCTACTGTTTGGATTCCTGTGGGAAGAGCTCCTGGTCCTCGTTGCAGAACCGAATGTTGCTGGTGACAGGCAGCATCTGCTGCTGCTTAAGCGACATGTGCTGCAGCACCAGCACCACATTGTCGTTGGCCAGCTCCTTGGCCACGGCGTTCAGCATCTCCACAAAGGTCGCGTCGAACTGCATGAAGCGTGAGCATTGCACGACAATTGGAAAATCGCCGCGATACAGTTTACACGCGGAGACAATCTCCGTGCGCAGCATGTCCACGCCGGTGTAGAAAATATCCGATTGCGGCACAATGTGAACATAGTACTGGGACTCCCACTGCAAAGCAAATGGAACTCTATGAAGTAGGGGAAAAGTCTTTGAATAACTCCCACAGGACGCACCTGCTTCAGGTTGACCTCAATTCTGGGATTGCCCAGACGCAGCAGAATGCAAATCATGCTGACCACGATGCCAAAGAACAGACCCATCTCAACGCCAGCGACCAGGCACATGACCAGACTGCCCGTCCAGCTGAAGAAGTCCTTCTTGTTGGTGCGCCACAGCTCCTTGATGGGCGACAGATCAATCTAGATTGCAGAAATATATATAAAATATATATATAATATTATAGAGTATTTGTTTAGCCTACCATAAAGATAACTGCTGCTATGAGCACAGCTGCCAGCGACGATCTGGGTATGTACTGAAAGTAGGGCGTCAATATGGACAGCGCCGAGAGCACAATCAGACCCGTATAGATGCCAGCCATGGGCGTGCGTACGCCGGATGCCTGACTCACGGCGGAGCGAGTGAAGGCGCCACAGGTGGGCATGGCGCTGAAGAAAGAGCCGGCCAGGTTGCACAGGCCCAGTGTCAACATCTCCTGCGAGGCATCCAGTTTGCCATCCTTGACTGGAAGATGCAACATGATGAGCAAATCAGTTCAATTGCTCGCATTACGTATACGCACCAAAGGCCTTGGCAATGGCCACATTCGCCAAGACGGCCACAATGGGCACCAGGATAACGCCGCTGCCCAGCTCGCGCAGGACGTCGGTGAAGACATAGGTGCGATTCTGATGCTCAAAGGCGAAGGGCGGCAACTTGATGCTGGGTATGGCCGAGGCGACCTTTGAGGAGAGCGCAAAGGGCACTGCCTCCATGGAGCTCTTGTGCACCCAAATGTAGACCATCAGACCGCTGAAGAAGACAACCAGAGCATTGCGCGAGATGCTGATGTACCAGAGCACCTTCTTCAAGCGCTGCGTCAGCGGCGTATCCCGATTAAACTTGACCTGGGACAGCAGCTGGAATATGCACCAAAACATCTCGTAAGACTCTCAATTAAAGCCTGACTGATCGGACTTACCCGGAGTGTGAGTAGCAGGCAAATGCACGTAATGCCGAGAATGGCATCCGACAAATGAATATTGGTGAAATAGTCCTCGATCGAGGGCACCTTCTTTAGGCGAATGCCGAGCAGACTCTTGATCTGCGCCAGCACCACAATCACTGCGGTGCCGGACGTAAAGGCTTTGGTCACGGGCGCCGGTATGAAGCTGACAATGAAGCCCAGCTGAAAGACGCCCATGAGCAGCTCCACAAAGCCCGCCAGAAAGGCCAGCACAATGACTATCTGCACGGGCTTGTCCGCACAGAACTGCAGCGTCATGATGGCCATCAGGCTGGTGGGGCCGATGGACACCTGCGGTATTGTGCCAAAGAACACATAGATAATGGAGCCAATGAAGGCCGAGTACAGGCCGTACTCCGAGGAGAGACCCGCCAGCGCAGCATACGCAATGCTCTGCGGTATGATGGTCAGGCCGAGGGTGATGCCTGCTATAAGATCCGCGAAGGCCTGCGATCGATCATAGCTGCGTATCCAGGTGAGTATGAAAATGCGCCGAAGGAGCCAATGCGCCTGCTTTGGGGCACTGTATCGACTCTGCATGTCCATCTCGAGGCTGTGCGAGAGCTCGTAGCAGTCGTCGCCATTCTTTTCCGTATACTTGACCTCGCCATCGCCATTGGCTGCAATGAGAGTTGAACAATATATATATAGATATAGATATATGAGGCTTTGTTATCTGCTCGTACGATCGTAAATGGTAGCCACTGTAGCCTCTGGCCGCTTGCCGGCGACTCCAGTGCGACCCTTTTCTATGCTAAACGTGCGCTTCCACGGCCAACGCATTTCGTACTGATTCTCGATTTGTGCCCAATGGGCAAACTGTAAACGCTTCAAGCCTCATTTTATTTGTTATTCGGTCAGGGGGAATTTTTAGCGCTAAACAAGCCATATAGCCTGTTCGGAAGTGCGATATTTAACCCGGCAGCCCAGCTCGAGCTGTTTCGCATTGTTTTTTTTTTGTTTCTGCTTTTGTTTTGTTCTTTTCAATTGTGTGAAATCGCAATTAATTTTTTTTTGGCATGTACGGCACGACTGTAAGATCGAAATTATAAAAATAACTATAGTCACAAGGCTTTGACACGCCGCAGACTCTATACACTTACTAGATGGGGCAGGAGTCTAGTTTTGGGTATGCGCTGTTTACATTCGATATCTCTCATAAATTGCATAAATATTCTAGTACCATTCATGGAGAAAATATGAAAAATATACAAATATTTCAAGAACTTCATTTTGAAGATCATTATTCTATATATTTATAGAATATTTCATATGGGTATGTTGAGTATTGTAAATGCTTGGCTAAATTGGCCTAGCTAGAGAGAAAGAGATTAGTTTCTTACAAGTTCTCTTATTCTGATATCCTCTTTACTAAGTATATGAAAAATCCTTTAACTTTAACTTCTATTTATTGTTAAAATTAAATTCTTTCTTGAAAATATTTTCTTTATGGCCTATAACAAATGAAAATAAACAAGTTTTATAATATGCTAAGAAAGTATTAACAATTGAGATAAATATGAGAAACAGAAAAATTTTATTTTCCTATACTTTCATCTAGTATTAAAACCCCTAGTTACCACATGACCTATATGATATATATTTATATGATATATGGATACATATAGGCTGGCTCTCCAACAGCAAGATATAGGAGTAAGACTTTGAGATCAAATGAACTTGGCAATGTCCACTACCTATACACAGTTAGTTATAGAATATATCATATCTATCTATGACAGCTTCCCTTAACTGATCACAAATGATCTATACTCCCTAGTAGTGTATATCAAACAGCTTAGCTCAAGTCGCATTGGAACAGACCTGAGTACCAATTGAAAACCTGTTCCAAACGCACGCTCATTTGATTTTATGCAAAACTAAAACAGATTTGTGTAGAAAGCGACCGTGTGTGATATTGTTTATAAATTTGTTTACATAATAAATTTACCAGTTGTATTTAAGACTTGTGTATCAGCTACGACAAGGACAACTATATGATCATAACTATTTGATGTTAGTAATTGGCATATTTGATCGCTTGATAAAATATTCACGCTGTGTAAGCAATGTGTCATCCGATGCTAACCTGAATGCAAACACACTTCATGCCTGGCATTATTTAACTAATAGATTAGCAGTTGATTCTTTTTCTGTATTTGGCATCTTAAATTCTCCATGTGCGCTTATAAATAGAGTGCAAATACAAAATATTGGGTTGACTCACCAAATTTGGCGTTAATAATTGTGACGCAAAAAAATATGAGAAGAGTTAAGTGTTCTAATAACTCATTTGTGTATTTTAGATATATAAATATGTAGGTATTTATATATAAATTTATTTATGTTTTCCGTATATCTGAATTTGATCGTAATACTAATTCAATTAACAGCTTTAGCATGCCTAAAGTACATGAATGGCAACACAACTATTCTAACTCGTTCTTTCTATCTCCATCTCTACGGCTTTCTCTCTCTCTCTCTCTTTCTCTCTTTCTCTCTGTATCTCTTTAATTTAAGCTAACTGCCGACCTTTAATCACATTTGCCAATTATAGTTAATTTACAATATTATTTCCGTTATTATTTGGAAAATTTGTTTAGTCCCAATCTTGATTAGACTATAATTTAGTTAGATAATAATATATGTTTTTAATTTAACTTTTTATTTTTTAATAAACATTTTATATTGGCTACAGCCTTCAAAGCTTTTTACTCTAAAATTCACTCTATCCAATTTTTTTTTTTTTTTTTTTTAACAAGCAAAATAAATTTAAACTTAAAAAAAATATATATCAAAATGAATTTTCTTACATTTCGATCGCAACAAAAATGTGTTCTTCTTTTTTTATTTAATTTTAATGATATCTTTTTGTATATTATTAATGAAAATAAGATTGACTGAAGATGGGCATCAAACTTAAAAGCAAAATTTTAATAAACAAAACAAATTATAGTAATGAAAGGGTTTGTAGATTCGAAGCTTATCAACTCTAAGCTTATATATTTAATGAAGGTAAGAATCTTAAAAACGTCTTTTTCCAATCTATGAGAAGCTTCATTTGGCTTTGCAGACTCTAGCTATAAAGTATACAGTGCTGTGGAATAATATTTGTATAAAATATAGCTAATAAAATATACATATACATATATATATAGGCGCTGCTATCCATAATCATATATTTAAATTTCCAAATTTTCTAGCTTTAATAATAGTTCTTAAAGTGAATTGCCATGCCTCCAGTAAGAGGCTCTGTCAGACGAGGAGAATTTATTCCAAGCTCCAATTCTCTCCTTGTAATGATCTCTGTTTACTTTATAAATATGCTAAATAAGAGTAAAGATCGATAACTTTTTATCGATTATATGAGCACTAATAAAATATGATCAAACTGACTGATAGACAGATAGAGCATTACAATCACTCTAACAAACAGACAGACAAAGTCAGTCAGTTTCTATTTCTAACAGAATACTGTATAGATAAAGAAATTATATATACTAGTTGCGGGACACGAAGTGAGTTTTTATCTCTTAAGCCTCAGCTTTTATTGCTTGCCAGACACGATTCCCACATATGACAATAAAAGATAATAAATACGTTATATTTAAATTGTAGTGTATTTAAAGCCTTTTTAATGCCTTTATACAACACGCACTTGAATAAAAGCGAAATTCAATTCAAATTTAATTCTATTAAATCAATTGAAATTGTCACAAAAATAAAATAAGCTTTAAATAGCTCAACTTAAAGCCTTGAATTAAATATCTCTAGCGCACATTAGATTCTATTTTCTAAGTAATTGAACTCAATTTAAACAACAATTTATTCACACGTAACTAACGTATATTCTTTGCACAAAATAAAAAGAACGATAAACTCAACACAATTCCCGGAAAATACCATCTTATTTAGAGCACTTTTTTTGTAATAACATTTCTATTATTATTATTATTTTTTAAATATTTATTAACCAAGCCACTTTTTCATTGAAATTTTTTGGAGCATACCATCAAAGGATAATTTTTTCTTAAAGGACATATTTTCTCTATATGTATGAAAATATTATCCTATTATGCCCAGCACAATTCACTGAATATACTTTTGAAGGATAATCTGATTGTTTTTGGACAATCCGATATTCCTTATCATGTGTTAGTCCTCAAGTGCGCAACGCTTCGCTAGCTAAAGAAAACTGCCGAATGCGTGAATTTTGGAACGATAAATAAGTGAGAATCTCGAGCAGATTTCTTTGATAAACAAGAAAAATGAAAAGAGTCAAGAAAACGGTGACAACTTGTGCCCGATAACAACAACACCAACAATGAGACACTTAACGCGCAGCTAGATGTACACATGCATATACATAGATGGGATGGATAGTAACTACTACATTGATAAGCCAGACGCTCGATTATATAGTCGATCTGTGTGTGATAAGAGTTAAGGTACTCCAAAAAGCCAGTCAATCTATGGCATGCCAAGTACTTTTCCATCTCCCAATCAAGAATCAATTTCAATATTTGAGCTAGAATTTAGGCGGACAGACATACTTAATATAATATCTAAATTTTACAGTCTTGACAGACGTTAATCAATCGCAAATATCTTGTGACAGCCCAAAGTCTGTCCTGATCTGTAGGCCGTTTCAGTTGTCAATTGTATTAATTGGGGTGACAAATTGTCACAAATTGATTAGCTTCCGTCTTAGCGAGTTCCATGTAAGATAATTATTCAGCTCAGCTATAGACTATGGCGGGGCTGTGGAGCATTTATCTTATCTTAGGATGAGCTATCTTTTCTATCCCCTGCATTGAAAATCCTCAATGAATTTATTTCTCTATAAATAGACACAGATTGTGCAAAAATGTTAACACATTAAGGTCGACAGTGTCTGGGTTACTGTGTGTGATGGACAATTGATCTACTTTTTTTAATCGCTTATTTGTTAAGCTAAATAATAAACACCGCCGTTATCTCTCAGACTTTGCTATTTTTATTTTTGAGAGCTAGATCACCTAAAATAAATTATTATTTATAGTAAATATGAGATTATTATTATTATGAAATAAATATATTTCTCTTATCATCATAAATATTTTTGGTTTATTATTATTCAAATCATAACATAATGTTAACACAAGTTTGAAAAAATACCGCCAACATTAGTACATAAAGCTTAAGTGCTGTAAAATAATCTAATGTATTCGATAAGTTGGTAAATATCGATATATGACAAAGGTCTTAATTTATTACAGTTAGAGATGCTTAATTTATTATTACCTTTTAAATTATTATAAAAATATAAAAATATTGTACACATTTTGTAAAATTTTTCTAAGGCATTACAAGAATCCACCGAAAATATGTAAAAGTATCGATAATTACTACCATCTCTTTTCATTTGAGGGTTGCAAGTCACTTATCGATATCTGGCCATAGTGGAATTAAATATGCAGTTCAGCTAATTTTTGTGCAACCTTGTTCGTTTATCGCAGCGAATAAAAATATAATTAGGAGCAAAAATATATTTATCTGACGTTAAACACCATAAACGCCGTCGCTAATGCTCGTTTTTCTGCCTAAAAAAGCCAGCCAGTGAGAAGCGCAGAAAGTGGAGACGAGGCAACCATTGAATGAAAGCAAAAATTCGCAAAATTCGACCAGCGAGTGCGAGTGAAAAAGAGCAAAGGCAGAAGAAGAAAAGGAAGGAGGAGGAAAAGCGTAAAGCAGAGGCAAAGCAGAAAACGACCAGCCACAAAGCACGAAAGGCTAACCCCCAAACAAAAAGAAGTGCGTGAATATTTAGAAAAATTAACGCCAGACCGCCATTAGTGTTTTTGTTATCGTCGTCGTCTTCAACGTTTTGTTTATTGTTGCTCACTAAAAGTGTTGAATGCTGGCTTCGGGCAAGGCGAAAAAGATCGGGCGACAAATTCTCCATTAAAGCGAGCATATTGTCGACATCGTACTGTTCGTTCCCCGTCCCCGTTTCTCCCCCGTTTCCGTTGTGCATCGTGACGTCGCTAAGCGAAATTCAGATTCAGCCACCCAGCCAAAGCCAGCGAGAAAGATAAAAAGAAAAGAGCCAATAGACAGACAGAAACAGAAAGCAGAAGTATTTAAACAAGAAAATAAAAGTACGCAAATACAAAAGGGAAAAAAACACACACACATACAGAAGAGCAAAAGTAGACGCAACCGAAGAAACGCATAAAAATAAAATTGAAATCAGAAATAAGTTCAACTGAAAGCAAAGTTCCCCGTGCGTTCGTCGACTTTTGGTGCTGGCAATTGGCAATTGGCAATTGGCTTGCCCATCTTCTATTATGAACAACAATAGCAAGCGGAAAAGTCGACCTAGTGGAGGAGGAGGCGGCGGTGCCAGCGGCGGCATCTCAAGGTAAGAAGAAGCGCTGCTGCTGCTGCAATTGTAAAAGCACGAAGCAATTGCAAAGGCAAACGCACGAAGAAAAACACAGGGCAACTGCTGTTGGGGCTGCTCGTTGTTTTCGTTGTTGTTGTTGTTATTGCTGCTTACAGCCAGTGTAAAAAAAAAACACGAAAAAAAAATTATTAACGCTCCAGGTTCCACTGCCGTGAAAGGTGAAAGCGCGCGCTTCATTTTTGTGTTATTTAAAACAAAATTGTTCTTTTTTTTTTCTTTTGTTTAAATATTCTTTTTGGTTTCAAGTATAATTTCGTGGAAGTTGTTAACTTGTAATTGCAACTAAATCAGAAAAAAGGGGCACAAGCAATCAAGGCAAATTGCAATTACTTATATAATACATTGCTCATGCATGTGTTTGTGTGCGTGTGTGTGAGAGTGTTTTTGTGTTGGTGTTGGATCTGCCGATGGCGGTGGCAACGCACACAAACACACAGGCATTCTTATACATATATGAAGGCATGCATGTATGTGTGTAGTGTAGTGTCGTTTTGTCATATTTTAAGCTTTGTTTACATTTCCTTTCACAAGCCAACCCCAAATTAAAAAAAAGAACAGCAATAAAACAAAACGACAAAAAATATACATATGTATACTCAAAGCACAACGAATAATTTGTTTAAAGTCATCCAATTCCCCAGCGAAGCACCCCCACACACACACACACGTACACGCACGAGAAAGAGACCTCGATCAATGAATATGTGTATGCTGCCCGCCCTACCCCCTCGCGCAGACCTTTACATTTTCAATTGAAATATGACGGTAATACATTCATACATATGTATGTACGAATGTATGTATGTATGTATGTGCATACATCCACATTTGCCTGCATTTAGCCATGCACACTTGCCTCGTGTGGTACAAGTGTACCGTTTGGTACATATTATATTCAGCGCTACAGTGGGCTGTTCGTTGTTATAAGCTTGTCAAATTATAAGTGAGGCATAAAACAAGCTTAACAGATCTTCAATATTTATAATATTGCAATTATAAATAGTAAATTAACATAACAAAAAATAATAGTATTAGTTAAGAAAGATCTTCACAATACAGTGCTACCATATAGTGCCATACATAGTGATGCTCACTATTTTGGGCTATTTGAAGCCCACAGTAAGGCACGCTCACGACGCGCACGTATCGTATTTTTCTTTTTATACTTTGCTTGACTCGTTTTCGTATGCATTTTTCTTGCATTGTCAGCGTTTTGCTGTTTGTTTCTGCTGCTGCTGCTGCGCTGTGTGACGTGCGACACGACGGCGGCTGCTGCTGCCGCTGCCGTTGCTTTTGTCGCTGCCTTGGCACACTTCGCCTCCCGCCGGGCGCACAAAATTTGGGTCACTTTACAATTTGCTGACCGAACATTTGGTATCGCTTCGTTGTTCTTGTTTTCCTTGTCCCTTCTGTTTATTCGGCATTCTGCCTATGCCCCCACTTGCATTTAAGCCCCGTTCGTCGCAGTCATCTATGTATGTCTGTCTGTCTGTATGTATGAATTTGCGCCTCGGCCTATTTAGCCTTTTTTTCTGCCTGCCTCGTCTAGTTATACTTGTATGCGCTTTAATGCGATTCCATATACTCGGGCCACCTTATCAATGAGTGCCTCTCGCTTTACGCATGATTCATTTTAAAACGCATATCAATTATTTGCTTTCATTGACGAAAATGTGCGCAGTGCAGGAAACGCAATGAATCAGCCTCAATGCTGCCCCACCGACCCGACGACAATATAGATTATTATTAATATTATTACTTTTATTATTGTTGTTGCTCTTGTTGTTGTTGCTGTTGTTATTGTTATTGTTGTTGTTATTGCTTTCGTTGTTATGTGCGTGTCTGAGTTCATTGTGCGTTGCGAGCTGTAAACTAAGGAGCTGGGCATTTCACGGTCGTCGATCCTGCACGCAATCAAAACAACCCCGAAAAGCGTTCGTCCACAAACATATCGAATATAATATGAACTAGTTCTAAAAGTTTTTTTTTATTTGATATTTTTTAAAGATAAATATGTATTGTAGTGTAACTCGACAGATTTACTGTTAAAAAAACTTACTTCAATGAATCCATGGGATTAAACGCATTAACTTTGTGTTAAGTCAACTAAAAATTAATTTGTTTTCCTCATGAAAATTTTTAAAAATAAAGTTAGGATATTTTTATGATTTTTAAGACCAGTAAAATATCTGACTAGCAATAGAATTTGTCAGCTTAAGCCAAACTTATAAAAGTAGATATATAGATATATACTTATTTCTAAATAAGTCTAGATTAAGATTAGATATGTTTGAATTAAAGCTTATACAAACAGTAGATATATAGATACAGACATATCTCTAGGTGCGTCTAGATAAAGATTAGATATGTTTAGAATACAGCTTATACAAATACAGAGATATTAAATCGATTTACTTTTGAATATTGTTTTTATCAGCAAAATTCTTAAATCTGCTTTATATTTGTATTTCAACCCTTTTGCACTTAGCCATTTTTCAATCAGTACAGGCCGCCTCAGCCAGAGAAGCTTAGGTGTATGCATATTTCATTTCATGAACAGGGAAGAATTTTTAAAATTGAGTTCACTGGACTGAACCAAAGCGCATACACACTCCCACTCTCAATCACACTCACACTTCACTCACACACTCACATACATACACATACACATATACATAATATGACCAGCATTTATTTGCTTTCGTGGGCCGAGCTGGGCGTGGCTTGGAGCAAAGGGCCACAGGCCCACCAACGTCAACACCGACAGCAACAACAGCAACAACAACAACGATGGCGAATCGATATCGCAACGCAGCGCAGCGCAGTTTAAACATCGTTGTCGACCCTGAGCAACGTTCGGGCTCGATTGCTTTTGCTAGCCTCGGCCGATTTGCCTTTTGCTGTTGCTGTTGCTGTTGTTATTGTTATTGTCATTGTTTTTGGCAGTGCTTGCTTAGAGAGACGAGCTAAGTTGCGTCTAAGTTTGAATAATAGGTTGTGGGTGTGGATGTGGGTGGGTCACATATTAAGTTAACTGTACTAATTGCTCCGGCTACGGTTCTTTGGTTCTCCGGTTCTCTTGCAGATACAACGCCAACAACGACAACAGTCTACGGTCAGCGAACAATAAGGCGGGTGGCGTCGGCAACGTTGGCGGTGGCAGTGGTGGAGGAATCGGACGTTCGTCGGCGTCGGGCGTCTATAATAACACCTATTTCATGCACTCCGCAACGGCGCTGGTCGGCAGCGTTGTGCAGGTTCGATTGCGCTCGGGTAATACCTACGAGGGCGTATTTCGCACATTTTCGGGCAATTTCGACATCGCACTGGAGTTGCCCGCGTGCATCAAGGCTAAAAATCAGCCCGATGAGGGCAAAACAGTGCCCAGACACATCATATTCCCGGCGGACACTGTTGTCACCGTCATAGCCAAGGACTTTGATTCTCAATACGCTACTACAGGTGCCTTTCAGACCGACGGCGCCATATCGGACAAGTGCAACGGTAATTTGAATAATTTCTCTGTTGCATATCCCAATGACGTTGTTATTGTTATTGTTGTATTATTGACAGGCACTCGCTTCGATGAAAAAGAATTGGAGCCTTGGGACTCGGGAGCGAATGGCGACGTTGACATCGAACTGGATGGCTCAGCCAATGGCTGGGATGCAAATGACATGTTCCGCAAGAATGAGAATCAGTTCGGTGTCACCTCCACATTCGATGACTCGCTGTCATCGTATACAGTGCCTTTAGATAAGGGCGACTCACTGGAGTTCAAGGAAGCGGAGGCCAAGGCTGAGAAATTGGCGGCTGAGATCGAGAACAATCCCACGTGCCGGGAACGTTTGGATCTGGAGAATGGTGATGAGGAGGCACTTTTTGCTGCCGTGGAGAGGCCAGTACCAGATCACGAACAGGAGCGCGACCGTGAGCGCAATGAACGGGAGAGGGAACGCGAGCGAGAGCGTGAGGAACGTGAACGCGAGCGGGAACGTGATCGAGATCGCGGCAACAAGCCACGTGGAGGTGGCGGTGGCGGTGGTGGTGGATCTGGTGATTACCAGCTGCGTGAGACAATGAGCAGCGATCGTTATATCACCAAGCAAACGCGCAACAACAATGGCCCGCCTGGATCGCATGCCGCCATGTCGTCCCAATCTTCAACGGTGACTGGACCGCGCGATCGAGATAACCGCGACTCAGCCATAATGGGTCAACAGGGCATGGGCCAGGGCGGAGGCACGCAGTCGCAAGCAGTGCTAATTCTCGCTGGCAGCTTGAAGAATACGGGCCCAGCTTCGGTGCAGGGCAACGCATCAACAGATACGGCCACTGGCAGCAAGTATGGTGGCGGTGGTGGTGGCGGCGGCGGGGGACCGATGATGAAGCGCAAGACAGTGCCGCAAGGCGGCAAACTAATGCGAGGTAATCCGCCCAACAGTGTTGGCGCCGGCAACGCATCCAATGTTTCGCAAGGCAACAACAACAATAATGTGGGCAATAAGAGTGGAGGCTACCAGTCCTCGATGGGCATACAGAATCAGTATTCCTACCAGGGCAGTTCACAGATCATACACGGGTAAGCCAAAACTATACATGATCAGTTCGATTCAATTTCAAGATTTAACTGACTTGAATTATTTGCAATCATAGCTCCTCCCAGTATCGGAATCAAGGGCATATGAGTGGTGCGTCCAAATTGAACGGCGGCGACTCTGGCTCCAATTCGGGCAAGCCGCTGCCACAGCGCCAGATGCGACAATACCAGGGCTCTCAGAGCAACTCCTCGCTCAATTATGGCGGAGAGTCGCAGCCGCTGAGCAAGCCTATGCACAGTGCTCATGTGCATGGTGGGCACAACAGTAACTCGCCGCCACTACAGACTGGTGGGCAGCAGCAACAACAGCAGCAGCAGCAACAACAACAGCAACAACCACCACCACAGCAACAGCAGCAGCAGCCGCCGTCGCAACCACATCAAAGTCAGCCGCAACAGCAGCGTCAAGTGCGCTCACGCGATAATCAATTACAGGAGTTGCGTCAATTCGGGCAAGACTTTACGATGGTGTCGCCGCCGCAGCCACAGCAGCAACAACAGCAGCAGCAACATGCACTGCAACGGGGTGGCTTGCAGCCATCGGCATCACCGCCTCAACCGCAACAACAGCCGCAACTGGTGGCCATGCAACACGTACATGCGCCTCCGCCTCATCATCATCAGCAGCTGCCACCACAGCAACACTATGTGCCTCAGCAGCAGCAACAGCAGCAGCAGCCACCGCCGCCACAGCAGCAGCATGTGCAACATATGCAACAAAAGGCGCCACCGGCGCAACAACAACAGCAGCAGCAACAACAGCAGCAGCAACAGCAGCAGCAACAGCAACAGCAGCAGCAGCAACAGCAGCAGCTGGTAGTAGACAGTCAGCACCAGCATGTGCCCAAGCAGCAACTGCATCAGGGCCAGCCTCAGGCACAGCCGACACAGCAACAGCAACAACAGCAGCAGCAACAGCAGCAGCAGCAGCAACAGTCAGCTCAATTAGATCCAAGCCAGCCGCCACAGCCGATTTACCAACTTGTGCAACAAGGTGTGCCACTGCCCGCCAACGTACAGCAGCCGCAAACTTCGCCCGTGGTGTTGACCTCACCAGGTATAATGGAGCAGCAGGCGCCAACGCCACTGCAGGCCACTCCAAAGACGGATGCATCACCAGCGCCTAATATAGGCGTAGGGGCCAGCAGCAGTAGCAGTGTCACGCCCACTGGTATTATTGCTAACACATCCACAACGGCAGCCGCAGGCAGCGCTGCTGCTGGGTCAGATAAGTCGACGCCGGTAGCCAGCGCTACTGGCAACGGATCAGCCACAGCCGCGGGCGCAGGCACAGGCTCAGGCACCAGCACAGGCACCAGCACCACTCCGAGCAGTGCAACGCCTGTGGTTAAGAAGCATGTGCTGAACCCATCGGCCAAGCCATTCACGCCGCGTGGACCTAGTACACCAAATCCATCGCGACCACATACGCCACAGACTCCGGTGCCGATGCCGGCCATCTACACGACTACGGGCGCCCACATGGCGCCTGCTAATCCACAGATCTACATGGTGCAGCAGCAGCCGCATGCATTCCAGGCGCCCACACATCCAGGCGGCCAGGCGCAGCGACTGCGTCGCAATAATTATGGTAAGTGGTTGATTGCTGTTGATGGACATATATATGCAGATATGCAGATGTGAATAATCAATTATGTTTGGCTTTCCAGGTCAAATGGGTGGATCGCAAATGCATGTGTCGGCGGCAACGGGACAGCCGTTGATGGCTGCGGCACCGTTGCCACAGTTCATTCAATACCAGCAAACACCGCATCCACCACATTTCCAGCCGCCGTATGGGGCGATGCCGATGCGCATGTATCAGGACCAGCCACAACAGTTACAGTTTTTGACACAGACAACGCCATCGACGACGCCATCACCGGGTCAGCCGCATCCGACGTTCCATCCGCCTCCACAGCCTTCCCCTGCTGGCGGGGGACCGCAACCCGCAGCATTCCCAGGCCAAGGACAGCCAGCATACCATTTGATGTGCGTACATCCCCCGCAGCTCATGGCCAATCCCTACTTCCCGGCGACAACGCCGCAGAATCCGCCGCAGAATCAACAGTATCAGATTGTAATGCAGCAGCATATCACGCAGTAAGCTGCACGATTCTCCAAGGAAGCATTCGCGGCTGACGTCACAGTGGAACCAAACATCAGCGTCAAAATCTCATAGCCCCTTTTCGCCCCACACCAACACAAACACCAACAACCACACCACACCCACACCCATACATGCACATAAACACGCCACGTCAGATACACACACACACACAAATACACAAAATCCAATACACGAAAATTCACATATACACATTTCTGCATCGCCATCTGCAAGCAAACTGATGATTCTTTGGGATTGCCTGGACAGATTGAGCTCCGATCAGCTGTATTCATCACGCCAATCCATTGTTACTGTCATTGTCAGGTGCTTCATCCTACAGCAACCATCATACTTATATGCATCGCGAGCGAAACACCAACACAAACAACAACTAGGAAATTATACAATATATTTAACAAACAAAAAAGGGAAACTAGTGAATTTGTCTACAGCGCTCGATAGCCAAACAAAAACAAACAAATAAGTACATAATTATTAAAGAATCAGCAGGAATAACGCTGCATTCAGAGAAGCTTAGTAGTTGTCATTACTGATTTTTGTATATCCAATCTCATATGTCTCCTTTGGCATCGAGCTGCCTGTACCAGGCCTCGTAAATCAACCAAATTCAATTGATTGAAAGTGTGCAGTAAAACAAAACAACAAAATGAAATGAAATGAAATCAAGTCAGAAAATTGAACTGAAGGTAAACACGTAAAGCCCTATTAAAAACAGAAGAACAAATTAATAAGAATTTTTTTGTAAAATTTGCTTAAAGCGAAACTTTTGAATTTACTTCGGTACTAAATGTAGGCCTTGGCGAACGCGTATTTACACAGTAGAGGAGCCCAGGGAACAATCAATCGGTAATACGCAGTCACATTAAGATCCAAAGTCCTCATTCCAAAATTCCAAAAAATCCAAGCTAAATGTTAAAAACTCTGTAATTGGTATCTTCTATATAGTACATACAACGCATTCATTGTGGAATAAGTACTTTTTTTTATATATATAATATCTTATCAGATTCCACTTTGAATAATCTACACAACTTTTGCTTGGTTTGCTGAAAAAAAAAAGAATGAAGAAAAATACAGAGCGACGAATGTGAATTGAAGAGTCGATCTTTTTATTATTTAAATATTGTAGAAACTGATTAATTTTGTTGAAATTTAATTTTGTTTTCACTTCTACATTCTTATTCTCCCAACTCTAAAAAAAAACAAAATTATTCAAGCACGCGATTTTTACTGAAAATATTTATTTTGAAAATCATGAATTTTTTTCCTGTTGCTTTATGCATTATTTAAATAACATTGGATAATATTTGGAAGCGTGCGAATTTCTGAATCAGGCTTTTGGGTTTTTAGTGCCTTCGTTGTCCTTGAGAGAAAACGTTGAAGTCCTTTGCCGGCGGCCAACATCAGTTCGATTCTATTCAGTATGATCAATATTTGCATCTGTTGTGGTCCTGTTTTGTTTTGTAAAGTTTCCTTAAATGAAAATGAAAAGAAAGAGAAAAATAATAACTATTAATTAAAATATAAATAAAAGTAAAAAAAAAAAAAAACAAAAACCACAAAAAAAGAACAAAAACAAAACATCTAAATATCATGTGTATTTATTACCGTTGACTCGCGAGGACATCTGGCTTCATTTTAAGGGATCTGGAATATAATTAGAACAACATACAACATACACGTCGGATACGCAATGAGATCTCTGTTGAGATTTCTTTACCCAAACTCGTCAAAATGGCTGTGATATGGTAGTAAATACATATTGTCACAGACATTTTAACGACATGGTATAAGAAAATTGCAAATTCGATTGCAATTAGAGATGGAGATGGATAATCGAGTGCCACAAAATGAGAAAATGAGACAACGCTGAAAGCAATTCACACGAAACTCATCAAAATGGCTGTGATATGACTTGATAATGGCTACATTTCACAACCCCTTGAAGAGTTACGCAAGAATTGAGTGGGCGGAGACCGTTAAGTGTCCCATATAATGAGATGCAAACACTTGTTGGCTGTGTTTGTTGTAGTCCTGTTTACCGGTGCGGCGACTCAACACCTATGATTTTTTTTCTTTTCATTTTTTTACCGTTACTGTCACTTTGCCCCTCGCAGTGCCCATCAAAGCTGGCTGTGATACAATTCAATTACAGAAATATCATTCTCAGCCCTTTTTGATGACACTGAAAGTAAGCTAAGACATTTACACACACATACACAAACACTGACACACCCGTGTAAACGAACTCTAATACAATTCACGTAACCAACGACGTTAGCCGGCAATAAAAACGACGTAAATGATTTGGGCGTAACGTAAAAAACGTAAAACTCAATTGGGTTTTAATGATTGTGTATGTTTGTCAGTGTGCGTGTGTGTGTGTGTGTGTGTGTATGTGTGTGTTTGTGTGTTTGACAACCTTTATATACCGTTAATTCTACTAATTGAAGTATATCCCGGCACTTGCTTATGCATTACTTTTATTCTTTGTAGGTTAAGTAGCTAAGAATCTGCTGCATGTTGCATGCGTACACACACTGTTTGCATGTGTGAGTGTCAGTGTGAGCGAGTGTGTATGCCTAGGCAGCAAAATGGCAACGTTGTTGCTGACTGCGACGGCGACCACCGCCCTCTGCAGCAGCTCGAGTGTCTGCCAGTCAGTCTAACTGTGAACTGCGCCGTCTGCATCATTTGTGAGTGTGTGTACGCATGTGTGAGATCTGAGTATGTGCATGCGTGTGCGTGTATTCGTGAACCCCTATCGCGCGCCCCTTCTAATATTCAGCGGAAACAGCAACAACAACAGCAACCACCATTCGCATTTAGCTCTTGTTTAGGCAGAGTTACGAAAGATTTTCGAAATTCGAACTTCGAATTTATAGGCACAAATTGATGCATTCCACTGTTTGCTGTTCAATTTTTTAGCATTGACGAATTTTAATTATTTTTTATTTTTTGTTTTTACAGAGCTGGCTGAACTTGCACCCTAATCTTTCGGAAATTTTCAGGAGATGCAGTTGTGAGTACATTAAGTGTATATACATAATAATGTGTGTATATGGAATTGGGTATGTATATGTTTATAGGGTGTTGCCCAGTCGGCTTATTGATCTGTGTGCAAACTGTTGTTGCCGCAAACGCTGCTGCTGCCGCTTCTGCTTCTGGTGCTGCTTCTGCTGCTGCTGCTGCTGCTGCTGCAGTCCTGCAACCGAATTGAACCAATATATACATAAATATATACATATACACATGCATGTATGCATGTGTATCTATGTGCACACGAGTTGTGAAAAACCGACGAAATGACGAACCATCCCTTATTTGGCACGTACCCGGCACATTGCCCCTCTCTAGCTCATTCGCTCACTATCACTATCACTCTCTCTCGCTCTCGCTCTCGCTCTCTTTCTCTCACTCGCTCTCGCTCCGTCCCTTTCTCGTTTCGTCTTTGTCTGTTTGCTTCTGGGCTTCGGCTCTTTCTCTACCCACCAGCTGCCATGTATAGGTGTGTGTGTGTGTGTATTTACTACTGTCGCAGACGTCGGACTGCCACCCACCCTATTTCCAGCAGCAGGAACAACGACGACAACAACAACATCATTCTCGTCCTGGTCGGCGTTTCTTGTGTGTATACTGAAATACGTAAAATTCATTTATGGCTCGTATCCTTTTTGTTGCTGCTGCTGGTACTGGCGCTGGCGCTGCTTCTGCTGTCGCTGCTGCCTCTGCCGCTGGTGCTGCTGCTGCTGCTGCTGCTTTGTTCCTGTTTCGGGGCGACGGCCGCTTTGTACTCGTCCTGGTCGTTGTCTTGGTTTCAGCTTCTGCTCTGCGCCCACTTTCCGAGTACCGCCCCGTTGCCCGTTGCCCGTTGCCCGTTTCCCATTGCCCACTGCCCATTGCTGCTACGCATTTCATGTCATACGCAAACCTTTGTGCCTTTCATTACGGGAATCCTTGAAAGTCCCAGATCGCATTTTCCCTACAAAGCCGATTACTGATGTGCGCCGGGGGTGCTGCTCTGGCCAGTTGCATTTTCTCGATTCTCGAGGCTCTGCATTTTATGTGAGCCCATTGAATCAGGCATCTGCCATATACATACATATATTATATATAGTACTTTTTCTGATCTAAATATTTTTTCAAATGTGTGTGGTACCTAGCGTAAAATGTTTTTGCGCAGTTTACAAATGGCCGCAAACACTGAACAGTGCTACGGTCGGGGGAGGGAGGCGTGTAAAAAGCAACAAACGCCATGTACTGCAAAATTTTCATCATTCGCTTTCACTTGAGTTTTTCACTTGTTTAACACATGAAATATAAGTTTTATGCACAGTTCTGATGTCCTTGGCTTTTGCACTATTTTTAATATATTTATTCACATTTATTTACCGTGCATTTCCCACTCAAATGGCAATAATTTATTAACCGGTTTTTCTCGTGACGTTTTCGCCTTTTTACAACCACACACAGAGAACAGAACGGACAACCAACTGCTGTCTGTTAGCTGCCTCTGTTAGGCCGCTGCCTGCCTTTCGTTTCGTTTCGTTTCGTTCGTTTTCTACGCTGTACACGCTCGTGAGAGTGTGCGCACGCGTGTGTGTGTGAGTGTGTGTGAGCTCGTGTGTGTGTGACCGATTACTTGCATGTATTCCGTTTGGGCAGGACTTCGGGTTGACTTCGGCCGCTCAGCTAACACTTCGTGCTTCAGTATAGTTTTCAGTTACATGCGTCGGATGCGCGCGAAAAAAGGGCAAAAAAGGCGCGCCCCCATCCGTCAACCACCGAAATTACACAAAATGTATTCCGTGTTTGTTTCCTCCAATGCTGAGCGAGACAGCGCGATGGCAAGTGAGTGACTCTCGCTCTCTCTCTCTCTCTCGTACAACATCCTGCCGCAGCTTAGCAGCAATGTTAGCTAACAGGCGTGCACGTGAGTCACCCTGTTGGCAGAAAACACCCCGAAGTAACGGTCGCAAATGGAAACACCTTGTGAATTTAAATGTCAATTTCTTTATTTCATTCATCCGTGTACACGAGCAAAAAAATGTTCAACAGCATGAAATACTACACAAATGTTGTAAATGTAAACAATGTTAATAAATATTGTACGAATTACACAGTGCATGATTGATGTGCGGGACATGTTTGAATTTTCTTTGTAATCGGGTGGTTTTTGTCTGGTATGTATGAGGTGTGGGTTCCAGCCGCATCAGCATGTAAACAACAATTAACAAGTTCCGGAACCATTCCAGGGTTACGTGACGCAACGAAGCAGCTGAACATATGGAACCAGCGCGCAACATTCAAAAGGAGTTGGCAAGTTAAAACTAAAAACGAGATGCATTTATAACTAGTTCTTTTTTGTTTTGTTCTTTTTTTTTTAGATTTTTCCTTTTTTTTGTATGTGTGTGTGTGTGTGTGTGTGTGTAGGTAATATGTATGTTTGTAATTTCATAGTATGTGAATGCGCATGTATGTCTGTATGTGTGCATGTGTGTATGTGTGTGTGTGTCTATGATATGTATGCATGATTGAGATACTTTAAATAATCATAAAAATACATATTGCAAAAGTTGTTGGCAATTAATCAAATCAGGTGCTCAACAATTCTCAAAGCAAACCTGCGATACAGGATTCAATTCCTGTATATATGTATGTATGTAGTCTATACAACACAAACATTATATGTCATATTTATACATATATGTATATGTATATGAATATATATATATTCTTGTTTAAAAAGATCTTAAAATGTATTGCAACAGGGCCAATTTCCAAATGCTAATATTAAATTTTGTTTTTTGTATGTTTTGTAATCGTTGTTAGTAGTATATGTTTTATATGTATTGAGAATCTTAAGAACTAGTTGGGGAATTTTTGATCTTGAGTGCTGAAGAAATGCTACGCCTAACTATAAACCAAAATGAAAATGTCTGTATGTGTAAGCATGTATGTGTGTGTGAGTGTGTGTGTATCTGCTTGTGTGTGTGTGTGTGTTTTTAAAATTATATTAACGATATTAAAATGTATAATAAATAACTATAAATAGCATACATAGATGATTCGCTACATGTACTATATATCCTCGCTAAGTTAATCAAATGCATATGTTCATATATATATATATATATATATATATATATATATATATATATGTCTGTTTATATATATATATTTAAGCCCCGCCCCTAACACACCCTGTTGCATCAATCGGCATTTTTAATCTCGCTCAGACTGCGACAGGCCTCTCTCTCTCTTTCCCTCTCCCTCTCTCTCTCTCGCTCACGCTCTCGCTCGCGCTGCTCTTCCTCCAGCTTGAGCACCTTGCTCTTTAGCCCGCATAATATCTCTGCCGTGGCTATGTTTTTGATGGTGCTCAGGTCTAGGTGTTGGCTGTGATTGTTGTTGTTGTTGTTGTTGTCATCGTTGTCGTGCTCTCCATTGCTACTGTTGTTGTTGTTATTGTTATTGTTGTTGTTGTTGCCACCATCGGCAGCATGTTGCTGCTCCAGTTCCAGACTTCGATTTATTGCATTTAACAGCTTGTGCTTGCCCAGCGCCAAAGCTAGTCCGGCTCCAATCCCATTGTTGTTGTTTGCTTCGGGGTTGCCCTTGTTGTTGTTGTTGCCGCTGCTGCTGCTATTGTTGTTGTTCGAGTCGGTTTCCATGTCCAGGCCGCGATTGTTGTTGTTGTCATCGTATTTGCGCTCATAGGCGGCGAGATCTTCATCATGTCCATTGTTGTTGTTGTTTGTGGTCTCACCTGGCGACGCCTCAAGCTCCACTTCACGCTTCACCAGCTGTATATCAGGCGGAGGTGTTGGTGTTTGTGGGCGTGCCCGATTGCCATTGATATTGGGCGTTTGTACCAGATTCAAAGCTTCCTCATCGTCGGGTTGGTTATCGTTGTTGTTGTTGTTGTTGTTGCTGGTGCTTTTGCTGTTATTGTTGCTGCTGTTGGTCAAATGATGACTCTCAACGAGTCGAATCTTAAACGAGTTATTGTTGTGCGTTGATGGTGGCGGCTGCGGCTCCGGCGTCCTTGGCACAATCGTCGTGATGGGCTCCAAAATATCCTGGCTACTGGCAAAGGCGTGATTGTTGTTCAGAGCATCGTCGTTCAGCTCGGCGCTAGGGTAGTGCTCCCGCTCCATCTCTTTCAGCCGCTTTTCGCCGCCCAGCTCTGCGTTGTAGTGCATCAGGATCTTGCGCTTGGCCAGGTACTTGTGCTGCTTGCGTGCCGAGTCGAGCATTTTCTTGCTGTTCGCTTGCAGGATCGCAAAGGAGTTGCTCTCCGCTTCGGCCACAGCTGGATTGCTCACATTGCTGTTGTTGTTATTGTTGTTACTGTTAAAGTTGTTGTTGTTGTTGTTGGTGCTGTTGTTGTTGTTGCGATTTAGATTCTTCATGAAGCTCTCAGCCAGCGTTGCCTTCGACTTGATGTGCTCCCGGAAGCCCGCATAGCCCGGATCCTTGGTCAGCGACAGCGGTGTCGGGCAGCGATTGGGTCCATTCAGCGCGGTCTGCTCCAGTGCTGTGGCGCCATAGCCAGCAGCATGGCCACTGGTGATATTGACGCTGTGTGTGCCACGCTCGTAACGGCACTCGGTGCCGTCGCTTTCAAGGGGCGAGCCAATGTCGCTCGCATCGCTGTCCAAATTTTTCTAGAAGCAAAGAAATTTGAGTGCTAAAGTAGTTCCCAAATGCAATTTACTTAACCAAAGTATACCTCTGTGTGGAGTCCCTTGATTTTCATGGCCTCGGCCACTTTGAGGAAGATCGGCAAGTCCTCATACTTGACGTTCACCTGGCCGCTGTACATGAAGTCCAGCAGGCCGGCCATGTGGCTGGCCTCGACGTCGGCCATCAGCAATATGGGATGACTGGATGGATTCTCTAGGAAGATCTGCTGGAAGTAGGGACTGCAAACGGACAACACCTGCAAGAAGAAGAAGAGAAGTTATGTCGAGAGACAAGTGTTAGCGGAACAGTTCCATCGAGCTCTTTGTCAGTTTACCAGTTTGTGTGCCTTGAAGATTTTGCCACCTGCTGCTATGGTGACGTCCACCATCTTCTCATCCTTCTGCAGGGAATGGAAGCCGCGGCACATGTTGCCATGGAAATTGTTCCACGACAGCAGATACTGATCGATGGTGTTGGGATCGGTGTAGGGCTGTTGTTGCTGCTGTTGCTGTTGCTTGTGCTGCTGCTGCTGTTGTTGCTGCTGTTGCTGTTGCTGCTGTAGCTGCTGCTGGGCTGCCTGATGCTGTGTGGCTGTGATGTGGATCTGCTGAGCGGTGGTTGGCGGCGAGCTGGGACGCGGCGTGGGTGGCTGATGGGGATGAGCGAGCTGATGATGATGCTGCTGCTGTTGCTGCTGCAGCTGAGCCTGCTGCTGCTGTTGCTGCAGATGCTGCTGTAAGTGTTGCTGTTGCTGCTGCAATAGCTGCTGTTGCTGTTGCAGCGCATGCTGCAGTCCTGGTGGCGTCGACGACGAGGACATGCGATGCGGATGCGGCGAAAGTGACGGCTGGTGGCTCATGAAACGCTGCTGTTGCTGCTGCTGAGCCTGATGATGTTGTTGCTGCTGCTGTTGTTGCTGCTGCTGCTGCTGTTGCTGGTGTTGCTGCTGCTGTTGCTGTTGTTGCTGCTGCTGCTGCTGTTGGCGTGCATGCTGCTTGATCTTGACCATGTTCTCCTGCTGCTCCTGCTCACGCTGACGCATCAGCTCCTGCTTAATCTTGTATTGTTGCATGGACAAGTCGTCGACGCTCTTGGAGAGCTTCACCATATCGCTGTTGCTGTTGAACTTGTTGCTGCTGTTGTTGTTGCCCAGCATCGGCTTCAGATCGTACTTATAGTCGCCACTGGCGCCGCTGGCCGCAGCTGCCAGCTTGCGCTCGGCAGCCAAGGCGGCGCGCTCCTTCTGCCGCCGGATCAGCTCATCGATCTCCATGTAGGCGCCGCTGGTGGCTGCCGCAATGGCCGACGCAATGATTGGATCATCCTCGAAGACGCTGTCGTCGAGGGTCTCCTTGAGCGTCTTTGTGGACGAGAACAGGCGCAACGAGGGATCGTTCACCTGGTCGCTGAAGTACACGTCCATCAGTGTGAAGAATGGCCACTCCCGCCGCTTCGGCTCCTCGGACATTTTGATGGCCTTGTACTCCTGCAGCAGATTGTTCCATTTCTTGATGATCTTCGACAGCGGCAGCGGCACATTGAGTTCACGCTCGACCACGCTGCGAAAGAAAGGGAATGTGTTGATTGACACGATTGCGATATGATCGCAGATTAGGCGTTGGTGTTTCAAATTTCAGCTTAATTTTTTATTATTTGTATTTTTCATTTGAAATGGTTTTTTTGCTACTTACGCCCAGGCATATTTCGAGGCGTTTCTTTTGCCCGTGAAGAGTGGTGAGAGTTCAGCTCGTAATCTGATCAATGATTTGACTTTTTCAGCTTCCCCTGCAAAGGCGAAAAAGTAAAACATAATAAATGAGTTTCAAATTAAACAATTGCGTACATTATGCAATCGGTTGGGTAACCCAACACGGTGGATTGCTATTCGTAAATACTCAAAGCGAAAGAAAAGAAATAGCGACGGAGCGTAGGCCCCAAATGTATCTAAATGTTATTACTGCAAATTTGTTATGTGCCCTAACCCAGTTATGCGCAATTTGTAAAAATAACAGGCAAAAAGTTTGTAGATTTTTCGGAGTCGAAACTGAACTGGGACTGATCGACGCGGGGCATTGATCGGACTGGCCGAGTGCAACTTTCCACTTGCCGCGCTGCAATTCAAGTTTATGCTGCATTGCCGTTAAAGACCTCTGGCAAGGTTTCAATGAACCCGTCACATGGCCACAATTCAATTCAACTCGAATCAATTCGCTTCGATGCGATTCGATTCGATTCGATTCGAATCGCTTTGTAAATCATTGTAATCTGCAGATTGGCTCTAAATTGGCTGCCGGTTAATTGCTATGGCGAATCTAGCAACTTTTACCAGCTAAGTCCAAAAGAGTCGAAATCGAAACCGAAACCAAAGCCAAAGCCAAAACCAAAGCCAAAGCCAAAGTCTGTTAAGCCAGGCAGTCGCATCTTACATCTATATAGATACGATAGACGGGTATTTATGGCATATGTATGCTCATCAAGTATACGCCACGAGCAACAGCAACAACAACAGCAACAACAACAGCAACACTCCACTGGCGGCCATAATGACTGAAAACTATTCAACGTTGAAGAATTCATTAGCAGATTTCACTTTCGCTTATGACGACGTTCGCTCATTTCTTTTTGCCGTCTTTCTTTATTTATTTACCGTAATTTCTACTCGTTCACTTTTTTCTTTCTTCACTGCTATCTCTCTCCCTCTCCCTCCCTCTGTTTCTCTCTTTTCTTTGTATATGTGCTTGAGCTTTACTGCGGCTGATTTCTTGTTTCAGCCAGGCCAAGAAGCCAGCTACAAGCTGCGCGCCTGCTAGCCCGCTCGCTTGCTCGTTCGCTTATATCTTTTTTGTATGTAAGTTATTTTTCTTTTTCTTTTTAGCCAAGAGAAAATGACTTGGCGCAACCAAAGCCGGATCTAAAGCCGCTTCGCTGCTCAACTGGCAAACGAAGTGCACAACAGGAGACGAAAGCGAAGGCGATGGCGAAGGCAAAGGCGATGGCGATGGCGAAGGCTTTGCAGACTGGGCCGCCTGCATTCTAGCTGAGCCCACGGCCCGTTTACTTTCTAAACGAAAATTGGGTTATTTAAACTTAACAAAACCCAAAATTAATTCACATTTTAATCAACTTGGCTAGGCTGTTTTAAATGCTAAAAATAATGAAGATAAAATTGCAATTGAAATGTGTGGAAATTATAAATGAAATGATTTATTGAGACTTTGAATATACGGAATAAACCTAAGTCTTTGCCCTGACCAAATCTAGATTCATCGAAGTCTAAAGCGAAGCTCAGTTTAAGGTGGGTATTTATTTACATTATTTTTCTTTCAATCCAGCAGCAAAAGTTGCCTTAGCTTTGCCAATGCTTCATTAATATAATGATATTTATAAGTTATAAGTTACATCCCAAAGATATTATATTTAGTTCATGATGCATCTGGTTAGGACAAGGCCATGGCAGCGATATCGATCTGTGGACAGTTTTATGAATCGCCAGCCTCTGCTTGATTCATTTAATTGTCTAGCTATAACCTAGCCCAACCCAAAACTATGCTCAAAACAATTTGCGAAAAAATAAAAATAAATATATATATATATATATATATACGAGGGTTTATATATATATAATATATCAGATTTGTTAAGCATAATAGCAAAGACAAAACGCTCGGGCCAGGCTTGTGTAAAACAACCTCAACCTTCTGTTCGTGACATGCTGAGGTTCCACGTTTCCCATTCGCCGCTGATGGCAAACGCAGACAGCAGCAGCACTTGTGTGAGTGTGGGTATTAGGGGGCGTGCGGGTTGAGGGGGCGCTAAAGCAGAAGTGGCGCAAATTGTTGCCCGGGGGAGCGGCACACAAAAGTTTCACTTTCTTTGCAGCAAGTTTTTCGTGCGTCTGCGCGCCCGTCCAGCAGTGCGTGTGTGCATGTGTGTGTGTGTGTGTATCCAACTCACGTCAGACAACTTCTCACACACACACACACGCACTCACACAGGCTGAGTGTCGTCTTCTGGTTTCTACTTTCCGTTCGCGCCCTTTTATGTAACCCAAATCATCTGCAGACCAAGAGATGCTGCCGCTGCTGGTGATGCTGATCTGTTTCTCTGCTGCTGCCGCTGCTCTGCATACAAACTGAAAGGTCTGTCAGCAGCAGCAGCAACAACAATAGCAGCAGCATTTACCGTTAGTTTCTCTTTTGACCTATATTTGACCAAAGACGCGCCGCAGTTGCTGTTGCTGTTGTTGTTTATCTCAGTGCACGCCATTGGTTCTCTGTCTGTTGCTCTCCATGTCTTCTTCTTCTTCTTTTTGCTTCTTCTGTTTCGTGCTCAATGTTCACTTCCGTTTGAAGCACTTTCGTAGCCACAGAACCGGTTCTCAGGCCTTAGGAACCGCCGCTCACACTTATCACCCATGAATCAACATTTGCATTTCTTTTTTCTTCTGTTTTCTTTCTTTAAAGATTCTCTTTTTTTTTTTTTTTTTGGTTTTTCTCTTGGCATTTTCTATCTCGTCTGGATTTGACGCATAATTGGCCATGGAATTGAAAACGATTTGTTGTGCTTCCTTTCGTTACGGCCCCTTTCTTTCTTTCAGCTACGCTGATTGCGCTGCTCGCGCCCCCCTTGAAGCGTTCTTGCCTCTTGCTTTGTTTTGGCCAACTCTCTGTTTATTTGTTTGTTTACTTGATGAAATGCGAAATTGTTAAGCGTGACGTTTCGCTTTTTCACAGCTTTATATCTGCCCCACCCCCTCTCTCTCTCTCTCTCTCTCTCTCGCTCTCTTCGTTCTGGCTATACAATCTGTTCTTTGCGTGAGAATTTCTAATGAGGTCAGTGGGATTTTTAGTGTCTGCATTGCATATTTAAAGCCAGTGGAAGTCAAATCAAGCATTCAGCCTGCCCTACTCTCGTTAATAGTGTTAGGGGCGTGGCACGAGCAGGCCAAGCGATTGGCATTGGTAACTTCAGATGGTGCAGAACGAGCGGAGCTATCAAATGATATACTAGCATATAGGTAAAAGGTAAAGATAATACTCTTTTATTTTTAACTATTTTTATTATAACTATATCTATAAAGTGTTTTACTATGTACTAAGATTTCTCTGTGTTTTTTTGCTATTGTTTGCTTAGCTTCGTTAAGAAATGTTGTACCAAATTCTTAGCTGTTGAACTTTTGGGGCCACCTTTCGAAATGCTACGCAAACAGCTTGAAGGTAGCCCCATAGCAGAGCATTAAGTTAAACAATCTCCTCTTGAAGCTAAAGCTGCCCATGAATAAATACAATGTGAAACTTTTGCTCGAATGCAATGCAATGCAATGCCAAGGCGAGTGGAAGAATTCAACTGCGTTGGTGCTGCATTTTGTGCAGTCACTACAGCAGCAGCAACAACAACAACAACAACCAGACTCCAATGAAATACGAGACGTTGCTGATGCGGCTTTCCAACGACAACGACTACGACAACGACTTGCAGCTATCTCGGTTTGCAGTCGGTTTTCTACTTTTGCTGCATTTCTTGAGAGTTTTCTCCGCACGGCACGGCCAGGCCGCAGAGCTCAGACAATGCGCATACGCCCCATGCGCCGGCTTTCCGTGTAAGTCATCGACCAGCCAGTCAGCCAGCCAGTCAGCCAGCCAGTCAGTAATACCCAGGGGCAGCCACAGCCGCCAGGCTGGTATTTAATTCTCGGCTTTTACTTTCTCCCAAATGATGCAGAAATTAATTTTTTTTTTCTATTTTTTTTTTTTTTTGTGTTTCCACAGTCAGCAGCAAAATGTATTTGTTATACATTTTCCGACGAGCATTTTAGAAGAAAGGCAATGCCAGCAACAGCAGAGATAAAAGTCAAAAGTTGCTAATTAACTAACATTTCCAAGACCACTTGCTATGCCCGCTCGCGACTTTTCTCTTTACAAATTTTCATTTTGCAGTTGAATGTACGCTAAGCGACTGTGGAAATTCCGCACTACTTATAAGCATGACCAGACAGCAGGCAGTTTACAGCGGGCAACATTTCCATCATCATCCCCATCATCATCATCATCACCACCATCATCATGATCATTATCAACCATCCATCATGATTATATATTATTGTAATCATTGACGTTGTCAGAAGTAATTTAGGAAGGAAAACAGAAATACATGTATATATACGTATATACATATATATATAAATTTATTTGCTCGCTTTGCTGAATTTCTCTGCTGAATTGGAAAACTTATGGCTTTTCTTGTTGCTTTAAGTAGAAGTTGAAACTCGTTGCTTGTCTTGTTGTTGTTGCAGTTGCTGTTGCTGTTGCTGAAAATCGCCTGTTGCATTTGGCTGTTGCCGTTGCTATCTCGTTAGTCGCTTTGTTCGCAAGAAGGTTTATGAACTTTAACAAAGATTTTCTTTCTGGCTTCCCGCTGTTTAACATGCACTTGAGCCGTTGCATTTCGAAAGTGCAACGCGGCGTATGAGCAACAGCGACTAAACGTATCTGTGCATGTGTTTGTCTGTTTGTTGTCTATTTAATGTTTGCATTTTCTAATTGCTGTTATGATTGTCGTATAACGTTTGATTTTCGAAAGCAAAGAAAAACACTTTTCATTTCAGCTCAATTGATATTCTTATCAATTGCTATCTGCATACATATATCTGTATATAGTATGTGTGTGTGTGTGTATGTGTATATAGTATTTCAAAACTTTTGATGAGCTTATGCGATGTGTCAGCTTAGCTCAGTTGAGCTTAGCTCGGCTCAGCACACACACACGCACACACACATATACACAGAGCTTACAACTTTCACTTTGCAATGTCAGAAGCAGCAGCAGAAGCAGCAGCAGCAACAACAACGAAGCAAAAGTAAAGCTCTAATGTTAATGTAAATAGTGGTAAGAGTCAGGCTACACACACACACATAAGCACTCACACACACACACACACGCTCACACGCATAGTTACGTGCCATAGATGCGATCGTGTAGATAGAGATTGACAAAGGTTCAAATGACTTTGGCGCGTCTCGCAAAATTGCAAAATAGAAACAAACAAACAAAAAAATTAAAAACCAAATCATTCATTATAAATATTATATATACATTGCAAAAAAAAAAGAGAGAAAAAAATTAAATAAAACAAAAATAAAAGCAATGCAAAACAATAAAATAAAATCAAATCAAATTGTGGCATCTTACATAAAAAATAAAAACTTAACCTTCGCTACATGAAAGCCAAAAAGTTTTATATAAATTAAATTTGGTTTTTATATTATTTTTTCTATATTTCTGCATAAGCAATTACCCACTTGGCTGTCAAAATAATGTTCATAAAACTGTGTTAAGATTCGTGCATTAATATTGAAATTCCTCTGTTGACACACTTAAAGACTCTATGCTGATCCTATTATACAATTGCCATTGGAGGGCTTCAACTGAGGCGAACCTAAAGTGAAAGTTCTAATAGTTAAGCGAGCCAACAACTGGTGGCAAGTACTTGCCAACCACCAACAACCAACCGCCAACCATGCGGGCCAATTGTGGTGGTGCGGGGCGAGCCACTGTTGCGGTAGTCCAACGTCAGCCGAGCCAAGTGTAAGTGAGCATGGGAAAGAAAGAAAGGCAAGCGAATCGCTGTATGGCAAAACAGCCGAGCAGAAAAAAATGATATCTGCGGTGGGGTGGATGGCATTAGGCGTTTTTTTTGTGCGCCAAAACAATCAATTGTGGAGGCACAAAGAGAGTCTCATTAAGATGCTGTTAAATATTGTAATGATAATGATTAGCTGCGAAATCCTGTAATTACAAACGAAAGACTTTTCAGCTGATATTGCTTTCTGATTCAACTAATTGCAGAAAGTATTCCATTGTGTTTCGCTCTTACTTTGCCCTTTCAGCTGGTTATGCAAAAGAGTCTCTTGCTTTATTGTCGCATCTTCTATCACGTTTGATGGCCAATTAAATGTCGTTGGCCAGGCAGCGTATAAAATAAAAGTTAGCTTTTATAGAATTAATAATCATTGCATCACGAATGCTACGTGTGGCGATTAGCCAGTTATATATCGTATACTTATATATATGTGTATCTATATATAACTCTTTAACTAGGAAGCGAACAGAGTTCCAATTGAAAATGTGTGAAACGCACGCAAGTTTTGTTGTTGTTGTTATTTTTGTGGCTGACGGATTAGTGAAGTTAGAAAGCAAGACCAAAAAAAAAAAACCACACACAAGATTGTAGTCTCTTTCTATATGCGCTGTTGGCTAAGTGTAAATGGGCATATTGGCTTGAAACAAACATAAAAGGTGCTAAGAGCCTAGAAGAAGAATTTACTTTGAGTTAACTTAAATTCTGTTAACATAGTCTGTTAATGAAGAGTGTTATATTATCAACTTGAAATCTAGTTGAACTATGAACAGAGTATTTTGCAATTGCGTATACCCGACCTCTATCAGCCACAACTCTGCAGTGCAGCAGCAATATGCATGCAATTCTATTGATATCCCATCAAGCTACATTTCTTGGAAATTTCTCTTTTGACAATTGCTGAGGGGCTGAGGCATGGGTTGCCTAATGACATGACTTTCATTCCGATGCTACAGCGAAGCGGTAAAATGCGCGTTACTTGGCCAACAAGCGACAAGAAACGAAGCGAAGCTCAAGCTCAGGTTGCATAATCGCATTCAAAAAACGAAAATAGAAAACAGCCAAACGCCAAATGCCGGACGAAGTGGACGAGCGGACAGACAAAAAGACAAACATAAAAACATATTGATGTATAGATGGGTATCGATAGGTGGTGGTGGTATTGATGTATAATATGATTGTGCTTGTGCTGGCGGTGGTGCTGGTGCTTGTGAGCAATATAATTTGTAGCGGTTTATCAAGCAACGGTATTATTGAGCAACGGCCACTCGAAACGACTCCAACACTCGCCAACATTTAAACTATTTTCTTGTTATGCACTTCAAAAGCAAAACGCGTGATACAAAGCGCACAAACACACACGCACACACACACACACACACACACACACATCGAGACACACTCACACACAATTTTTGGCAACACAATTTTGACTTGGCCAACAGAAAACCCGATGAGTCATTCTTAATAATTGCGTGTGCACAAAAGTGCCAGCAATAATATTTATAAAACTAAATATCAATGCATAGAAATCGAAACGAATATCAACATTAAAAATAAACTCGAAAACAGCTCAAAATCCAAGTCCAAGTCGAAATCGAAATCGAAATCGTTGTCGAATTTGCGAGCCCAAACCAGAAATTGAAATGAGACGAAAGCATGTTGCGCATACGCCATGGATTCCAGAGAGATCCATACGTGTCGCCCAGGAGCTGTTGCAATCGACGTCTTTAGACCCAACAACAAAAACAACAGCACTAGTTGGGACATTGAACTCGAAAAGCGAACCTGCACACACGACGTCAGCAGCAGCAGCAGCAGCAGCAGCAGCAGCAAAAATTTGTAAACAAAACTTGATTATGTAAGAGCTTAATTATAATGGAAATGGAAATGCCAAAGCGACAAAGCCAGGCCACATTAACAGACCGAGTGACTCTAGAGCTTTAAATTGGATTTGTTGTAAACAACAAACAACAACAACAATAACTATTTTGAAGGCTGCACATTGCGAGAATTCATATCGAACAACAGGAAATTTTCCAAAACATTTGTCACACTATGCTAATGCTGAGGCTGTAGAAAATGGGTCAGGACTAAAGCACCTGAGCCATTCAAACAAGTTTACTGCGCACAGTTGAAAGGAAAAAGCAAAAACAAAAGCATACAGAAAAGAAAGGAAGCATAAATTGTACAACTAGCAAGGGTCTTAGAGCTGTCGCAGCAGCAGCAGCAATACAATCAAGCAACAGCAGCAAAATAAAAAGAGAAAAAGAGATATGAGAGTGAGTGAGAGAGAGATGTGAAGAAAGAGACACAACAAATCCAAGCAACAACTTTCACCTATTAATATTCGACTCGCAGCAGCGGCAGAAGCCAGCGAGCTGCCAGAGCTTGCAGCGAGTCGAGCAGAAGCAGAAGAAGCCAACTTGAAGCGCGGCGCAGTTGTGGCCGATGCTCAACAGGGGCAACAACGTACGACGGCTGCTTGGGTGACTGCAGCTAAGACGATGCTAAAGATACACACATACACACACCAGCACACACACACACACACACACACACACACATGCATAGCGACTGACAAAGAGCGTGATCTCTTCTGAAACTTTCTACAAAGAGTTGTGCGGGAATTTCTTTATTTTCTTTTTCTGTTGCTAGCTGATTTTGTTGGCTTACTCTACGACTGGGCTCTGCCTCGAATATCCTTTGATCTTGATTAAATGTTGGTCAACTTACAGCAATATCTGGTCGAGTATTGACAGTTAGCATTGACTGTCGGCGCCATTATCTCGTTGGCAGCCATATCCAAATGTGTATAATTGTTGCTCTGCCCTCCTCGTATATCCTTTTTGTAGACGTCCTCCTAGTTGTTGGTGTTGTTGTTGTTGTTTATAGTAATCCAATGTTGTAAATTGTATACACACACACTCACACGCACATATGCTTTTGGTTAGATAGTTTCTCTTTGATTGGTGCTGCTTATTTGGTAGTTTGCCTGGTTTCCATTGTAAGATATTTGGAATTCAAGAGGCACTCACGCACGCCGAGCGCCCAAAAAAAACGCCAAAGCCCAAGCAGCGGCGCACCGATAAAAACACTTTCACTTTTCGCTTGATATGCAGAGAACACAAAACAGTTTTATGCGACGTTAATTTTGGGTTTAGTTGTTGTTGCTGCTGATGTTGCTGCTGATGTTGCTGTTGTTGTTGCTGTTGTTGGTTTTTCTTATTGGTGAAAATTAAATTTCAAGTGCACTAAAGTCAAGAGTAGTCAACATTTTGTCGAGCCTATGTTTCGTTGGCTCTTCTTATTGGAATACAAAAAATATATCTGAATTTCATAAAGTTTTAAATTGTACGCACTAAACACACTTTTTTTTTGAGTTTTTCAATTAATTTTTTAATTTTATCTTTTCTAACTTCAAAAGTTTTTGTTTAGAGTTCTGCACGCAGCCGCCTGTTGCTGTGGCTGTTGTTGTTGTGGCTACTATTGTTGTTGTTGTTGTTGTTGTGGCTATAGTTTTGTAACTATTTTTGGTGGCGATTCTTGCGCGCCGACCGTTTGAACGTAACGTCTGCCTCGAACCACTGTAGACGTCTGTGCGGCAGCGCGCAGTGAAACCAGCGCTTATCCTCAAAGATCGCTAAGAAATTTCATGCCATTCCATTTTGTTTCATTGCTTGCGACGCTTTCGCTTAACACACACACACACACACAAACACACATGAGCACTCACACTTACACGTACACATACTCATTCAAGCTGTAGCTGTGGCTTGACTTTGGTTCTGTGTGCTGTTAACATTACCATTTCTTTCTCTGCACACTCACTTGCTCACTCACACACTCTTACATACACACACACACACACACACAGACGCAGACAAGTTGTTGCTGAGCGTGCGCTCAGTTCGAGTTTGGTTCTTCGTTGAAGTCTTTTGTTTTGGTTCGTAGTTTGGCTCTGCCATGTGCGCGAGCTTTCAGTAAGAGTTTCGCCTTGGGAGCATGCATACACACACACACACACACACACACACACACACACACAGACACACAGACACACACACATACACATGGAGAGTGACTATCCGGCAGCGCTTAATTATTTACAGTTTATGGCTGTTCCATTGCCATCGTGTTCCGAATGGACTTTTATAACTTTAACTTTCTTCGCTATCGCAGCGAATGCCGTTTGCTGCCAACTGCCTTCTAAGCGCGCTGCGGCTTTTTTTTTTTTTCTTTCATTTTCTTTTCTTTTTTCCATTTCAGCGTTTCGTTTCGTTCGCTTCTGCGCATTTGCCGTTGCCTAGCTGCAAATTACAACTTTCGTCTATTTTCGTCAAGATTTTTGTTGGTGTTTTTTTTTTTGTATTTTTTGTTGTTGTTGTATTTTTTAATTATATAATTTAAACTTTTTTCTTTTGTGCATTTTTGTTGTTATTGTTGTTATTGTTATTTTTTGTTGGCTTTGTTTTCGCTGTAACTTCTGCGTAAGTAATTTGCTTGCCATTGTTGCTTCAGTTTTACTTTTATTTGCATAAAGCCAAGCTCACGGCTAATTATGCACGAGAAGAGTGAAATTTCCAATGGATTCTTAATTAACATTTAATTGCCTGCTCACTGAAAGCATCAGCTAGCCAGAGCCTATAAACACCCAAGCCGAGCAACAAGAAAATCAAATGTATCTCTATGCACAAATGTATCTCAATCTATACTTGTGTGTGCGTGTGTGTGTATGTCTATTTGTTGCTTGCATTTGGTAAAATCTTTTCAGTTGCAGTTTGCTGCTCTGGTCTGGTCTGCTCAGCGAGCGTTACAAGATCGGGGCTCGTCCATTTGCAGTTACAGTCGCAGTCTCAGTCTCAATCTTCGACTATGACTACGACTTCGACTTCGAGTCAGTTAAAAGTATCTTGATGTTTAGGCTCTTTTCTGTTGCTCTTGTTGTTGTTTTTCTTGGCTCTGCACTTACAGTTGCTTCTTTTGTCGTTTGTGCGGCTGATGTTACTATCTTGGCTGTTGTTGTTGTTGTTGCTGTAGAAAACTTTCTAATGCAGAAGCCGTCTGCTGTTTCATAGCTCACATTTCTCCACCCCTTTACTACTCTTGCTTGTGCATCCTCTGGTTCTCTCTCTCTCTAGCTTCAATTGAATTTTCCCAGTACTTGATAGGCCTCTTTTAATACCCTGTACGCATTTGAAGTGAAGTTGCTTAGTATTGTATTGTTTCATTATTGTATCATATTTTAAAGTTCAAACTCATATATTGCTGAGATGCTTTTGTTCCTCATAGCGAAGTTTGTGTACAATATCTTTAAATAACATGACATATACATTTGTGTATATAATGGGGATTGTTAAAGTTAAAGATTGTGACATATAGATAGACAATAACAGTCACATTTTTATCTCAAGTATGCAATTGTTTCTCTTTCGTATTTACTTTGGCTATGTGTACTTTTAATACATATATACTCAACAACAGACAAAAAAGCTATTCATGAGACTTTAGAGCAATAACGACCTCTACTTGCTTTATTACAGGGTATTATTTAGCCGGGCAATCTAAACTAAAGCACTCTTACTTTATATTTGTTGGTCTTTCGTTCGCTTTTTCTTTCTTTTGAGATTTTTCCCAAGCTTGTGAAATCGCTGGAGAATTTCAATCGAGTAAAACTTTTGTTCAAACTCTAAACATTTCCAATTCTATGCACATGGCACACAGCGTGTCCGTATCTGTAGGTGTGCATTTATGTTATGCACGTGCAGGTGAGTTCACATAAGTACTTGATAATCCGCTGTGATGCATCAACACATTATGATGCCAGTGGTCAGCGGCATCCGTTGGACCGATTGATGGTAATACCGATGCCGTTATTCCGCGCTTACTGCCATCTGGGTGAAAGTTATGTTTTAAATACGCTCACAGATCAGTCAGTGTTGAGCCTCTTCAACTTGCAGCATGAGCAATCCAAGCAATTTGTAATCCTACGTCATCAATATTAATCGACTCATACTTAACCTGATTCAACTTGTTACTTACTAGCACTAACTGTTTCGTATTTATGGTAATTAGCACAAAATACAATACAAAAAGGAAACGATCTCAGTTGGCAAATGTATGCTTAATTAGCAGTCAAGCCATACATTATATAAACCCCAGCCAGAACTAATGAATCACAAAATCACAAGACATCGCATTAAGTTCGAGACCCAAAATCGTAAGTATAAAAAAGAAGAAGCTATTTTCACTTTTTAATAATTAACATAAAATTATTAACCAGCAGCGCAAAGAAAGAGGAAAGAGAAATGGGTAAGAACCAAGAGAGACACCAAAAACCAAAATCAAAACCCAAAAACCAAAATCAAAATCAAAATCAAAATCAAAACAATGCCAAGCGCATTAAAGCAGCACCAAATGCCAGAATCCGACAAATGTAAGAAATAAGCCACGAAAGTTGTAAATTCAATGGAACGAGATTTCAGATTTCAGATTTCATAAAGTCTCGTAAAGAACTGCCCACTGGCTCTGGTGAGTGACTAAAAATCTTAAAATAAGAAAACATTAAGCTTGAAGAATTTTAAGTGAAATGAATTTGAAAGCTTTTCCCGTCGAGACCTGACCCAATTAGCCATTTTGGCCCCATGCCCCAAATGTCGGTGGAAGCCACAAAATGCCGAAAAGAACGAGAAGATTGTGAATGTGACGCAGCAACAGTTATGTGACGAACCGACCCAGTCAGACAATCGAAAGTTTATGTCATGCAACAGCGGCAGCAGCAGCAGCAGCAGCTGGTAAGCAACGCACAGTGGGTTAAAATTACGGCAGGTATACATATGAACAGATTAAAGTTTATAAAAAGTTGATAGGCGATTCAAGAGGAGCAGCTTTTTAGAGTCTTGTAATGCACCATTACGCAGCGACAGCTTTAAGATAAGCCACAGATTTGAGATGCTTGTTAAGTGCTGGTCCTATAATTGGACAGTTCAAAGTAATCGTATTGAGTCTTGCAATTGTACACGCCCAGTTAACAAGACCGAGAATTTTTTTATGAGAAAGTAATTGAAGCAAAAGTATAAATATTTATATGTACCTATCTATATGTATATATACATATATACATATATCTTGATGTCTATATGCGAACAGTACAGAAGCGAGTGAAATTCTGCTACACATACATACGTAGTTACGCATACATAAAACTACAAAAATAAAATACAACGAATTTTTTGGAAAGTCATGGCATGAAATGATTCTCGTGTATCTTTCATAGGCCTACCAAACAGCATGAACAATTGAGAGCAGCCAAAACGCAAGAAAAGAAAAAGTAACTTCACACCAACACACACACACACACACCAATACATACACACACACATATACATGTATACATAAATGGACAGCTTGGTTAACGTCTGCTGGCCAGTAAATCGAAAAGATACACGAAACGAACACTACACAAAAAATAAAATAATAAAATCGAAACATAAAACATTCTGATTGTAAGAGCGTGGAAGTAGGTCAGCGGCTCTGCTGCTGCTGGCGTCGCCGTTGCCGTTGCCGCTGCCGCTGCCTTCACCTTCGCCGTCTTCGTCATCGCCAACGCGCTCTCGAACTTGGCTTTGGACTCGACGGCCGCAACAGCAGCGCTCAGCGGCTCAGACACCAAAAATAAAAAAAATAAAATGAAAAAAAAAAAAAAAAAACAAAAACAAAACCAAGCAGCACAAAATAAGAAGAATCAAAACTACACACACACACACACTCGCACGTAGAGCCACGCTGATGGAATACTTAAAGCATCCGCGTCCACTTGCACTTTCTTTTTCAAGCGCTGCCGCTGTCGCGGCTGGCGTCGCAGTTGCTGTCACAAAACTTGATTTGGCTTTTGCTTTGGATCATTCTGCTTCTGCTTGGCTCCCAGTGCGAGTCCCACAGCGCAAGTTCGTGGCATAAGTCTTTCGTTTGGGTCTGGCGCACGTTCGCTTCGCTTAGCTTTCGCTTTGTGCTTTGTGCTCTGTGACTGCTCCATTGTTTTGGGCTGCCCTGCTGCTGCCGAAAATATTCTCTTGTGGTTTTTCAACTCGTATATTATAGCCAATTTGCTTGTAGGCCTCAATTTCACCAGCTTGTATAACCATTTCAAATTGTGTAAGGAACATTATTGCTTTGCTGTCAGTTACATATTAGCACAAGCACCAAATGTTTATACATTTCACTTTAATATAAAATGCATATTTTTATTTTAGACACTTAAAAGCTCAAAGACAAATTTAACAATTTCGGGATTTCGTTATTTCCAATTGTTAATTTTAGTATCCTTCTGGTATTCCTGCAGTCCTTGTTGCATTTTCTAGCGCCATTAAACCAATGAAAAGCATTGTAATGTTTGGTTAAAATTGAATGTGAATATTAATTTAATTCTAAGTTCAAGTTTATATTAGGACACTAGATATTTGTAATTTTAAAAACCTTGCATACTTTTAGGCATAGTTTAATTGTCAGTTCTATGTGTAATTTGAGCATCATTTTGGCAATTAGAGAGATGGTTCAACTAAAACCAAACTAAACAATCTTTCCTCTGGTAACAGCTTTATCTCTCTTTGAAAAGTTAAGCATCATTGATAGCTTAAAATGTTCTTGTATATGCTAATAATTAATTACAAATTGTTGTAATACTTTTTATTTATAAATAAATATTAATGTTGAAAGACTCATATAACTTGTATCTATAAAAGGCATGCGCCAGGATTCTAAAATAAAAACTATTATCATAAAAATAAATTATCCATAACTTATTATTATATATTATTATACATTTCACAGTTTATGTGACCCTATACTTACGACTTGTTCGATATAATGTATATAAAATATATGTATATATATATATGTATATATATATATATATATATATATATATATATATATAATAAATATATTTATATATTTACATAAACAAACGATTTTCAATAAAGAGCTAAACGTATTGATGTAAGTAAAGATTAAATTAAAAGTACTTTTTCACTTTAAGCTGATTTATTTCATACCTATGTATATTTTTTAGTCAAAGTCATAGTTTTAAAAAGATTACAATTCAATAAGACTTTTAAAAAGTTTTGAGCATTGAGATCTCTATAGATCTTGTTCCACTTAAATCAATATGATGATCGACTTAAAGTTCACGCTAACCGGCTCCCGAGAAATTGTGCGATTCCCGCCATATAAGAATTCTTAGAAGACATCAATTTGTAAATCTTGTCATCCGCTAACCAGTAATTTACCTCCTCCAAATGTACGTTTAAGCCTGGAGATGTTTATTAGACTCAAGGCTGAAAATAGAACATAAAGAAGCTCTAAGTGCTACTTAATAAAATTTTAATATACAAATAAAAAATAAAAAATTAAGCCAAATTTAGAACATTTTAAATTAAAAAAAACGGTATATAAATATCTATGAATTCTATTATATATTTAATTCATTTCAGTGCTCTTATATAAATTTACACCCAAAGTGCCAGAAGTCTTTAATGCTTGGACATTCTATTTTTGCAGGGAAACAATACTTCTATAAAAAGGAACAATGAATAGTCTCTATAAATAGCCAATATACAATTATAAACTGAACTATAATATAAACCAACAAACAAGAAAAACATATAGTAAGCTGAAGACACAGAGAATAAGCTGAATAATCTTTTTTAAAATAATGGTTCTCAATAGAATCGCCGATTTAAGGAATGAATAATGATACCAAAAGGGCAAGCATTTTAGTTCAGATAGAGCATTTAGTGATCCCAACTAATAGTTTCAGCACATTAAATCAATTAAGTGACGGATTGGGGTAATTGCATTTAATCACTTCCGAGCAATTGACATTTATTTTAAGATTAGTTGTGTCTATATATAAAAATTCATTGTAAATTTGTATAAATATCTTGCCACGCAACAAAGCAAATGAACGAATCTAAATCTGCATAAAAGGACAAATTCAAATGGCACGAGTAAAAAAAATAAAAAAAAAAATAAATAAAATGCATAAAAATCTAAGAAAAAATGCAGTGAGAAATTCAAATACCTAGACAATAAAAAATGCATTCAAATGCATCTCCCGATGCTGTGTGGCTGATTTTGGTAAAATTCAATTAATTGGCATGCAAATGCGCGACGCGGCTATTTCGCAACTTCGTCGAGCCGAACCAATGCTTCCTCGAGAAGCTCTCGCGGATAACAACCTTGATGTTGATTTATAGATGTCTATGTGCTGTGACGGCGTCTATTTTGGTGCTTGCCGATGCCGCCTGCCTCTGCATGACTGCATCGATGTCGGCGTCGCAGCGATGCTGCGTGCCTGCGTCCCTGGCTATTGCCCTCCTGCTCTTTCTGCCACTATCTGGCCTGCTCTTACTTTCTGCTCAGGGTCCACGGTTCGCCAATTGTCTTGCAGCATCTGTCAGTCCTTCTAAGGTTCGTTTCTATTTTTCGAATTGGCAACGAGGTGAAGTATCTTCGTACTAGCTGCACGGCGCCGCCTGCAACGGTAGGCGGTGGCGGAGGCGGGGCGGAGGGAACGGATACGGCTGCAATCGGCCAATCGACTGACGCGCTCTCCCGGCCACGCATATTTGCTTATCAGTCATTTAGATAGCTCGCAATCTATTTGCCCTGCAGTGTGCGTCACAGTCACTCTCTCCAACTCTCTGCAAATACCCTGCAACCAGCTGCATAGTTACGCTATAGCAACGATATCATTGATATCTCTTAGATATCTTCCATAATCATGCAAATCATGCAAATAACTTAAAGTCTACAAGTTTTTCATGGAACATATATGCAAAGCCAAGCAGACTGTAGCGCCTACACTTGTCGTATATAGCCGAACGTGGCCGCTCGACAATTAGGAAAACGGCTTATATGGATCGATTCACATTAAATGCGTGGCACCGCTTTCGCTCTACTCAATTTCTCTCTGTCTCTCCCAGCGAATTTGTGCTTGGCTGCCAACTAATTGAGTTCTCAACTCAATTAGGCATTCCCCGATGCGAGAGCCTTCGATATAAAGACAGCAATCGGCCAGCCGCGTGCCATTTGTTGTTGAGTCTAGGAGCCAACAAGAATCGAACGTGCGATTTTGATTTTCATCAACTCCTTTCGTTGGCCTAAAAGGTGTGTGTCTCTGTGTGTACTGTGTATGCGTATGTGCGCCTCATCAATTCAAAGGATTACACATGGATTAAAATTTTAAAACTAATTTTTCAATGAAATATGTGATACAAAATTTGGATTCAATTTGAGATTAAATCTTCAATTTATGATCAAAAATAGAAAATTATTAGACTCTAACCAGAATTTGTATTATGTCATCAATTAAAAAACTTAAGAACTTTTTACATATTCTGTAACAATTCTAAAAAGTGCTAGAAAAATGCATCAGATTAAACATATCTCGTTCTATATATCATATCTTAAGTCCATTGCACAATGATCTCATCTATAATTGCAGATAAACAACTGTCAAAATGTGTGACGATGATGCGGGTGCATTGGTTATCGACAACGGTTCGGGCATGTGCAAAGCCGGCTTTGCTGGTGATGACGCCCCCCGTGCTGTATTCCCCTCGATTGTGGGTCGTCCACGCCACCAGGGTGTGATGGTGGGTATGGGTCAGAAGGATTCGTACGTTGGTGATGAGGCGCAGAGCAAGCGTGGTATTCTCACGCTCAAATATCCCATTGAGCATGGCATCATCACCAACTGGGATGATATGGAGAAGATCTGGCATCATACCTTCTACAATGAGTTGCGCGTGGCCCCCGAGGAGCATCCAGTATTATTGACAGAGGCCCCACTGAACCCCAAGGCCAATCGCGAGAAGATGACTCAGATTATGTTCGAGACCTTCAATTCGCCAGCCATGTACGTTGCCATCCAGGCCGTGCTTTCCCTGTACGCTTCCGGTCGTACCACTGGTATTGTGTTGGACTCTGGTGATGGTGTCTCCCACACTGTGCCCATCTATGAGGGCTTCGCCCTGCCCCATGCCATCCTGCGTCTGGACTTGGCCGGTCGCGACTTGACCGACTATCTGATGAAGATCTTGACCGAGCGTGGCTACTCCTTTACCACCACTGCCGAGCGTGAAATTGTCCGCGACATCAAGGAGAAGTTGTGCTATGTGGCTCTGGACTTCGAACAGGAAATGGCCACCGCTGCCGCCTCCACCTCGCTGGAGAAGTCGTACGAGTTGCCCGATGGTCAGGTCATTACCATTGGCAACGAGCGTTTCCGTTGCCCCGAGGCTCTGTTCCAGCCCTCGTTCTTGGGCATGGAGTCGTCTGGTATTCATGAGACTGTCTACAACTCGATCATGAAGTGCGATGTCGACATCCGCAAGGATCTGTATGCCAACTCTGTGCTGTCCGGCGGTACTACCATGTATCCAGGTAAATGATTACTTGATTGACTGTCCTGATTTAGGAATCCAGTTTTAATATCCTTTGTATCTTAGGTATTGCTGATCGTATGCAAAAAGAGATCACCGCCCTGGCCCCATCGACCATCAAGATCAAGATCATTGCGCCACCTGAGAGAAAGTACTCCGTCTGGATTGGTGGCTCCATCCTGGCTTCTCTGTCCACCTTCCAGCAGATGTGGATCTCCAAGCAGGAATACGATGAGTCTGGTCCCGGCATTGTGCACCGCAAGTGCTTTTAAATCTTTCCCGCGTAGCGAAAGATCAACAAAGACAACAACCAGGCTAGCAAAGTCACAAACCAGCACCAACATCAACACCAACAGCAACGAGCTTTTCACCAACGCCAGCGCGCTGCATATCAGGCCAAACCAGCATAGAAGCAGAAGAAGACATGGATAACAACAACAATCTAGTGTTAACTAATCATTATGATCACAACAACAACAACAATAAGAGGCTAACAAAACACTCTTCAAGCCATTAAACACAAAAAGGAACAAAAGAAATATGACCACAGGCGAATTTCACATTTATGAACTTTTGCGTGAAATTTGCTGAAAGTGCGAAAATTTTAAAATATTTTATAAGCTTATCTAAACTGTATATGAATGAGCTTTTAATCGTAGTCAGTGAAATTAAAGCCAAATATATATCTCTTCCATTAAAACTATAAACATTTTCAATAAAGACAATTTTTTATTTCAATTACATATGCTTCTATATTGTTAACAACATGAATATCATTTTCGGTTTAACAATTTGTTTTTACATAGATTAAATTACTGTTGTAGATATGCTTAAACATTAATCAATTAATTAATGCATTAATATATATAATACCAAAATACGTTAAAATTTAATTGGTCAGGGCGGGGGCGGGGGCGGGTATTGTAGCGAGGATTAAAATTATTTTTGTTAATGATATGAATTGATTTGGCAGTGACATTCAATGCGTATTTATGCAATCATAAGAGGATCTACATCTGCTGTTTCTGGCTTTTTGGATTGAGTGTCGAAATTCCTAAGTATGAGTATTCTTGTTTCAAGTTAACGTACGTACGTATAGGTAAATTTACATATATATATCTATATACACACATATATATATATAGTTCATATTCAATCGTACATATAATTAATTACTTTAATAAAGTTAGTCATAGATATACAAATATTGTATAAGGCTGCATTGCACTTTGTTTAGTTAACTTAAAGTGTTATACTTTGATTAAGAATATCTGAATATCGAAGGGCTCTTTCTATTCTATTGTAACATCGGATATAGAATCCTGTATATCCGAGTCAAATAAAATCGTTAGAAATTACGGTAATCCAATTTGGAATTAAGACTTTAAAATATTGATCCCAACAATATCATAACATATTATATAATAATTTTTTTTTTTTACTTTTTTGGTGTGTTTTGATTTCTAATTTTGTTTATAGATATATGATAATATATATATAGGTAATTCAAGCCAATTGTGCTTCGATTTTAATAAAATATCATTTTGCTAGCCTGTCAATTAGATTAACAAGCTCCGTGACATCTTTCACTTTAAACAATTTCCTCGCTCAGAACACAAAGGATTTCATTAGAATTAGTTGACAAATTATCGTTTAACCTAATTTTGTAGTCTAGTGTTAGCTTCTATATTTACAATTTCTTACAATTTCTATGAATGGCAATGAAACATACTAAATTTTTTCTTTTACTAAATTTTTGTATTTTTGTTTTGTTTTGCAGCTTTAAGTTTTTTGTTGGCAGTTTCTTGTCCACGTAATATTGGACAGCTCATATATTTAAAGACCCATTTATGGTCCGATTAGTTACTCAGGTTTCAAAACTGACCGACTGAGATTCGAAAATACTTTGACATTTTTGTTGTTTTTTTTTTTTTTTTCGTTATTCTAAAGGTCATTAGTAATTTAACTAGCTAACTAAATATATGTCAGTGTAGGTGTGTGTGTGTATGTGTGTGCGTGTGTGTGTGTGTATGTGTGTTAGTGTATAAGCATGCGTGTAAATCGTTTTAATACTATTCAATTTGTATGTTTTGTGCAGTTTAGATAGTAGGTGTGGCAAAACAAACTGTTTAAATGCACTAGAGTCGAGCGACCATTAAATCGATTCTCATAAAATAAGCACCAAAGATTCATTAGGCCCAACGACTTGGGCAACATCACCAATAATAGAGCATGTGGATGGGTTGGACACCGTATATTGAGAACTTATGCATCAGCATTTCTTAGAGACTGTTCTCAAAAACTGTAATGTCCCTTGAGTCCCTTGCCTCGCTCACGCTGTCTCTTTCTCTCCTTTTCTGGGCTTACCGTTGGGTAAAACACATAAGGGATGGGGCCAGTTATGTAAACACCCCAAGGCTCAGGTCCCCCGACCAACAATAAGCAAGTAAGAGTCGAGACTGCTCGTCTAGGAGATCTCTTGGCGCAGCGACTGCGCTTGGGCTGCACTTTGGGCTGCACATTTTGAAGTCATTTACTGAATAACTTATCATGTAGATAGTCCATCTTGAAGAAAAGTTAATCAACAAATAAGTTCCAAATGTGAAGTTCAAACTGCAGCTCTGAATATCCACTTTCAATGGGTTCAGAATATAACAACTGAAGAATAAACAGCGACGGAATGAAATTTGACTGACTTTTAACAGAAATTCATTTCGTATACACTTTAACGATCTTCCACTCACGATCACAGTGAGCAAATCACTGGGAGCGAAGCAAATATCTGCCCTCTCGCTCTGTCGCATGAAGTCTATAACTCTCAAACTCTCCGCTACGCTGCGCAGCGTGAACGAGTCGGTAGGGGCCCAAGCAAGCGTGCAGTTGCTTTGGGAAGAGGCCCTAAGTATACTTCCGCGTAAGCTTTTTGTACAAGGTGTCCAACCCATATGCTCTACTTGCAATTGCTGCGGGCGCATTATCACAGAACATCCACGTACAGTCCGGACGCGGGCGATATGTGACAGCGCCCGCAAAAGCCACCACAAAAAGCTCGTCGTGACGCCGAAGCTGTGTTGAACTGCAAATGGGATAGAAGATGGATAATTGATCGTTTTGGTTCCCTCAAAAGTAAAACTTACCTCGCTGGCTCGATGCATGACCGCACGACTGCCGTACGTGTTCCACACGGTGCCCGGACGCAGGGAAAAACCCGTATGCTCCAGACTGATAGAAAAGTCACCCTGGGGGCAGTTCATGTTGCGATTGTAGCAGTCGCCAGCTGATCCCAGCGCTTGGCGCTGACCCCTCGATTCGGAAAACTCGAAATCGTTCTCGATAATCCGCAGATCGCTGATGTTCAGCCGCAGCTTGGCAAAGTGCGTCCGCCCCGAGTTCTGATCGTTGGCATACTCGTGGGCCCTGGACGTCGGCGGACAGCTGTCGATCAGTCGCGTCTTGTACTCATAGTAGATGGAATAGTTCTCCTGCGGCTTCACTGTAATATACTCTCGCGGCGTCCGACTCGTCATTTGATGGCAGTAGATGCGCACCTGCCGTGAGCCCACCTGCAGCGTGTACTCGCCATCCTTGTAGACGGCATACATTTGCTGCACATCGGCACAGCTCTGGGCCCGGCGCACCTGCACAGTCTTCGACTGGCTGTTGCCGCTAATGCTCCTTCTCCGGCAACTGGGCGGCGGTGTGCACTTGACCTTCGCCAGTCTGCTCGTCTTGCGCATCTTCGAGTCGTAGTAGTAGTTGCGTCGCTGCTCGTAGCCCGTGCAGTCGCACTGGAGAACCAAACCAAAGTGAGATATTAAAATGTGAGCATTGATTGTATGATCAAATCTTCCTCTTACCGGCCTTGTCACCTTGGTGCGCATGCGGGCGCAGTTGGTGCATATTTTCCTGTGGAGCGGTCGCTTCTTGGCATCACAATGCCTGTCGTCCACCGTATTGCCGGGCCACGCCTCGCAGTGCACATACCTCGTCTGGTACTCCTCCGTGCAGTCCTTGGTGCAGCGCGTCCACTCGGACACATCCCATTTGCAGTTGATGTAGCACTTCTTGCTGGACTTGCGCAGCGACGGCTTGCGCACTCCCAGCGCCTTGCAGAAGGAGTCAGCCACATATTCTCGACGCTTGGGCGTACCACGCACCTCAGACTTGTAGACGCGGGCGCACTTCTGCAGCTTGCGCTTGATGCCCGAGCCACACTCCACCGAGCACTAGGGATAGTTAATGTTAGTATTTTAAATAAGCCTCGTTTGCCATGCTCCCTTCTTACCTTCTCCCATTCGCTAACGTATTTGATGTGGCAGCAATTGCGGGCCGCCTTGGGCATCCTGTCCTTTGGGCAGTAGCCGCCATAGCTACTCGAGCAGGTCACAGTGCGATTCATCTTGCACCAGTCGCTGCACTCGCCCCACTCTCCTGTCACCCAGGCGATCACAGAGCGTTGGTTTATCTACAGAATCAAGTTGCCAGATATAATTATATTTCATTTGAAGTGCAGCCTCAAAGCTCACCATCTGATCTGGATAAAAGCGACAGGGCTCCATGTTGCAGGTGCGCAGCACGTCATTCAGTGCGTACTTGGTGCGAGGATTGCACAGTTCATCGCTGACAGGCGTGTGGTTCAAATAGCAGCGCACCTCGCGCACTTGGGTACCCGTGCCGCACGTCTGGGTGCACTACATCATGGAGTGGAAATATATTATTTTATATGCAGTGTGATCAGCAGCCCATTTGACGGCATCTACTTACCGTTGACCACTCTGTGTAGTTCCAGCAGCCCTCGCGGCACTCCTCGTGGCGCACAATCTCGAACTTGGCTTGACAGAAGGACATGTCCACGATATTCGTGCGCTGAATATCCGGGAATGTCTGGATACAGTTGAAGCTCTTCTCACGCACGCCCAGCTCTCCGCAAGCTGCGGAGCACTCCGATATGCTCGTCGTGTTCAATCTAAATGGGAATTAGGTTAGCTATCCGAGCTGAAGGTAGTCACAATCTCGACTCACGTTAGGATGCAGTCCGTATTGCAGCTGCGTGACTCCGCCTTTGGCTTGGCCGACTCCTCGCAGAATTGAGAGGCCACCTTTAGACCCTGGGTGGTGCTTATGCAGGTGGCCTGGCGATGCATTGTGCCCTGGCAGAGAGAGTCGCAGCTGCTCCAAGCTGGCATTTGCCAGCGATAGATCTCCACCTCAGCTTCGGCAATGAAGGGCTTGTCCAAAGTGTATGTATATGAAATGAGTACCGTATTCTGATTCTTGGCCGCACTCAGATCAATTGATATGACCTAAATAGAAGAGATAATTAGCCATAGATTTTAAAACTTAATGCAGCTTCGTCTACCTTGACTATCAGATCACGGGTCAGCTTCCAAGAGTAGGTGGAGTTGACGCGCTCGACGGTGCTATTGGAGCCATTGTAATCGAGTGTGACGCCTGCATAGGTGGTCTTTTTGGGATAGGGCGTTACCACTTTGTCGTTATTCAGCAGATTATCATGATTGTCGTTGCTCAGAACAATGTAGTTCTGATCGGGATAACCGGGTTGGGTGATAACAATATTTGAGGCACCTGTGCGAATAACAAACAATATATAATTCACATTAAAAAACTTGATGCTAATCGACATCTACAACTGGTAGCTTTAATTTTGATTATTCATAAAAACAACTGAGAGGGATCTAGTTGACAGACCCTGGCTAAGATATAACCTGAGCACTAAAATCCGAAAAATTAAAAATCTGTCAAAAGCTTCACTTAACAGAAACTTACTCAGCCAATTTAAGTTCGATAGTTTTTATAGTATTTAAGTTATGCACAAAAAATAAAATAAATAAATAAATAAAATGATCGATTATTATCGATACTCAAGAAAATATTTAAAATCGGAAACCATTTTCTTTAAAATATAAAATTGTATGAAATATTAAAAAAATATTTAATGAACTAAAAATTGACAAAAATATATGCATATAGAATGATAACGATATAAGGAGAGTGATACTCTACTAGGAAGAGAGACAGCTATATACATAGTTATTATTACTCTAAATGCAGCCCTGAAACCAACAGTTGGAAAAGTGCATTATTAACCAAATAGACAAGTATCGATGCTAATTAACAGAGAATGTTAAAAAATCAGAGGAAGTGTCCGATTTACATGTGAATGTGAGCTCGATAAATAATCTGTGACCTATTAATCAAACACGTGTACGTGACCATAGTAAAAGAGCAAAGCGGATATAAAGCCTAAATTTGCCTAAATGTTTTCAGTAATTGATTGATTTTTTTTAAGGAATCGGACTCATGCATATAAAAGTAAATATTTTGTTAGCGAATGTTTCACGTGCTAATAATAGCAATTATTGATTTAAAGCAGTGTGTGTGTTTGTATGTAAAAGGTATGTTCGCACGCCATGTTTTTTGTTTCATTTTTTCTCTGATAAGAACTTTGCAATTCAAATCAATTTTGATAGACAACTGCTGGCGACCTCCGGCTTGAACCGGCGCCAATGCCCCGTCTGGTGATTAACCAGCAATCAAAGTGTACGTGAGGCGCCTAGGTGCACCGGGAAGATCAACGGCTGATCAGTCGGGAGCAGCAAGCAACACGAGTTACGTGTTCCAGCTAACAAGGTGAGCACAAAAAAAAAAAAAAGAATAAAAACATGCAACCACTACATGTATACATAAGTAAGTACATACATGCATACATACATGTACGTATGTATGTATGTATGTATATATGTATGTATGTATATATGTATGTATGTATATATGTAAGTGTACATATGTAAATGTTAGCTGCTTTTGGATAAGGGCGTGGCTTCCAATGACTCAATTGGGCATCAAAATTGAATTAATAAAAACTATTTAATAGCACATTAAGTCGCGCAACGCATAAACACTTACCATTAGCATTCATTCATCAAATCATTAGCCAAAAATTTTATTATTGAATTTTTTCAACTTTTTTTTTTAAACTTTTTTGTACCCATTGAGAATGAGAATTGAAGATATATTGATTTTGTTAAAGTGTAGGTAACAAGCCTAGCTGATTATATTTAGTGTATGTGTTGATGATCAATAAATCGATTTAGTTCTGTCTGTAAGTCCATCGGTCTCGGAGTTTATGAGATCTATATGCAGGTCTTTCTGTTTAAGTTAATTTAAATCGGATAATTTCATAATTTTGATATATAATATATCACTCATTTGTTAGTTAATCATATTGTGTTGTTTTTTTAATGAAAATCATTAAAATTTATATGTTTGTTTATTTACTTAATGGAATAATGAGATTATGTAATGAAAATACTCTTGATATGCGTTGAGTGGTATAAAAGTTATTAGAAGAAAACGTTACATCCTATTGGCAGTCGGTCTTCAATGTGAAGAATATATTTTATGCAGGTGAATGGTATCTATTAGTCGGGCAACATTCACCAGAGAACTCGCAACTTGTTATATTTATAGCTTCTTTTTTGTTATTTTTGGCCGCTTGACAACCGGGAATGTTGCGCGAGAGTTTGTTGGTCGATAGAAGTTAGAACGTTTTGGATGTACACACCTTTTGGTATTGTCGCGACATAGAAGAGGCTCTGGGAGGGTTTCTTTTGCTTCAGCAAATCGGAGACATAGACGTTTCCGGTGTATTCCTCGCACGTATCGTTGCGTCCCTCGCAAACACCGCATTTGTCTGCATGGCAAAAAATGAAAAAAATCAAATTAATAATGACTTTAGATTTTTTTTGGCTTTAATTATGACTGAGAACAATTACCTAGCTTGGCAATGGAGTTGAGTTCGTTGTCGCAGCCTGCCGGCCGGCAGATGCCATTGACGCACTTGTCAAAGCTGTCCACGTTGCAGTTGGTGCCGTCCGTGACCACATCCTTGAGCAGAAAATAGGCGGTGTTATCCTCTATGCGGCAATACAATTTGCACTTGTCCATCTCGTGGGTGTTCACTGAGGAATGAGCTTGTTAGATTTTGACTAGCTTAACATTCGAATATACTTACGCCCATATTTGGGTATCCACTTGGAGGACGGGCTGACGCCCGGAATCTTCTTTTTGCCGTACATATCGTAGCACTGCTGCTCGCGCGGCTCGACGGTGCCTGGCGGACAGCTGTGTGTGTTGCAAGAGCGATACTTCTTGCGGCTGCCCACACAATACTTGCCACCGTTTTCGGGCTGCGGATTGTTGCACTCCCGGCGCGAGTGCTGCACACCCCCGCCGCACGACAGGCTGCAGGGTGTGAAGGCGTCCCAAGGACCCCAGCCGCCGTGCACCACGTGCAGGGCACTGCCCGAACGTGGCACACACTTACCTTTTTGACACCAGAATCCGTTGTTGCTATTGCTGTTGCAGGGCGTGCCATCCGCCCAGGGCAAGTTGCTGGACCGGCAGAGTCCATTGGGGTGGGTGTTGGCGTTGCAGAAAAGCTTCTTGCACTCCACCTCCGAGAAGCAATGGGTGCTCTGGTTGCCATGTATCAGACGACACTGATGGTTCAGCGAGTAAATCTCTCCAGGCTGCTTCGTGCTCTCTTCCCTCATGAACGAGGATGGCGTATTCTCCAGGCAGGACTTATCCATTTTTCTGAACAGAAAATAAATCAAGCTGGAAATGAACTTCTATATATCTATATTGCATAAGTAATTACTCGAGAAATTCGGAGACATAATGCTGCGAGCACTTGGACCATGACCACGGATACATATTGTCCCCCATGACGCTGGACATGATGTGCAGCGTGCCCGACTTCATATTGTATGGCTTGCAGCGATCGTCATCGTCGTGTGGCATATTAAAGCTAAAGAGACAAAAACTCGGCTAGAATCTTGATGTTTTGTTAGAAATCCCTAACGAACTTACATGTGGCCCAGCTCGTGGGCAATTGTAAAGGCGGCAGCCAGGCCATTGTCCTGCACAATGGAGCAGGAGCGAGCCTTGCAAAGAGTGCCCAGCTCGGCCAGGCCCAGTGTTCTGCAGCGCTCGTCTCGCTCATTATTGCAAATCTTATCGCTGTAAATGACAAAGGGAAGCCGGATTAGGTGGGTGTGCCGGGACACGTGAGGCTTTCAATTACCGCGTGATAAGTATGCTGGTGTCGTAGTGATAGCCCCTTCTGGTTATATCCGAACAGAAGCTATTCAGTTTCTCGTTGGTGGAGCTGGCACGCTCAGGTCCATTGCGCGCATCCGATGGGAACTCCAGCAGATTGAGCAGCGACAGCTTTATGGAGTAGCCAATGCTGGCATCCGCAAAGATATTCGATACGATCGAGAACAGCGTGAGTATGTAGGACTTGAGGTCTGTGCGGTGAAACTCCACCATGGTGCTGTCAACGGCAATGAGCACCTCGAGCGTGTAGACCTGATTGTCCAGATTCGGAAAGTGGCGCTTTTGTCGCGTGAGGCGTGGTGGCATACTCGCCGCCATATCGAGCGCCGCGAGCTCCAGATCAAAGTCGGAGACAGCATGTCTAGGACTGCGCTGCGAATGCCGCCAGACGCGATGCAAAATCTGGTCGCTGTCCGTCTGATTGACCGGCTGAATGAGCATCGTGCCGAAACTGGTTTTTATATAACCAGTCTGTGGAATAGGGGCAGGGCAGGAGTTGGATATAAGCTAATTAGTAGTCATATTCGGCGATATATTGATAAGCATAATTTGCGAAATGTTAATTTAATGCAAATGGCTTTCTGAAGGTCTCAGCTCCAGCTGATCTGAGCCACCTGCCACCTGTCGACGTTAATGTTCATGTTTTTGCTGTCATTGACTTACCATGCCGCCGCAGAGAGAGACGGCCACTGCCGATTGATTATCGCCGTCCACGTAACCTTTATAATAGCAGCCCAGAAAGTGGCCGCTCTCCTCCTCCTGCTCATGCTTCGATTCCTCGGTGTGATTGTTGAGTATGCGTATCACTCGAAATGTGTTCGATGGTATAAATGAGGTGTCCTGGTGCAGCATCAGATGCAGCACCTTTCCAAACACGTGCAGCAAGTACTCCGGATGTGGATCCCAGATCTGGCTGGACTGGCTGCGGAACGTGCCCGTCATGCTGAAGGCCGAAGTCGTATCTGCAACGATACACAGCCAGGCACATTTATAGGCGGAGCTCAGCCCAACTGTAATCGGCCAACCACTTACCCTTCAGGCTGCTGTTGCTGCTGCTCTGTCGTTTCGATTCGTATAGCATGTCCTCGGCATTTAGGCTAATGTTGTGTATCTTTTGGGGCGTTACAAAGCCGCTGAGATTGTCGCCCTCCGGATACTGTATACTGTCGAATTTGTTGCCGTTTTCACTAACGCGCTCATCGCTCCGGTTGATAATAATCGTGTCGTTTAAAAAGTTCATGGGCTCTTCTTCCTCATAGAGTCGCGTGGCGCTGCTATCGCTGGGCGAGCCGCAAATGAAGAAGATCAGCACGCCGAACAGGCTCAGCAGTAGCGCAACGCTGATCCATATGAATGTGTGCTGGCGCCAGTGTGTAGACATGTTGCGGATATTTTTATGCTTGTAGAACCACCATTCGCAGGTCTTCTTCAGCACAAGCTGCAAGAGATGCGAACACAGACAGTTGAGAAGAAAGTCAAAGTCGAGGCAGAGCTATGGCGAGACCTGAATGCTATATCATATATACCGAGCTCACGATACGCTCGAAAGTTGAAAGTTAGTGGCATTCTCTCACATCTTAACGGCCGATTGCAGCACTCGGGGCCCAGCAGCCGGCAGAGCTAGCTGGCTTGGGCACGTTCCACTCACCCGCAAATAAGTAAACATTATCGTTAAGAGCTTGAGATTGGCCGTTGAACCTATTGATTTGAGTGATAAATTCTTTGAAAGACTTATTGTATATTGATCAACTGACGGCTGCCGGCTGCCGTGACCATCTGTTCTGACCACTGATCATCCACAGGTTGCAAGCCATGGGAAAGTATTTAATACATTTTAAGCATATATAAGCATCACTAGTTGATCTAGCCCAGTCCAACTGCATGATCTGTCACATAAGAGCTTAGCTCAAGTTTCTATTAAGCTATCTATAAATTTTTTAATTGAATTTATATATTATGATAGTTATTTGAGCAAATTGGAATTATTTACATAGTATTTGTGGCTCTCAATCTAACATATAAATATAAATCAGCATCAGTAACCAAGTCGGTCTAGTTCTATTCGTCTGTTAGAACTGTCTGTCTTTTTGTCACATATGAGCTGGAAACAGTTATCTTGGAATCGATATATTTTCCCATTTATACTATATATTATAATAGCTCTTCTCTCAGAACTTCTTCGTAACATAAAGAGCGATAATGTATAATAATATATGTACATATATTTGAGCGAAGAGTAAGGAAAATCTAGAGTATAGTGGAAATTCATATGATAATCGATGTGTGCATCTGTGCAAATTATCGCCAACTCAATGCTTTTCGATAATTGTGGACATGAAACGGTGTCCAGCCGTCTCAATGTACGCAGAATATTTGTATATATTTTATTGTTGGTCTCCGTGCAGGGTTTGAGTCTAAAAATGATATTTAGTATGATTTTCGCAGCCCAAGCGCTAACATGTTATTCAATTTCCCTGAGCTGGCTGCAGTCAAATAATATAATAATAAATTACCGACTGCCCGGTGTGCCATAATTTGTGAGTGTGCCAAAAGCAAATAAATAAAAAATAAACAAAAGAAAACGTGGAAACGAAATGAAACGAAGCAGCTGCTAAGTGCCCCGCGAGCAAACTGTTTATAGATATACCTATGATGCCTTTAATTTATCTTGTGTCTTTTGTTGTTGTTGCTGCACCTCTTGGGCGCCGTGAATTTGTGAAATTTGTGCATTTAGCGTATCGTGATCAATGTGGCTTTTAAATACGGTGTCGAAAATTTAATTGAAATTCGCCAAAAATATGCACGAAATTAGTTGCCAAATCATTTTTGGCTCAATAATGACGCGTTTTACATAATTTGACGGCAGCTCTGTGAACTCTATGAACCGGCGACGCATTTGTTATTTCATTATGCCACCAAATGGACGCATCGCACGTGTCTCTCCTCATTTCTTTTTTTTTCGGGTGCTCCCAAAACTGGATGCCAAGGCGTACCGTGTCCGCGGATTTCCGCTGCGTTCCGCCACAATTTACAATTGTGGAAACCTAAAACCTTCAACTCGATGACAACTCAACTCAACTCAACGCTCGCATCGCCATTGACCTTTTACGTTAGCTATTATTGGAAATAGTTCAAAATGATGAGCCATTAAATTGGCACAGCTTTTGACTTAACGAGCGCACATTTGCGAATACCAAATAATATATAAATGTGCGTTTTTAAAATACTCTAAATGTTTGTAGGTATGTTACTGGCAGAAGAAGGTGTGGTAGACGTCGAGTTGATCTATTATGTATGTCTATCCTTTAAATTGTTATATGACAGAATTTGATTTTGTTTAATGAAATGTCAATCATATGCTGCAAATTTCATTTGCATCAGTTATGTCAGGTAAAAGTTATCAAAGAAAACTTGTGGCAATTGGGAAAATCACGTGGCAATTGGTCTACCGATGCATGCGCATGCATTCGTGCATGCTTCAATTCTACTTCGGATTCTATTAATAGAATCACAATTGAATTGTCCGCCGGTACCTAAATATAGGATTTTCCACTTCACGATCAGACAGTGAAGTGGCGGTGATCGAAAGGCGATGCAGCTGGTTCTGGAGACTCAGGTTCGAATCTTGGCGTTGGCGAATTTTTAATTTGAAATAGAAAAAGAATTTTTTTTTTGGGTGACAAATATGTTCCCTGATTATGACGATGCGACTTGATGAATCATATGAGGAACATCGTCACAATCAAAAAGCATGTTTGTCACCGGAAAACCGTATATATAAATATATATATATATATATAAATATATAGCTCCGAGTGTCTCCGTGTCGAACACTTTTAGCTCGAGATTTCTTCGTTTATTGTAACAACAAAATTATTATGGTACTTTCAAAATATTGATCCTTTGTTCCTTACCCTTACCCATGTATCCCATTAATAGTTGCCTACTTATCTGCGGCATATTGCGGACAATTTATATTATAAAGTTTTCAAAAACTTAAAAAAGTTGATTATTCACAAATTTTGTTGGAGATACACTCACACCTTGAAAAATATATTCTCACAACATAATTCATTTTCATTTAAACTTTGTTTACATTCGATTTACAAAGAGCTTATGTTTATTCACTGATTCACTGTTTGTAGGCAAGGAAATTCATATAGATTAATGTAGTTTTGCTTCTAGAAAGCTCAATGCATTTTTAGTCTGTGCGTAGTATTTTAAGAGAACTTGTATCCTAAGTAATATATATCATAAAATTTTTTTTTAAATTAAATTTATATATTTGTATTATTACACTGGCAGCAGATCGACTGTTGGCAGCATCTGCCGTTCGGCAACTGCATCATTAAAAGATTCTAGCAGCGCTGTAATGTGTTCAATTATGTATCAAAATATTTACATACTTGATACACATATATATATTATATATATATATATATATATATATATATATATATATATATATATATATATATATATATATATATATATATATATATATATATGAGTGTGCCCTGCTTAAATCAATGTAGATTGATAAAAAATATTTACAATCAGTCAGCACTGATAATCTGTATAGAGTTGGCAAACATTCAGGGTTATCAGAGATTCTGCTGCTGGTTGGCTTTCGCAGAAATCTTTACTTTAAGGAATTTCTATTGAATTCGAGTCGGCTAAATACAGACGGAATCTATGAACAGATTTGATATTTGGTGTGAGGCTTATCATAAATTTGACTCGATGCTTAAATGGCCACATGCGATTTGCAATGCAAATCTGTGACTCTTTATGTATTTAATTAAAGAGCCATTCGTTTGATCTGTGTGCTGGCCCTCTGCTGTTCGGGTAGCTGCTTATTAACTTGTTTTTCTGAAGCTGCCTCATGAATATATGCAAATATGCAGTGCGTGCGCTCTGTTTTTATCAGCGGCCTTTTGATAGCAGTGGATGCCTGTCCCATTTTCATACATCCACTTAATACATAGATAATCCATATAATTTATTATTAGTTCAAAGTGGTTCCAGGCCTCTGACTAATTGGCCGTATCGGCCAAAACTTCAAAAAAAGTCGAAGGTGAAGAAGAAAGAAAATAAAACAGCTAAGAAGAACACTGTAGAGACATCAGAGTCGTCGGAGGGCAGCGCGAAAAACCTGTTTGCCGTCGACCAGTGCTGGAAATGGGCAAGAAGAATTGTGTGTCAGTCGATTACTTTATACTTTGTGGCGAGTGCTATAATTTATGCCAATGGCTACATTTTTGGCCGACACTCTGTCTGCGCGAGGCAGCGCGGCGACGCGTCGACGCCGTTCAGTCTGTCCCCTCGAGCGGCGTGAAGGCCGTTGTGGTCGCGGTCGCAGCTTCGCATTAGGCCAGCATTCGATAATAGTTAGCAATATATATATGTATACATACGTATCTGTGCATATTTGTTGTAAGCCATATACATATTTTAGCACTGGCTAATTGGTTGGTCGGACCGTTCGAGAGACCAAATGACAAGCAATTGAAACACGTGTGTGTCGCCCGAACAATGCGGCGTATGCGCAATGTTCGCTTAATTACACGGCTTGTGCGTGCGTGTGTCTGTCTGTGTGTGTGTGTGTGTGTGTGTGAGACTGTGAATGTGTGAATGTTGTTGTGTGTTCAATTAGAGTTGTGTATTTAATGACTTAATTGCAAATGCCGCCCCGCCTGCCACACATTTGGCGCAAAGTTTAGAGCGCCAAGAGCGACAACTTGGCGTATACGCAATATGCGGCTCCGCATGCGCAGAGCCCAGCTCGGCATAGTTCGCTAGCAACAAATTAACAAATTAGCAAATTAGCAGCTACAATTTGGTATTCACATATTAATTGCCAGATAAATCAAAGTGCTTTTACAAACATATTCGCTTGGTCTGGCCAATTTTGGTTCGCCGGTTTAAGATTTCAGTGCATTCTGCTGGCCGTTAGCTCACAATTAATTATAGCCATTCAGCTTTTTCTCTTTTTTTTCCAAGACTTTACATTTGCAGTATTTGCAGTGGCTGGCTCGTGTTTTTTTTTTTTTTTCAAATATGTTCGTTTTTCTCTTTTGATACCCTGAAATTGGGATTTGTGGGTATAATAGTTTGCTTAAATGTAAGAAGGCTGAAGGATGCCAGAAGAATATGCTAGATAAGATACAAATTTACCTAATCAGGATGATAAGCTGAGTTCATCTACCTAGTATGTTTGTTAAAACTTTTGTATACTATACTTCGTAAATTTTCCTAATATCGATAAATATGATCGATATTTGAATTTGATTGTTAAGCCAAAAAAGAGCCAAAAAGTATAAAAACATCCCAAGTTTGTAGTACAAATGAAATTTAAAGAAATAAAACTATTTTAAATGGAATAGACTTAAGCTTTTGCATTTACAGCTTTAGAATGATTGGGGAAACAGCTCGACACAGGTTTCACGGTATCTCCTAGTCGGGCTGCTGCAGTCTTACATGATTTGTTTTGCATTCGTCTTTCTTTTTTTTTTTTTTTATTTTAATTTTCCTAATACAGACACTTTATAGAAATCCGGCGCGATAGTATTTATAGCGGCCGCATGTGAGTGATAAATAAATAAACTGGTTGGATTTATGGGCGTGCGCTTTTTGGGTGCCTTTATGCATCCGACGCGTGACCGTTGGCAAGAATTTCGGAAAGTGTATTGGAAGCGCCCAACTCAAGGCAATGGGCTTAAATACGAAACTTGTGTATTCAAGCCAATCCAGTCATATCACCGTTTAATTAGAAAAAGTATGTGTAAATATTTTCAATTTTTGCATTTGGGCGTTTCCTGTGAAATGTTTTGGCCAGTTTACAGCAGCAGACAAACAAATGAAATGCAAAGTTCGAAGGCCGTGGGAAGCACAGCCGAAAGCCAAAATGAAAACAAATATGCGACTAAACATCCCGAGCAAAATAATTAAAATATGCACATCAAATGATTCGCTGGAAATCCCGTTAGCCACGAGCCAAATGCAGAAAATTGTGTAAACGCTGAGAGTTCGATTCCAGCCCACAAATCGAAATGTTCCTAATTAAAAGTGACTGCCTACATAGATCTATCCGTATATGTGCGTGTTTATATATGCATTTTAGTTTTAAGATGCATTTGGCATTGTGTATCTAAATTGAAATCAACATTGAACTGAAGTGCATAGATAACTTCACAATTTACAATTTACAATTCACAATTCAGAAATGTTTCAATTCACAATTGAAAGCCATCAGCTAGCAAAAATACAAATCAATTAACCTTGACAAAAATGCATTTGGCAAAAACTTAATTGAAAATCGGCTAGCAAAATGCATGCATAACAAAATTGACTCTAATGCCATTTGGCTGGCCAGCACTGGTCTATTGGCTCAATGAACTGATCGGGACTGGACAAGCGATGCGACTGCCATGTGCTTGCCATATCATCAGGCTCGTCATCATCATAGACATCAACCCAGTTGTTTATACAAGGCAGCAACAGCAGAGACTGGGGCAGGGGCCCCAGCATCAGCAGCAACAGCAGCAACAGCAGCGCAGCATCATCATCATCGTTGCCTTAGTCGATGGCACGCATATGGCACAGGCGGAGGTAGACCCCCAAAAGTAATTTCGCCGAGTTAATTATTGCGTGTTTAACCTTGAAATTAACGATTATATTTCGATCGTTTTAAAACTATAAAATAATCAACTTTGTTTAGCTTTCGTTTTATACAATTTGCACAAAATAAACGAAATAGAAATATTAAAGAAAAAAGAAAAAGGAAAGTAATTAGGTTTCTGTTATCCGATTAAGAGATACCCTGCGCAACACACAATTATGGATATAATCAAGAACTGACATTACTATGAAGGTCTATTCAGGCATTGATTATAGTAATATTTGAAGACTATAAGCGAAGATAGAAGTCAAATATGTAATATATTTAATTTTAATATATTCTTTCTAAATATATGTGATTTGATATTTCAAACTTTATCTCAATATCGTTATCGCTTTTTGTTAACTTAGCTAGATTTATTCCTGTATATATGTATATATATTTACACCAAACTACCCTTTCTTGTCCACTTTTAATAGCTACAGGGTATACATGTTTGACTTTGATATTTCAATTTGCATATCAAAACACATTGCAATTCGTTTTGGGTGGTGCGTTGCATGACTCATGCATGGCAAGGATCTTGGAACATCAATCCCGAATCCCGTTAGCAAAAAAAAGGGTTTCTACTTGTCTGAAAAGTGTCGTAAACGTTTAACGAGGCACATTAAACTGCAGCTCTGAGTGCTTGTAATGTTATGCCTGTAAAAGTAGTGCCAGCAAATTTGTGTATATTTTTTCAGGTTTTATTTAATACTTTATTTAATGGGCCGCCTTTTTGATTTATTTGGCACACTTTGGCGCAAATGGCTTGAAATAACATGAGCAAAGAGCTGGCGAATTTCAATTTATGGTCGCACGCGGCGTATGCGTTATATGTAATTATCTGCACTATGGAGTTAATTGTCTGTCCTGATACCCTGTACTTATTTATCAATTGCTTGGCCTTTTTAAGGTGTGAAGACTGAGAAGGACCGAAGAGAAGATATACAATAATTATATATATTGCACTCGTGCATGCGCATGCAGTTTTCAGAGTGTCTTATTACACATCTTACAAGATATATAGATATTTTAGTCATGTTTCTTTTCACGACAATTTATAATCAATACGTTGTGCCCATCACTATGCACATGGAATCATATAAATATGGGTTATCAACATAAATTGATGATGTATTGTATAGCGCATTCAGCATTCCCCATTGCCGCACATTCTCACGTTCGGTTTATTTACATATTTATGTATATCTGTTGGATTGCCCACGTCGTGCAAAAAACATATAAATTACAAATATTTATTTGCTTTTGGACGCTTACAAATTGTGCGTGTTTATTTGGACAGTGCAAGTCGCTGCCAAAGGCGTTGGCCTTATGGACTCGCACTGGAAGCAACGACCACCTGGCCAATTGAAAAGAATATTAAACTCAAATTGGTATTGCAATCGAGACTGGGTTCTGCTGTCGTTTAATAATAAAACAATAAAAAAAAGCAGTCAAATTTGGGAGCGGTTTAAATTGGATTTCAGTAATCCTATTACCTAAATCTATTCAATATATGCATCTATTGATTTTATCAAGTATACGTATAGATGTCTATTTTTTGTTATTCATATTCATATTATCAAGTTATACAACTTGAACTTATATCTAGATCTGAGCTCTATTATATTCAAGAAGACCCAGCTATAAAACGAATCGGTTCTAGTCTTGAATTTTAATCAAAATTTGATAATATATTGAACTTTAAATCAAAACATATTTATTTCAATAACAAAGTGAACCTGAAACTAAAAACTAGTTTCAAACTTTATTTTACTTCACTTCCAGGCTTAGCTTGTGCTTCAACTACTTATAATATTGTTTACGATTTTTTAAACCAATAAAAATATTTGAAACATTGTAGGAATTCAATAAAATTAAAATGAGCTGGCCGTATTATAGATTGTTAAAGGCACGATGGGTGGTGTAAAATGAACAGATGGCTCACGCGAAGCAACTAGCTATTGATGGCTAAAGAATTTTGCTGAAAGTGAGGCTGTTTATATGAATTTTTTTTAATGCATAAATGTGTTAATAAGCACTTTAACTAAATTGCCCTATGGTGTGGGCGTTTCAGGGGCTGGTCCAGAAACATGTTGTTAGATGGAATGCAGGAAACTAAACAAAATACCATTTGGATTACTGTTTATTTTTGATGTGGTTTACTCAGGTTGCACATTAAAAACAAATAAATAGCTCTATTAGCTAAACTAATCACTAATTAAGTGTAAACAAATAGAATGAACTATGAGCGCGGAATGCCAGCAAATTAAATATTATATTTTATAAAAGAAATTAAATAATACCGTTTTATATTATAAATATTCACGACGCGAAATCCAAACAACGTTTTCAAAAAATACACCACTTAGCGCACGACTGCCTGAACGCGCCGATATCTCAATCCTTGTCGTAATGCCACTGAGACACCTGTCGCGTGTTTCGGCATTTATAAATAAATTCACCTGAATAATGTGTTATGCAGCAAGAGGAAATGTCAATGATAAAGCCCACGTCGATTTGCAACGCACAAAGAAACCCCGCAAGCGGAAATCTCAGCCCGTGCATGTCCATAAATGCAAATTCTCGCACATTTGTACATGAGTTCCTTAGCGCCTATTGTGTATGCAGCGCATTTGCGTTTCATAACTGCATTTGTGTATCGATAACATCTTTTCACTGTGTATGTACATTTCTTGTTCTGCACATGTGAAAGGCTTGTACCGATAACATCATTACAATACGATATTCGCATCGTAAACTTTATTGCAATATGTCTGCATATCACTTGTGCTTCACAAGTGAAAGGCTAGCATCGATAGCCTCATTACAAAGCGATATTTGTATCGATAAGATCTTTGCAATGAGTATGCCACTTTTCAGTGATTCGATAACATCAATTCATTGTGCTCGCGGCTCAATCTTGCCGGCCGGCAGACCGATCTGGCAACCATGTGCCGCTTTGCCAGAACAAACAAGAACAACACAAAGCATAAACTGAAAACTGAAAAGATGGAAGGAGCCTTGGCCAAAGCAGAACAGATAAGTAAATATGCATTTAACAATGAAATTCGCTTCGTTTACCGTTTATCGTTTACCGTTAAACGCTTTAGGTTCTGTTTGTTATGTTTTGTAAGGAAGTGTGTACGTGTGTGTGTGTATGTTAATGCGCATAAACTTAAAATGCCAGCGCCAAGAAAACATTCATTGACACGTTTTATTTGCTTTTCTTCTTCTATTGTTGTTTACTGTTGCTGTTGTTGCTGCTGTTGGTGTTGTTGTTGCCGTTGCTTCTTCTGCCTATTGCTGTTGTTGTTGGTTCTATGTGTCATTGCCAGTGCATTCATTTTTAATTGCTTCTGATAATGCGTATGACTTATGGCTGAAATGCCTCTGACATCTTAATTTAGCAATAAGCAACATGTAAAGTATTTCAGCTCGCTTCAGCTAACGAAAGAATTTATAAGTTCAAAGATATTTGTAGATAAATATATTCTACAAATGAAATCAAATGAAGACAAAATATGAGCTTCACTGCACAACAACATGTAAACAAATTTATAATTATGAGCAAGCATTGGGCAGCCGTTAACAGCTTATTGCAACATTCCAATTTGTTGCAGCTTTGCCTGTCTTTAGGCTGATGACAATGCGCTTGGCCATCAAATTGCCAGCTGACAGGCGTCTCAATAAATTTATCCAATTGAATTCGCATTTTGATTGATTGCATACCCAACCATGGGCGACGTAATGCTTGGAGCCAGCCCGATTACAAGCCAGTGGGTGTTCATGATGACATCCATTCGGTTTTCTTTATGGTCAGCTACAACATTTTCTCGCCAAAATATAAATAAATATGAATATATTGTTACTAACAGGCATCATATTATAAATAAATTCCTATTCATCCACCCACCTGCCGGACGATGAGTGATTCTCTTCTGGCTATTAAATAAAAATACTTGAACATCATTTTGATTTTCGACCTCACGCATAGAAATTATATATTTTATATATTATATATATCTGTAGGTATATATGAAATCTGAGATACAGCATTTCGGTTTCAAAGGTTTCAGCTGTATAAGCAAAGTAATGCCCGTACTACTACAAACATTAACAGGTGAAGATTATTAATTTTATGTGCTCACCATATGAAAGAAGTCGGCCAAAGTACAGTGGAACAAAATAAACATAGAATAGCGAGAGCAGTGCGAATAAGTAAAATGCCAATGCTGCACAAGATTCGATTTTTTTTTTAGTTCTTCTTTTTGTATTTTTTCTCTTTCATTCTTTGAAAATAAACAAATCGAACCGGTATGTGGGAACGGTTTGCTATTTTATTTGAATTTGATGGGGCGCATGGTTTGTGTCTGCTATCTGAAAATTTTCCTATACCTGTGACCCAATGAGCTGGTCAATTAATTGAGTGCCGATGCTATCAGCTGCCCGATCCGAGCGATCGATTATTTAAGATCTCAATGATAATCGGGAGGCTGTAGCAGCTGTCAGAGCGCCACACTTGGCTGAGAGACAGTCGGGGCAGAGAAAGAATCGACTTTATAAACATTGTAGCGGCTGTTGCTGTCACTTGGCATTAAGAGATGGCCCATTACCCATCCCATTTCCACATCCATTCGCATCCCCATCCCCATTCCCATTCCGACTCCTTGACATTGCACTTAGTTGCGGTTTCAAGGGGCGCCACATCAATCATCGCATTAAAGGCAGTTTCAGAATTAAAAGCAATTTCTGGCTATCCGAATATTATGTCGAAACACTGATTTCACGCTCAAAAGCCATATGCATCACTGTGGGAACCCTCAAAGAGGTCCGCAGAAGACCGTTCCCATCGGTCATTTCCTCAGAAATATATATACATATATATTATTCTAATTCTTAAGTAAAAAGTTTGTATTGAATTCGTTTCCGGCGAAGCGGCTGCTCTGCAAATGTCGTAATACATCACAAAAACAAAATGAAATTTGAACTTCACTGAGGTCAGCTTATTATAAACCTAACCTGCTTGCTGCTGCATCTCCTTCCCATTCGATCTGTCTCAGAGTCTGAACAGAAAAGTGCATTGAATGTGAACAGCTTTATGCTGATATTCGCATGCGGAAAAGCTTTTATTATTTTTATTTTTTTGCAAGACCTTCACATGGTTTATTTAAATAATTTTCTTCTATACATACATATGTATATGCATATTTTAAATATATATATATATAAACATTTTTTTATGTACAACATTTATTTGCAAGACAAACCGACGAACACTTTGGCTCTGGCCCGGTTGATTCTCGCCGTCTGTCAATTAACCTCAGAGCTTTGCGTTGATAATATAAGTTATGGCTTTTTAATCGCTAAAAATTTGCATGAGCCATATGCTCACTGCGCTCGATTCTGATCGTGTATGTGTGTGTGTGTATGAGTGTGTGTTGCACTCGAACCCGTGCTCATATTTCAGTCTGTCTGTCGCCGTCATTAGCCAGGCCTCTATCAAGCTGGGGCGCGGGCAGCAGCGGCTGTCCATGACTTGAAGTGCAAGTTTAAGTTGAAGTTGAAGTGTAAGTCGATGCCTTTATTATATGCATATACCCTTACAACGATTACTTGACGTTTTCTATTAAACATGCAACACATTGAAGGACGCGGAAACGGAAGCTAAGTTGCAGGTTAGATTCTTGTTTCAATTTTGACAACCTTTGCAGAGATAAATCGTTTTTATTTTGGATTTCTGATTGATTAATGTATCATATAGCTCTCCATAACTGATAAAAAAATATGCACCATATAATCAAATTACTTTAGAGATGAATCTGTCTGTAGATAGTCTATTCTTCACATCGAAAATTCTAGGGTATTCCCTATTCGTAGCTCGAGAAATAACTGTTGTTCCCTGTTCATTCAGAAAACGATCATGGCCAGAAACTGGGACTTGCTCTGGGTGCTGCGTACTCATATAAATAATTCATTAGGGCGCTACGAGTCAGTTTGTGCAATTCTCTTTCTGTCAAACTGTCTGTCTGTTTGTCTGTCTGATGGTTTGTCCATCTCTCAGATTCGTCAAACCCAATTGACTGTGGCTGATGCACGTCAGTGACCTCTCAAAGAGCCAACTGCAGTCGGCGTTATAAATTTTGGAGTATTTCATTATTTTGTCTTTGTCTCGTTTTGCGTTTATTTCTCTTTATACCACTCCAACGGGACACATGAGTCCAAGCAACCCAGACTTGTATACTCGTGCACCATAGCACAGCAGAACATACATATATATAAATATGTACACATATATATATGTACATATATGTATGTATATATCAACAATTTCGGCAGGTCAGTGCACTTTGAGAAACGCGACAATTATTTATTGCTCGAAATTGGGATTGGAAATGTACGAACTGCTCTGTTGCCCAATATCAGGCGTATAATTAGACAAAAGCGAGCAATTAAAGCGCGCTCTAATCACATTTACCACGGCTCATTTGGGTCGCTATGCGCGAGAGATACGCTTAGGTTGGAGATCGCGCTCGTGATCATGCGCGGAATCCCGTGTATGTTCTATCTACTATGTGCTATTTGCATAAGCAAGATCTTGAAAGCTGGCTTGTTCTGGCTGTCGTTGCTGCTGTTGTTGTTGTTGTTGCTGTTGTGGGTACCGTTGCCACCCAGATCGGCCAGCATCATTAATCTTAATGATACGAAAGTTGCGACTGATTAATTTGCTCGATAATTAAAATTGATTGGCCTCTGGCAGGCGGGAGAGAACAGCTCGCACTGGACAACGATATTCACAATATCACGCATTATAAATGATCTTCACAAAAAGCGCAAAAAAGTCATGTGAAACAACAACAAAAACCACAGAAAAAAAAACAAAAAAAAAACGGAAGCATCAAATGGTCAGGGAAGGAAGCTTGAGCTCAATCTAAACGAGTGCGCCGCAATGAAAAAAGAAAAAAAAGGAAAAAATAAAATACGAGCCAGAAAGTAATAAGTTTACAAGCACCTCGAAGAGTAGATACCCTAACAGAAAATGGTATATATTCCAGCTGCATAATGTCTAAGCTACACTTCGGCAATTTTCAATACGGCTCAGAAGTCATATAACAAGTCAATCACTTTGCTTGTTACAAACTGCATGGGCTAGCTGATATACACTTTGTCAGAGCAATAACATCTCAAACATGAGCCATTCAACTAAATCGGGTACTACAAATGTTATATAAATGTTATGAGAATTTTCGCTGTCACGCAATTTCCGGCACGTTTTTGCATATATGATAACAAAAGCGAAACCAACAGCAACAACAAAAACAGCAATACCAACTGTAGAGCTCGTAATTCTGACAAGTCTATTAACGGTTTCTATTGTTATTATTCATGACATTTTTTTATGGTTAGTCCGTTTGCCATATAGAACAGCGCGCTTGAACTAGCCAGGATCATCTTCCGCATTAACAGCTAATCATTAATAATATATAGCTCTCTTATAGATTAACGTATTTTTGAAATATTAATATTCTAAAAGTAAGTGCTGTTATTCAAATACCCTAAATTCATTTGAAATAGGCTGAAGAGTTTATTCTAAGATCTATTTAAGTTTGAGATATAAATTTATATGCTTGTATATCTGATTAATTATCGAGTATTTATCGAGAGATCGATTTTAATATTAGATTTATTAGCTACTAAGATTCTAGCCTGTTTGAATAACAAACTGTGACCGAAAGTTCAAATACCTATTTATGTATGCATAGATGAAAGCAGCAGCAGCAGGAGCAGTTCGTTGCTGGTGGGTTTAGGGTACATTAAGCCTCTAGCACTGCTGACATTTTTATTTTGTTATTTATGTATGGTTCAAAAATTTGTCAACCAGAGCATCGTAATTTTGAGTTGTTTTATTCATTTCATTTATTTGCCTGTCGCCGGCTGTTCTCTAAATTCCAAAAAGCTCCGAATTATGTCACAGCTGAGAGAAGCGTCCAAATGTATCTAGATCTAGAGAGTCCGCAGACCACATACTACATATCTAATGTCAAATTCAGCGTGTCTAGTCACAGCTAATAAATCTTCCAGTCTCGCATTTCGAGCAGACTGAAGCACTCAGCATATCTCGGCCACATGTGCCACAATCACTGTCATAACGCGATCTACATAAATATATTTATAATGTTTTCGCATTTTATATTATTTTTATTTTGTTTCTATATTATTTTTATATTTGTGGACTTTACTTTAATTATTGCCAATTTAGAATTTTATTTTTTGTTTATGTCTGGCATAATATATATAGCAGATTTTTGGGATCTATAACAAAAGATTTTTATTGTTTCCTCGATTATATAATGGCGAATCGGAGACCGGCAAACGTTCGGCACTATGCACACACGCTTTTTTTATCATGTTCATTTCAAACAAATATAATATATATCAACAATTCTGACACGCTTCCATCTATTTCCCAAACATAAGCACAAACAATGGGCAAGGTGAAGTAAATAAAAAACTTGCCAAAAGTAAAAAAAGAAATGCGCTATTTTTGTGCCTCCTCTGCTGCTTCAATTGCTTTCGTTTCTATGCTATGCAAATTTTTCTTTTTTTAATTTTTTCATTTTCATTTTGGTTTTCTTTTTTTATTTACTCTGTTCTTTTTTTTCTATTTTTTTTTTTCAAATTTTATTTTTCCCATAAATTGAACCTCAAAGCTTTCTCACTCATCATTTGTCTACATTTTTTTTTAAATAAATTTATATATTTACTTTTTGTTTATTTGCTGATATTATTCCTGCTGTAACGCATTGAAGGGTACTATAATTTAGATATAAAATTTGTAACATATGAAAAGCGTCGCTAATACTTTATAATAATATTTACTCAGGTTTGATAAGACTAAAAATCTACCAGCTAAAGACATTATTTCAATTTTATTTTAATTATTTACTGAGCTCTTTAGATATCGTCTTCGTTTTGCCTTTCGAATGGAATTCAATATTCTCCTTCTTCTGATGAAAGTGCAGTTAAAAATCGATGGCACTATAGTTAAGTATTGATAACATAACAATTAATTATCGATAGCTTACTACAGTGCTATCCCCTCCAATTCCTACATACCAAGTCCTGCAATATTTTAACTACATGCCCATTTCTCCCAGTGTACTTTTTGTATTAGATGAGCGCATAGTCGCAGTCGCCTCAAAGGTAAAAAAAAAAAAATTATGGGCGCGATGCTATTAATAGTAAAGGGTGTGTTTAGTTTATTTTCCGACTTTATAGTTTTTGATTCAAATGCGTGAAAATTGTGCATAAACATTGATTCAAATTCATTTCAATTAAAAATAGATTTTTCTAATATTTGGATATAGTCTATTAATAATAGATATAATATAAAAGATTAATATAATCTTCAATTTTGAATTTCTGAAAATCTGTTTTTATATTAGCATACAATGCAAACCGGCGCCAAATTCTTTATATTCACCTTTAAAAAATTTGAATGTTTGCTTAAATCTCGATTTTTATTGAGATCTCCTTTCGTTGTTTCACCTGTGGACGTTTTCAAATTTCTTCTGTGAGAAATTTGATTTACAATATTTGAACACCAAATAGATCTTTTTCAAACAATTTTGATATTATTTTTTACAAGATTTCACATTTTCGTTGCCCAGCATTTGAATTAGTAGAGCACTTCCTGATTCGAATTACGATATTTTTATCATTATTATTATTCAATTTTTTTCCGTAAGGCTCTCGAAATATAAAAATTTTAAAACAAATTTCTACATTACTTTTTCGAGCAGCATGTGAGAAATTCGAAAGAAGACTGAATGATCTGCGAGAAAGAAAATGATTTTCCGACTTGAATGAGAAAATCTCGTGTAAACGAATTCTCGCACGAGTTTTATGATTCAAACAAAATAAAAAAAAAGCTGGGTATTTTGAGCATCATATTCCGCGATAGTTTTCCAATCTATATTTGAAAAATATCCTTTCTAATTAATACAATATTTTCAAAATATAAAAGACAAACTTAATGGAAGTTTCTTAAGCTTCAAAGTGAATGCTCACAGTGGGTAAAACTCTCGTAGAAGGCATGAAATTTTTCTTTGAAATTAAAAAAGAATTTTGTGAATGAAATATAATTCTTATAAATATGATAAAAGTGAATTTTGTATTTACTTATATTTTTACTTTGTGTTCTATCTATTTGTAATAGAATCTCTCGGACTGTCAACTTCAAAAGATAATAATCTATCAGCTCTCTGAACAATATTTTTGTTAGAATTCAATAGAAAATTGGAACGTTTTAACAGACTTTAAACTTTTTTTCTGACTATGAAAACTTAAAATATTAACAATTCCATTTTAATTCAGAATATAGATTTATCCATTTCTCCAATAGATTCTATTTTCTGCCAACGACACCACTGTGCGCTGTACCATTCTACCGATTGCTCTCTTCTCAAAAAGATTTTCTTCTTGTTGCTCGTTCATTGGCGCCAAAAATAAATATAGAATTCTCTTTCTGAACATGTATGAGTGAGTATGCTAATTATACCCAGTAGATTCTAAATGGGCAGCATAAATATATAAATTCCCCAATATAAGAATATGCTCTGAAGAAATTCGAACATTCAATTCTAAAATTCACTTTCAATTCACTTTAGAGCTCAACCCTATGAACAGTAGTTACATCTTAGACATTTTTGCGGAGATCTGAATATATATGTATTAAGATTCTGACCAATGTACAGGGTATATACAAAACAAGTATCTTATATTTACAGAATCTGAATTGCAGTTAGCTATTTTATGTATATGAGAATTTATTCTATGTATATATGCTGCTCATACATACATACATATTCACATAAAGATATATATTTATATCTGTATTCATATCTTTTAAAATATATTTTTAAGACAACTACAAATTTGTAGTATAAATTGTGAAAAATCTGAAAACAAGTGCTCGTAAGGAGGCGCCAAGGGCGCTACGATCTTGACCATAGACATATCACAGCAAAATGATTTGTTTATTTATGTTGGAGAACACATGACATCCAGTGGGATCCCCATAGACTGGCGTGCCGCTCCATGTTGTGCCGTGCCGTTCCGTGACATAATCGGAACGAATGTCTGTGTGTCCCTGAGCCTGGAACTGGCGCGTGTCGCCTCTGAGAGGGTGTGTCTGTCGTGGCTCATTGGAGACTGCGCATCGGCAAATGTGTCCTCTGAATTTATGTTGCTATAAAAACGGAATGGCTGGGCGTATTCGCCGTCATCCAATTCGGTCGTTTCCGTCTCTGCCTGGTGCTAATTGGTAAACGGCTATGACAAGTCTCGTGCCGCGGGCAGATCTTGTCGCCGCACCTCCCTCAACTTGGTCGCAGATATAACTGCCGGAGTCCGATGGGTGTGACGTAGGTGCGTTGATCTCAGCGCTGTGAGTTCATCCAGATCTTCTAGGAAGTCTTAATGCAATATATTATGCAAACGGTTTCTCCATAATTCTCACCCATTATTTCAAATTTAATTAATTCAAATTTATGTGCTTGACATTCGCGTGGACATACGCAATTTAGGGGATATTCCATTTGGAAAAAGCCTGCTTTGTGCATTCTCGCATAATGTTCTAATATTCAAAATTATTAATAGGAATACCCTAAAAACTACCTAGCTTCGAAACGAACGCTCCAATTCAGATTTGAGCAACAACAACAGCAAGTAATAATAGTATCATCAGTATTGTACGATTTCTTTTTACGATCACTGAATTATAAGCGTAATAAAATCATAATTAAACAATAAAAACATATTGCTTCTATGCCAAACAAAACCACTTACACACAATTCGAAAACAAGGCAATAATTTCTATGCTGCGCACTTGGGAGCATAAATTTTATAACACATTTTACAAGACATTAAAATTTAGCGGCTAGCAAATTTTACTGCACACCAATTGAGGTCATCATAAAAAATGAAATGAACACGAAGAACAAAAAAACAGTGAAAAGCGACTGGAAAATTTATCCAAGAGTAAAGGCAAGTTTCCATTAGCTCCAAGTCCATAACTGTTCAGGGGTTAGTAGGCGAAATTCGAGCTATTAAAGACGATACTTAAAATGGGTTTTATGCTGTTACTAGATTAGCCTTCTTTCGCACACCACCGACTGCATAATGCTCGTTTATGATCTAAATTGATTAAAGAATTTTTAATAAAGATTCAATTCTGATTACCCACGCCGCAATGAACGGATCATGTTCATATGTAGGTCTAACTGCGAAGGAGGTCGATAGCTAGCGAACTGCGAAACTCTTCCTAACAATAACTGAGATATCACTTTTTCCGCTTTGCCATGCCCCAAAAAAGCGTCATTTCATTAGAGGGTAGGTTCAGCATTAATTGTGAAATTTCTACCCAGAAAACTGTATATGATACCATTTTGCCCGATCTTCCACGCATTTCATCAATATCTCCTTCATATTCCTAAATTCTAGTTTTAATATATCCTTGAAAGATATATAGTTGCTTTATTTGCCAAAACTTTTATAACTTTTGATGGCCATGCATAATTATATAAATACATATATTTTACAAAATGCAGACTTCGTATACTTAATATCTTAGCAATATATAACTATCAAGCTTCAAAATCTGCCATTCGCTATACGTTTATCATCAAGGGCAACAAATAAATTTCGAACATTTCGATTTCGTTTACGCAATGCAAGCCAAATTTCTCACTTATTATACTTTTTATAATTGGGAAATCAGGGCATAATGTTTTTTTGTAAAATGTATTTAACAGGGAGAAGGAGGCGTGGCAGACCCCATTAAGTATATATATTCTTGATCAAGATGACGAGCTGAGGTGATCTAGTCAATCAGTCTCGACTAGAGCACTCTTACTTGTTTTTATCTTTTTTTAATGGCAAGTTGTGCGTTTACTAAATATCAATGATATCATTATTATATAATGAGAATATAATATAATCAAAATATCAATTCTCTAGCTTCAATATCTTTTAACTGCTTTGCCAACATTCAAACAGACAAAAAGGACAAAATATGAATTTCGAATATTTAAATATTTCCCTATTTAGATTTCATTTATGCAGTTCAAGCGAAAGCTCAAGACTTGTGGCTAGTTTTTCAATTCAAATACGGAAGTTACTTTTTTATCACATTTGAATCCCAATTACCTCATCAATTAATCCACTTTTAAAGTTTGGCTTTAGTTGCTTTGATTTTAGACTCGACATTTTGTTGTTTGCTCCGATCACCGATCACTGATAACTGACCACTGTTCACTTTTATTATGTTAACTGTTTACAGTACGTTGTCTACTGTTTCATTTGGACTATTTACACTGCATGTTTCACTGTAATCTTTGGCAATGGCTATGTTTAAACACTCGATAGCTGCGCAGACGCAACGCCAACATGCAATTCGCGCTTGGCCGCAATGCAAACTGTGCCTAGGGCCAAACACAGCAACACGACACAGCACGCCAGCAAAGAAAGGAGGCTAAGATGTCTGTGGTGTGCTTGAACCCTCGACAAGTTCACTAAACTGATCCACTGATACCGACTGCTGGCCAGGCACCAGGGGACAACGCCTGCAGTTGCGTCTGCGTCGCTGCCAATGCAATTTGTAAAGCGTTTAAGCTCGGCTTTGGCAATTTGCAAGCCAAGCCTTGGTGCAAGTGGAGTGCGGGGTATCCTTTTCTTAAGCCTTCTTTGCCTTGTGCACGTCTTGGGCGTGGGTGTGCATACGCTATCCTTGTGTGCGTGAGTGTGTGTGTGTGTGTGTGTATATAATGTCGCGCACTCGCGTCGACCGCATGTAGCAAGATAGAGACACACAACTCTACATCTCGCGCGCAACTGAATCGCTTGATCTCGCTTGCTATGCCCATGTCAGTGGATGCTGCGTGGCAGAAGCAGCAGCAGCAGCAGCAGCAACAGAAACAGCAACAGCGACATCAACAGCAGCAGCAGCAGCAGCAGCAGCAACAGCTGGAACCAATGTCGGCATCGGCGTTGGTGTGTGTAGCAAATCGAAAACGTTTATGCTATACGACAACGCTGAACGCAAATGCTGAAAATGTTAAGCTGCAACAGCAACGACAACAGCAACATTAACACAACAGCAACATCACTAAATAACAAGTAAGAGTCCTTTAATGGACAGTGTTTGGCTAGCAGATGCCCTGCAACATTTATAGACAAAACCCATCCAGCAGACAAACAATCGATATTTATCGATTTAGTCGTCGCGTTATCAGATATCCATGTGCAAGAGCCTGTTCTGCTCATGATGAGACTGTCATCGACTTAAGCTTATGTATATACAGAAGGGATATGAGGGCACAACCAATATACCCCATTTGCAGATTGCAAATTGTGAATGGGCTCAGGCTATAAAAGCCAAGAAAAGAAAGGGCGCAGTCTTCGCTGCCATGATTTCTTCTCTCGATCATTTGAGCAGCGCGCGTCTGTGTGTGCGTTGGCGTTATTTCGACTGCTTAAGGCAGATAAATTGTCTCTCGGCCATCGTCGCTGCTGCCGCAGTTGCTGCTGCTGCTGCTGCTGCTGCCTCAGTCGCGCATCTGACGCTTGTCGCGCTTGTTTTGGCACTCAGCAGTAATAATTTGTTGTTTTTCTTGACTTTTTTTCTTTCTCGTATGTAAAACGAACATTTGCTAATGAATGATTATTACAATTTAATGAAAAATGAGCTTGGGCAACTGTTGCTCTGGCTGTCCATCTCTCATCGCATTGGGCAATGCTCGTAAACAATGACCGATAAATGTTGTTGCTCTAGCAGCTGATCTTAATTACAACAAATGAGAAATATCAATGAAACAATAAATGAGCCCATATACCCTATCGGCACACACCCAATGCGGCAGGCGTGCTGAATAGGAAACAGATTATAATACGCAAAACGGGATTCTTGATCGTTGACGGCTTTAGCGATTTCTGATGCATATCAAACGAGCTCTTTAATGCCAGATTAAAAACCTTCCCATAAAAAGGGCCCACATGGGTATACTTATTAACGCTTCATTAAATTCCACCAACAAAGTCAAAGCGACAAGCCAAGAACAGCGGACAGAAATATTCTGGCAAAAAATAAAGTATCGTATGTAAAACCGGTTTTCTTTTTCTACTTTTTATTCTTTTTTTATTTTTTCATCTTATTCCAAAGACGAACGATAAGATTTGATCGTGGAGCGCACATGCTGGCCAGATAAGATCTAAGTTAATTGAGCCGGTGAAGTGCCCTACACGAAAGTATAATTTGGATATCTATGAGCCGGAACTGGTCCAGCCGTATTACGAAAAACAACGGGCGACTCTTTAATGGGAATTGGAATTGATAATTAGATTAACAATTGGTACATTAAAGATTTAAGTAGCGAAAGGATCGGATAAGCATAATTTACAAATTACGAGCTCATTTAAATGCTCATTAAAGCACTGCCCGGAATTATCTTATCGCGAGTGAAGCGAACCGATTCAATAAACACTTTTACTGTGTAGGGTATCTGGGAATCGTAAGAAAAAAAGAAAACAATCAAAATAATGCTGATGAATATCTCGTCAACGTTTCTCATGATTGAGGCCCAAAAAGAAATCAACAACATTAGAAACTATCAAAATTAATAAATTTTTCGTACTATTTTATTACATACGAAAAAAAAGCAACAACAACAACAATAAAAGCTGACAGAAAAACAATGCCAATACCCTGTACCCGACTCACAACCTCAACTCTTTGCCCCTGCATGGCAGGGTATAATAAAAACGAAATGAAACGAAAATGAAGTTCATGGCAATGCCATCGGCTCAGATGAAGCCAAGTCTTGGTCTTTGGGCTCTGGGTCTTCGGCTGGTCCCGTGGTCGTCGTCGCCTGGGCGCTGTTCAATCCATCAAAAGAGATTATATTCATTAGCCAGGCCGTCAGCCAGCCAGCCAGCAACAAGAGTCGGATTCAGACTGGAATTGGGAATCTAGCAGCAACTGGAAGTGGAGCTCTGGGACGTTGATGCTGATGCCCACTGGACTGCTGGAATTTCTTAATTTTTTGACAGTTCTCATCAAAAATGTGTTGAAATTGTTATTATTATTATTATTATTATTATTGTTGTTGTTGTGGCTGTCGTTGTTGTTGCTCTTATTGTTATTGCGAGCAAATTTACAAGAATCATCTAGCAGATCGCATCTAGTGGCAGCATGACGTACCACAATTCTGAATGTTTAAGATCTGTGAACTCCATTAAAAAACCGTTTCATATCTTTGGCAATTTGACGCCATCAAAATTTATTTGTCTTCACCCCAGTTCTTTAACCAGAAGTATCCAACATGTGTCAAAGTCGTGAACGTTTTACGCACTTGACATTAAATATATGATATATAGACACATTTAGCTATATATATATATTCTGTTTAACCTTGTAATAATACAAGTATTTACATATTGCTTATAGTCTAGGGCTGCTTGCGTTTCGCCACACAGATTCCTGCAGCTGTCGATTGTACTCAAAGTCGGCCAACAATTCATTTGTGTTCACTTTGGCATGTTTACACAAAAGACCAATAACTATTGGGCACACGCATCCGTAAAGGCCAAGTTGTGCCCTTAGCTTTACATCCAGCTGCTCTCTGTCAAGAATTGTATAAAAAAAAGACTGGCGACCAACCGACAGTGTGATACACGTTCAAGAATATGAATTGATATTGAGAGGACTTTGTTAGGCTTATCAATTTTTTAATAAATACATATACATATGTAGCTGCTGCTGATATACATATACCTCAAGATAAAAATCAACTTTTACTTTGATATTTAGAGTAACAAACAGCCTAGCAAATCACCAATATACCCTCTTCAATTTGATAGCGAGTATATGAAAGAACGAGCACCAAAATAATATGATGTTGTTTGTAAATACAAGAGAATGGCCAAAATGGTGCCTTACAGCTTCCGGGCCCAGCTGCTGAAGTACTCACGTTATTATTTATGAAATAAATAATACAATTAACAAACACAGCACTTCAGTGCTTAAGGTCAAGCCCGAATTTTAATTGCCGAATCTTTTGCACCAAAAAGGAGCGAACGTCGCTCTTCATGCAAATTTCGTGAACTCGATTGGCCAGCATTGAGCTCATCTATGGATTCGTCTCTATCCGCATTGCCATTTATGTCCGTCTCTTGATTCTCGACTGTCAAGTGGGTTAATAGCCGCTGCATTTATTCGGTTTAGCGTTTAGATATATTTATATAAAGCCAACTAATATGGCATTTATACGCATACATTAAAAACTAAAATTAATATTTATTAATTTTTATGAATTTTATTATTCAACACCATTTTCAGTCTTTGATGCACGCTCGTGGGCACTTGAGGGCTGTTTGTAGTCGTCTTTGAATCAGTGAGTCGATTGCGCAACTTCCTTAGTGGGCAGCTTGACTGAGTGTTCGAGAACCGGCTGTAAGACTCGACTAAAGCATATCAAGGTGCGTTCTATAGAGTCACAGAGTTGCATTAGCTGGGTGTGCCCAACTAACTATAATGAAACGCAGCTAAAATAATCGAAAACTTCATTGGGACTCTCAACTGCTGAGAGAATTGCATAAGGTTGGCCTCGGGAACTTCAATCAAAATTTATATATAGTTAATTGATTTCCTCACCTACAGTCTGAATTGCATTAGGTTGGGCTTTTCGCAATACTCGAAAAGTTTATTCAGATTTGCTATTTTAATAGTCCCATTTCCTTTACTGCATTTGGATAATTCCCTCAACTTCTAAGAGAACTGCAATTGGATATGAAAGAGTCTAATTTCCTTAACGCATTATCTTATTTGCTCTCTTGCTCTCTTTTGCTTAAGCTCCGCTTGTTCACAGAGGCGATAAAAGTTTGAAGAGCTTTCTCGAGACTTTTTTGTTTTTATTTTACATTTCATTTACTCAGCCCTCAAAATTCTCAGTTGTACTTCAAGCGTCGTGTTAAATGCGTCGAGATGTTTGATTTGTATCCGTTCGTGCATCTGTGATTCATCTAATGAAAGTGAAGTGAAAATTATTTATATAATATTCCTGATTATTTTCTGCCTGTCAGAATTTGCTGCGTTAACCAACTGCGCATAGAGAAGTCAGCCTTTGGCTTGTGTAGTTACAGGGTAACTCATATTCTAGCAAACTCGACGCTTTTTTGAAACGAATGCAAGGTAATCAAATTTCTGAAATGCAATTTAACATACTACACAATAACGAGCATTCCGAAGAAAGCTGTATCATGTGAACAGGTTCTTATCGAAAGATACATTTCCTATCATTGAATATTACTGTCAGGAACTGAACAGCCGCAACTTTGTATTTTCCACTCATTAGCATTGTGTTGATGTTTATTGCTGAATCGAGCTGTCGGGCTTACAAATCGATCATTTTATTGAACTTGATATGCGGAATATATATGTACATAGTCAATCGAGTTGGGAAAAGAATCGCCGTTCGCCATAAATGTCTGCCCATATGCATAAATGCTGCTTTACTACCGATCTTGCAGACGCTGCCCCCGTTCGATTTGTTGCTTTATTAATTTGCATTGTTTGCTGTTTCCTTTACTTTTTACTGCGTTCATTAACCGCTGGTATTTATGACCCCCAAAAACAATGTTTACCACGTTCTTATTCTAATTTATTGTATATGCACAATCATGCCATCGATCTACGATTCGAGCGGGCTTTTATAGTTTGTTTTTTTTTTGTTTCTTTTTTTTTTTTCTTTTTTGGCCAGGTGGCTTGACAGATCCAATGAGAGTTCACCTGTGGGTGGATATCAATGGGTATTGTCGCTCGGATGTAGTTGGAAACACGTTATTCGCAGCTCTCCGATTCTCGTTGGCCAAAGAGTTTTGTGACCCAATTTCCTTGACACATGCCTGGCAGGTTTACAAACCCAAAAACTGTTACGGTTAACAATCAATTTCGAATGCGACGCGGGGGTACTGCCAGCACTCATTACTTCGCTGTTTCTATTTCACTTGCTTTTTTTTTTGTGTGACTCTTGCAGATTTCATTAGTCAATAATTGACTTTGCCTGTCGGGTTTGTCAGTGAACCCATAAACACGAACTGCGCCCCGGGGGCACCCAACACAAAGCCCGACCCAGTGCCAGCCAGCCGAAGCCGAGGCGCTAAATGCAGAGAGCAAAAAAAAAAGAAACAGAAAAAAAAACAGAGTATAAAAATATTAATATTTGTAGGCCCGTGGCATTCATTGAGAACCTGAACCTGAGCGACAAAGTTCCCACGCTTCGAATTCTTCACGCATGCCTATTGCGGCGGCATGCAACGTGAGGCAACCTCAGACTTTCGCCTTCGTTTAGCTGGCGTTGTTATTGCTAATGCAAGTTGGCGGCCAGCCGGCTCTAATTTATGAATTTTGCAATATTTATGTAGAACAGATGCGTTGACTTCCCACAGCAGATAATGAGCAGGCCGCGGGCGTGGCAATAACATAATCGTAATCATAATAAACACGTCCACGCAATAGCCTCCGCCTCAGCGTCAGCCGCAGCCCCAGCCGCAGCCGCAGCCCCAGCCCCAGCCTCCGCCTCAATCTCAACCCCGGCAGCAGCTTCCAGCCCCCAGCCCCCATTCCGCAGCCCTCGTGCCAGACTCAAGTAGCACGTGTGCCAGTTTTTGGGCCGATGTTGCTTGCTCGCTTGGTCACTTGGTATTGACCCAAATTTCATAGTTTTGCGCTAAATACGCCTAATGGTTATTTAATAATAAGACAGACAGGGACAGCAGCAGCAGCAGCCGATATATAAATACAACTAATTGTATAATAACAAGGCGTTCTCCTTATATACATAAATATATATTTATATATATTGATTAGTTTATAACAAAAAGCTAAACAATTGAACTTTTAAACAATTATGTGGCACAGCTGCTGCTGCTGAAACTGCTGAGGCTGTTGCTGTCGTAGGCCTACGACGTCATGCGATTAGCTATCTTAGCTGTTGCATCGCTTTTGTAAGGCCAATGCCAAAAGTATACTGTAAATTTTTAAAAATTATTATTGTTATATATGCATATTTAAATGAATATACATAAATGATAATCAAGAAATTGTATATATTTATTTAGAAAATTCTTAAAGGCTTAATTGATGGGTGAGGGTATGCAAACTTCAGCGTTATAGATCATTGATAAACTTTTACTGAATTGCTGTTGTTGTTGTTGACTCTGAACCATCAACCCGTCAGTATTTGACAAATTTGCGCTTGTCTCATGTTAAGTTAACAAATTTATTATTAATAGAGCCTAACACAACAACAGCAACTGTTGCTGCTGCCGGTGTCGCTGCTGCTGCTGCTGCTGCTGTTGCTGTCGCTGTCGCTGCTTGGAAACACAGTAATTTGCTTATATTGTTGAGCAATTGACACGCCTACTTTACCTAGGCTAAATTGCTACAATTGTTTGGAGTGCTAAAATTAATAAGTGTGTTTAGGGTTTTCAGACTCTTTTCTTTGGGCCTTTTGACACATTTCGACGCGCTCTTCACGCTCTTCAGTTGTTGCTGTTGCTGCTGCTGTTATTGTTGTTGTTGTTGTTGTTGCTGCGGCTGCTGTTGTTATGTATTTGAAGGCAATGACTTTGTTTAGCATTTGGTCCGAAACTTGTGAATACTCGCGTGTGTGTGTTTTTGAGAGTATGTGCCCAGCAACAAATGCTTGAACACAGCTAGCATATCAAATAATTTTTACGAAAGTATTTATATATATTGTTCGGTTCAAGCAGCTTAGTCTGTAACACAATTTGAGGAGTTTAGACCATGTGAACTTAGTTTATATTCAACTATCTGAATATAATATCAATTCATTTCTCAACTTCATTTATTATCAAAAAATTTCGATATCAATTTCATTTCAAATTCTTCACATATACCATAATTTGTATATATATTTAAGCATTATTTATGGCAAACATTTTGTTGAAAATAGATTTCAAATCGATCGTTCGATTTTCGATTTGCGTAAATAGAATTCCATGTTCACTAAATAATTGCATTTACCATCAGAATTTAAATGTGCAAACATGTTATGCATACTATATACTTTATAAATATCTGAGAAAAAGTATACAAATTTTTAAAAATTTATAAATGAATAACTGTATGTACACATACTTACAAATATAGCTGGATCGCACATGCACTTGTCCAAATATTAAATAGCACAAGTCTGCCTGCCAGCAAATATGGATAATTCTTGAATTAATAACGTATTTACATATATGCACATCGATGCTGACATATGTTATATGTCTACAAATAGACATGTATATATACATATATATAGCAAATATAAAATATATACATTTGCCACTGCATTGTTGATAATTGCTTCTGTCAGCGAGCGATAAGGCTGGAAGAGTTTTGCATAGACAGTTAACTACTCATTATAGGGGGACCAATAAAACGTATTAGAAACGTGATTAGAAAGCCGATTTGAAAATGGTTTAGGAAATAGTCAGACCTGAACCTGGACTGGCAGACGTGCCAATACTCAGATACACTTAGACTCTTATCTCTGTTCAGCTTGATAGTGATGCTGTGACGCTGCTGTGATCGTCACCGATCGATCGGTGATGGCACCACTAGCTTCTCCGGCTGCAATCGCCCCATTGAGCCACCCAGTGCCATGGCTCTGCTGTTCGATTGACATAACAGCAAACCCGATCTCGATCATATGGCTGTCAATAGTTCTATGTACAGCGAGGCGTATGCTTAATCTATACTCACGCACACTCATTCGCCTTGGTAGCTAGTGTAAAACATTTGAGTAAATATAGCTGCTGCTGCCGGGAAAAAATGACGTACATCATATTTGCCTAGCAAATTAACATCTATCAGGCGATAGTTACATATATACTATGCCCGACAAATTAGAGAGTATCGAAGCCGCTGACAACTATCAGTTGTGGCTGTGTGTGGTCCTTTAGCAAGCGGCAAGGGAAACAAACACGGAAATGTTTGCACACAAGCTACGGCTGAGCTGTTAAGCCAACGAAAATGCAAATAAATAAAACTGGTCAATTTAATTATGACTATAAATCGAATTTATATGCAAATTATAGTCGCTTGTCTTGCCCCCAAAAGCCAATGGCCAAAAGCCCTCAGCGCAGCCAACAAATGGATGGTTTAGCCGATTCTCACCCCAAAGGGTGTGGAGCTCTAATGCGATTATAAATGCCACTCTAAAGACTATCAATATACTTTACGTATGCCAAACGAGTCGAACTTCCCAGAAGACTTCGATTGAAATGTTGCAAGCATATGTGTGTGGATCATATTTAGGAGTTGCACGATGGCATCAGGATCAGGCATGGCCTATATGCGCAATGCCCATTCAACTTGATCCATAAATCATGGCTACCAAATGTATAAATAACGCCCCATTGACCGCACATAGACTGCAACATGAAACCACAATACCTTGTCTAATTCTTTGGAATCGAAACAAAGGCCACCTCACACATACCAAGACACACCGACAGATCAGAGCGGACTCCTTGAAATTTTTATAAATGAAAATAAAAAATTAGGTTTTTTTATTTGGGAACCAAGCTATTAAAGAATTTTCGGTTATATATATTTTTTTATTTATTTGTATTCACATTTCCTATGGAGTCTGAGGTCGGCTTGCGATTCGGTTCGGTTTATGGAACTGCTGCACCCATACGCACACAATGATAAAGCGATGATGCTCCACAGCATCGAAATATTGCTTTTAGATAGATAAAGAGATGAAGGCAGGCTAAGCCACTTTGACTTCTGAATTCAGGCAGTCCGAGTCGGAGTTATTTCGGTTTAGCATATGAATACAGACGGTGCGGTGCGCCTTGGAGCCTCTGGTGCGGCGTGTCTCCACTTTATATGCAAAGCGAAATGCTTGGGGTCGATAATGCCATTGATTCGTATGTGGCCATGTTGACGATCCAGCTCTGATGATGCCACCAGTACAATGATGACAACCGTGTTTATATGCAATAATTAAATGAATGTCATAAAAATGAAATACATATAATCAAATTATGTAAAGCTATGTAACACGCTCCAGCTGAAAATGGCCAAAAATACACACGATAAGGCCGAGACGACAGCAAATAAATAAAAAATCATTAAGAGCGTTTCTTCTGGTTTCGGCCATTATGGATGAGGCGGCCGGAAAGGAGAAATAAAACAGAGACAAAAGACTAAACACCAAATAAAGTATCGAGGCAATGGACAACAAACCAGATTTAGCTAATATTTCAGCTTTATAGGCGGGTTCTGGCTTTGATGTAAGCCAACAAATCAGTGAAACAAATTATTATTTACCAAAATTCAAATGTCTCTACCTAATAACACTAAAATCGATTTGCCGAAAATTCATTCACAACTTGTGACAGCTCAACGAAAAAAATAACAAAAAATAACAATAAAATGTTAGTAAAGATGCTGAGCTAATGAGTGCTCGACTAGCAAATACCCAGCACAACCAAAAATCACATATATATGGAGGCATTATATCTGACGGTAGCTAAGTGTCAGAGCTCATAATAATATCTACCTGATACGCATATATCTAGGGTATTAGAAACAAAACAAATGTTTTAAAAAATTAAATACACAATTATTAAAGGTGTTTTCGCCTTGAATGGAATGGACATTGGTAAGCAATTATGCTAATGCCTTGCTAAAAATGGCCAGCTAAATATCCATAATAAAATAATGAAATGAAACGAGATTCGAAGTCCGAAATCTGAAATCTGAAGTCTCAAATCTTAAATCTTAAATCTGAAATGCGAAATGCAAAATACGAAGTCAAAAAAAAAAATCAGTTTTAAGACCAACTGTTCACTAGGTTGAAAATGTTTAACATTAATCTTGACTGATAAATTAAAAAAGAATTAATTAATATCAACAGCGAACACTTGTCGTCTCACATCTCTGCCGCACTGCTATTCTCGCTGACATTCGGTTTATTATAATTTTTTAATTACTTTGACAGTTTTTTTAACATGGAATTGTTTGAGAATTTATCTGTGTATTTTTTTTTTATGTTTTGCTTTATTTTTTGTTGCCACTTTATTTTATTGTACTATTTTTTAGAAACGATCGTGGGCTGGTAACATATATTGTGTTTTTTTTTTTTTTTCATCGGCTTGCAGAGCACGTAAACATTGTTCATAATAATACCGAAAATTCAAAATTCAGAACCCACAACTACAGCGAAAACTGTGAACAACACCCTAAAGTCACGCCCCGGCAAAAAAAAACAGCAAAAACACTTGAATTTACGAGTATTTTTAAGCCTTTTTTTCTCAGTTGAAATCACTTACCCGTTTTTTTTGTTTTTTTTTTCATGGAAGTTTTATATTGCTGGCAAATTGTTTGTTGTTACAAAGGGCTCTCTGGTCACACCCTCAAACATTTAAATATTTTTTACATAAACTTGATGGATATAACAGGTAAGATGTTCATTAAAGAGCTGACCAGAATAATTTCAGAAATCTTTCGCTTCCTGCATCATATTTTAAGTTGAGCTCAGATTTGGTATATATGTATGTAAGTACAATATACAATATGACATATTTTCGTGCTTGAGCTGTCTGAAAGTCTTTCGCATTCCCTGAACCCATCAGGGTATATTTTCAGTCAGCAGAAGATATCCCTACCATCCACATCATCAATAACTTTTAGATCAAGATAGGGAAGTGATTTGATCTCATTTGAATCTTTAGATTTTCGACTTACATTAGGTATAATTAGTTTTATTTCAAATTCAGCTCTATGCTGCCTTTAGGGTCTCTACTATTCGGTCTCTTGTGTCGCGTCTCTTTTTACTTTTGGGCTGACAGACAAATGTTCAATTTCTTAAAGTTTGTTTTTATTTTATTTATTTTTATTTTTTATTTTTTGTTTTTGTTTATTGTTTTTGTTGTTTCCCCGCCTCATTTTTTTGATGTCAACGAACTGAAATTTTCTTTATACTCGTATTTATTTAAAGTAGACAAAATAAATAATGAAAAAATAAGCAAAATACTGAGAAACACGAGCAACGCGTCGTACGACCGAAATACATACTACATGCATATTCAAATTCTAAACAGTATGTGAATATTATTGTATTCGAATACAAATTAGACCGCGCCAGCATCGAGGCTCTTACAGCAAGTGTTTCGTACTCATGGCGCCACACAATAAATGACACACTTTATTTTTAAGAAAAAACTCGACACTAAATCAACCAGATTAATATGAAAATAAAATTCTATTTCTTATAAGCTAAGATGAAACAATGAATTGAAATAGTTCGAAAAGGCACGCTTAGTTAAATTTGTGGTTCGGACTTTCAATAGGGGTGTTATCAGCTTATTATTACTTGGAAATCGTGTGTGTATGTGTGTGTATGTGTGTGTATGTGTGTGTGAGTGTGTGTGAGTCTATAAATAGTATTAAACATGTGTCGGATCAGACAGCCGTAACGACTTCCTAATACGCAACCGACATTAATTATGAATTCCATTTACATAGACAACTATGAGTTCGTGTTGTTTTCGAAATTTCAACACCTCGCCTTTCAGTTACATCCATCGTCTATGTTGAGAACGCTGATCAAATTCTAATGGCTAATGTCTAACAGCCTCAGTTAGTGGATGGATGTCAAATGTAGCTTTCCGTTCTGTTAACATGGGCAAAAACAACTGTCACGTTCCGTCACCCAAGCCCAGATTGATCTAACTAATTCTCACACCTCAGAGATAGTTCCCGAAAAGCGAAATTACTCGCAATTAACATACAAGTCGTGTTTTTTGCATATTCATCTAAAATCTGTCAGAAATATGTGCTGCACATTCATTTCAGAGACTTGAAGCTGCAGACTTCAACTGCAGCTGCTGCAGAAAATCTCATTCATACCATGCCAATATTGTGATATCCAATTATCTTTCACGATAAGTAATATGATCTAGATGTGCTCCCAAAGATGGACTCATTATGCCGGCATAGTCATAGGTACATTATTATAAAAGAAAAAGAAACAACACAGTCACTATATATTTCCATAAAATTATTAACTAAATATACACTTGTTTTATTGTCGGGTTATAAAACTGAAAGAACAAAAAATAAATATTCATCTGCTGTTTCTGCGCATGTTGGCTTTAGGTTGATCGCCAAACATTGTATAAAAAAAAACAAGAAGAGAAAACAATTTGACAACGGAAGCACCTGTCTCTAAAGTACCTAAAGGAAACGAATTGCGCAGACTTTTATCGGTCAATCTCAACATAAGCACACATACATTAATCTCACAGTACATACATAAATAGAACTGTTCTTGTACATAGGCCTTGTGCCTAACGTCACGAACAGTTAGTGAGTCAGTGGAGATGTGAGCGGCGTTTGGCTTCCAAGTCAAACAAACCTAACTTGAATCCAAACAATTTATTTTTCAGCATGAAAATCGGGCTCTAATCAAAGCATATTCAAATACAAATAAAGGTTTACTTTGTATATGCATAGCAATAGGGTATGCCAGAGTCGAGCATTAGTTAGATTCTAAATATGGTTTTCCTTGCCTGCTCTGGGGACTCGTATGATACCCTGGGGCACTATATATATCTCTCTATTTATTTATAATGATGGTCGAACCCTAATTGAAGCTCATTCAAATAACAATAGGGTATTCCAGAGTCGAACATGCCCCTTAAGTTGCTTACATCTAATGCTTATTGTGTAAGCATTGATTAGGTTCTAAATATGGTTTTCCCTGCCAGCTCTGGGGACTCGTATGAGACCCTAGGGTACTAGCGATATCTCTCTATTTATCCAATACTCTTATACAATTATATACAATTTAACTGAGCGAAATTGAAATTTTTGGTTTTATTTTTTAATTTTATTTTCTTTTCATTTATTTATTTTTATTTTACTGTCTGTGCAGCGAAGCGTGTGTATTCAAATGCGGTGGTCATAGCGACGACGCTTTCTTTGTCTCTTTGAGCTTTGCTTAAAATGGAAAAAAAAGTAAATACAAAATCAAAAAAATAAAGCGAAACAAGGCACAACAAAAAAGAGCGAAGCAGACAAAAAATAGCGACAAATCAACTGAATTTATAAAAGAAATGAAAGAACTCGACAAATCGATGCGAAATCGAAGCAATAAATTAAGTTGGGCTTTGAGAGGGCAGCCAAAAAATAACAAAAAAGGAAAGAGAAATAAAAGAAAAGACCGATATATTGTATGCAATGCAAAGGGCTAGGCGCGCCTCTATGTTGGATTCGTTGGTATTTACCTGTTTCTCGACGAGCGCGTGCGTGTAGATGAATTCCTTCTTGGGTGAGTAGAGCTCCGGCGGACTGCCTTTGAGTGAGTATCGCAGGACACTGTCATCCACATCGATATCAACGCCTGTGCGGTCCGATCGCATCGAAACGACCTCTGTGTGTTCGGGGCATAGTCTGGATGCAGCGTCCATCTTTGGCAGAGATGTGGCCTCCACGTCGGCTATGTGGAGCAGCTGATGGCCCTCGGCCGCTTCCATTGCCGACTCCGTCCGCATGGCGGGCTGTCGCTGGGCGTAGAGCTGTTGGAACTACTGAAGCTGTCAGTCGTCAATCAACCGCCAGCGGAGCACGTGCAACAATGTGCGAATTTGTGACCGAATTTTGTGAGTAGCGAACGTGGAACGGTTGACTTGTCGGGCTCGGTACGCGGCTAATAGCTAATTATGTTTCTATTATGTTGATATTTTTGGTGCCTTGCTTATTCTGTTAATTGAAATTCGACGGTGCCGTGCCCACTGCCCCTGCTGCTGCTACTGCTGCTGGTGCTGCTGCTGTTGCCGCACGCAGAATAAACCAACAATTGATAGACAAAACAAGTAAGAACTTTGAAGTCGGACGCTACCGACTGCACAATACTCGTTCACGGTTCAAAAAGAGTTAGTTGCATACAAATTTATTATGTTGGATAGTGGACTTTATATAGGTGGATCATATAATGTGTAGGTCTGGGTGATACACGTGAAAAATCTATATAGAAGGGATCTACAGTAGCTGGAATAAGGCATATGCTCCAAAACTATGCAAGATCTAGACTCTTCAGACCTACCGTGCCCCCAAAAGGCGTCTATATATAACCTGATTAATCAATAGAGGAGGTCAACACAAAGTAACCAAACTGCAAATGCTTATAATTTCATGTCTAAAATTGTGAAAATTACAGTCTTACAGTTACAATATCGATAACTTCATAGCACTGTGGATACTAAGGCAGGAATCCTTTGCATGTATAAAGACAAACGAACAATGCAATGAAACCAATTTGACTTCGTGAACGAGTATCAAAATTATGCTTTTAGATTTCTGCGGCTGCTGCTGCTGTTGCCGGCAGCTGATTATAGTTTCATAGTAATTTTATCATAAAAGCATTATGGTGAAAGAAAGATTTGAAAAGTTTAGCAACAGATAGCTACTTGGAATCATAAGCAAACAGTGATAAAACTAAGGTGACGTATATATGCAGAGATATATACATGTATGCATGTGCGTGTAAATACATACATGTGTATGTATATTTATGCCGAGATCCATTTATGTGTGCATAGACACATGTTTACGTGTATATGTATATATGGTTAAGATGTCGCATCCAGTGTTTTAGTTTAATACCGTACCACAGATACATAAGTAAACGTTTAGATACAGTAAGCACAATAATTATTTGCACACTTTTTATTTTAGCTTCAAGTTTAATGCCAAAGTAATATGTTTTAATTCACAAAAGAACATTTAATATTCGTATCATATATGTGTGTCTAGAGACTTTTATGCATTTCGCGTGTTTATTTTGTTGCACACTCAACTTAACTTTTAACAACTTTTGCATTTTTTTTTTTTTTCATTATTATAAAACTTTTTGTTTTATATAATTGAATTTTTTTCTTTTTTGTTTATTTTAACTTTTTCTTATCATCACATCTAGAGAAGGTTATGACCGACTCAAAGTTGACCATTTCATTTGCATACAAGTTCACATACATACATTCAGATACATGCAGACACAAACACACACACACACACACTCACACTCATGCAGAGACACGCGCATGCAGCAAGCATAATTTTCAGATTCGTATCCATGCTGTTAGGACCATTATTATTACCGTTAGTAGCATTAATTGTCACGTCGCGTAGCCGAACATTATTGATTATTGCAGATGGAAGCTGTCAGGATTTCCGAACTAGCCGAGTCGCTGCGCGCGCCAAATTTACGACAATAAAAATGTCGAAAAAAAACAAACATTTAAAACAAAAAAACAAAATTTAAAACGCGTTGTCGCTCTCTCGAGTTCGCTTCCCGACTATCAAGCGCTATATTTTCGTTCATGAGTTTCAACACTTGAAGCACGGCAGAGCACAGACATCTCACACTCACACACATACTAATACACACACACACACATATATACACAAACGTGTATGATCACACTCTCGCAAAGCGCGAATCAGACGAAGAGCGCGCTGAAGAGAGGTGATCGTGAAATATTATTTTGGTTGTGTTTTGGCGGGAGCTTGCTTGTACATATTTTATTTTTAAATCAAGTAAAAATGTTCAGTATATATAAATATGATTAGGAGAGTCGGATTGATCTTACATCTCGTTCAGATCACAAATTCTTGAATATCAATATTTGAGTGAAACAAAAGTCTGATAAGATCACTGAATTAAAAACTAATATTTTTCTTTATCCACAGCTGAGACGGACCAACCATAATCTGAAGAAGTGTTTAGATTTTATCGCAGAATCTGTAGAGCCACCATCGTTCAGCTGCCTTTACCAACTTTAAGAGGCCGTGCCGGGCAAGAAGCTACAAAACCGCAAGTTAAGAGAGCGGCGTATGATTGCGTTTCATACGAAACCCAATATGGGCGATAAAATATTCGAATAAATGAGGCAAAGCAAAGAGAGCTTTAGTTCTCTTACATTCGTTGAGTGATCACTAGAATTGAGCTTTTGCTTAACACTTTTAGCTCGATCGCAGCTTTGCGCTAAAGTATTAAAAACCAAGCGTCTCTTTGGCTTTATAACCTTTCAGCTTTCATACCCTTTACCCATAATATAATAAGCTTTTTTAAGCTGGTAAGTACAACTGCTAGTGGTTTTCTATAATAATTTAAGATTCCTAGTGGTGATTTAACATCTTTAAAATAGTCAAACCTAACTCACAGCATTTGAAATTTAGCGCTAAGAGTCTTTTGAATCCAAGTCATTGTAAATTTAGGTATACAACACGACTTTTCCCGTTGAATTCTAAAATGTAACTGATTACTAAAGCAAATATAACTTTACTAACAACATTTTTCCTGGCATTGGAATTTCTCTAAATATTTCTTATCTACATTACGTCTAATGCAGTTATTATGCGTAGTTGTCTTACTCGGTAAGTCATTCTTGTCCTCCTTTACGTGGGTCACAACATTATTATTATACTAAAGCTTGATCAGATAGATGACTTAAATACATAATCTATCTCGATTGATATTTTATATTTAGTTTACATATGACAGATGTGCCCATTGGTTTAACCAATTTGTCTACTAAAATAAGTAACATATATAGTATAAGGTATTATCCAGTTGGGCACACCCAACATGAGTAAACTTTTTTGTTTAGCTGGACCAATATTATTATACGGTTAACTAAACTTATCTTTATAATACAATTCTTTATTGGCCGCACATGCAGGAAGTTTTCGTGAGAAAATTACTGCATCTTACTACTATTTACTATCTTATAATACGGTTAAAAAGTTATCTAATATAATATAGTAAACGTTTGAGTAAACAATGCATCCAAATAGCAAACGAAAAACAACATATATCTAAAGAACAGGAGAAATTTTAATATCATTTAGAAACTTAGCAAATCTGCATTTATTACTTCTACAATATATTACTAGTATTAATTAAAAGGTAACCATTATTAATTATTATTCAATTATTTATTTAACTTATCTTGACATTTCGCCTGAACTGAAATCTGCATAAAGCAATTATTATGAACAGTTCTTTCACTTGAAGTATCATTATCATTTAACAGCTGTAAGTGCATATACATACACATACATACATATACACATATATATATACATAAATGCCAGCAGCACAGCCAGGCCTTTCAAGGTCTACATCATACTTAAACTAAAAAGTTCTGCAGCTACATACATAGTGTCTATGCCAAATTACCATATGAAGCAATTGACCTCTTTGAATATAGAAATATTTTCTTTAATCAAACGTAGCAGCCGAAGAATTAATCAATTAAAAGACGAGCGCTCGTTAGCCATATTAAAATATAGTTGAAAATTAAAAATCCATTTCGCAAAAAAACTTTTGCCATGCACTCATAAAAATAATTGGTTTCTTTTTTCTCTCTTAAAAAACATTTTTGGCACAGCTCAAACTGCTAATTGAATAGCAGAGAGCAGGGAGAGTAGACAGGGCTAAGCATACATATGCAACATATGTTGTGTAATTAACAACAGTGCAACGTAAATTACAAGTCGGAAATGAAAATGAAATCAAAAACATAAACCATTGCTGTTTCAGTTTCTGTTTTATTTGTATTCACATTCTCATTTCATAGCATGTTACAAAATATCATTAGAAATTTCATCTCGAAATACCCTTTACATTCGAAATTCACCTAAATATTTAAGCCAAATTATAAATATTCTGATAAGAATGATAATTATATCAAAAATAATAATATAAAATAAAGGGTAAGTAATTAAATATTTTTTGTATATTTTTTTAAATATTTATATGTGTTTTATATATAAAACCTGTTAACTCAGCCTTGGAAATTTTATAAGATGCTCAAATACTAAAAAGTTTATGAATTTTCATTCGATCAGCAGGTTTGCATAGTTCTAAGAAATGCTTAATAGTTTTAGCTTGACGACTTAGAATGTTGTTAGCAAGTCATCGAAACTTAATATTCCTTCAGTCAGTGTAGAAAATATTTGCTAATCGATCATTTTTAGCAAAAGTATATCTAATACTTTCATTTGCGTTCCTTAAATTATTAAAAATATATTCAAAGCACATATTATTTTTATATTTTTAGCTATAAAACTATAACTTATCGACTGGTATAACGATATAAATACTATATTCCCTTGAACCAAAATAAAAAATGAATAATATATTTTATTAGTCGCACTGTCAAGCTGCACAGAAAAGTCGAAGGCGCCTGCCTGGGTCAAGTAGCCCTTGTAGCAGAAAAGCTGGCGCAGATGTTCGTGATCAAACGCACTTGAGGCGAACGAAGCGGAGTTTCTTACGGGAAACAAACTGATGCGGACCACAGTAGCGAGAATCAATGTCTCAATGTAGTAGTATGCGCCGCTGTTGCTGGTAGCTGGTCTTAGTAATTAACGCATTTAGATCATTTAGACCGGCCAACAGCACGCGCAGACATAAACTTGCTTTTTTCAGCATTAGAATGCCAAAAGCAGTGATGCTATCCAAAGATGCTGTGCGCGAGGGATCTCAGATGCAATTTTATGGCACGCGCCGTTCGCGATCACCTAGTCCGCATCGGGCATTCTCAACCGACGTACAGCCAAATATAGACGTATTTGAAGATCTACATACGCCGGCCTGTCAGACACAGTGTCTGTTTATACACACATCCCGGCGTTCAACAATAATCGCCAACTCTTAGTCATGCCGGGGTTGTGCCAGCGTGTGTGGTGCGTGCGTTGCTATGTTTATATTATTTGATGCGGTTTTTGCTCGTTTTTGTGTATTTCTTTATATTTCTCTTTCATTTACTTTTTCTTCTATTTTTGCCAGTTTGATTAAGAAATATTGATCCTGATTGAATGATGGAAAGCTTACGAAAACTTAAATGAACTGCCGAGGCGAGGCGAGACGAGGCTAGAGGCAGCAACAGCCAGCTGAAAGAGCTGTGAGCTATGAGCTATGAGCTGTGGAGGCCATTTAAAGCAAACTATTTTTATATGAGCTCAGGTTTTGAAAGTTCGCTTGACAGCTGCTCAATCAAATCAAATATTTGGGCTAACTAAACACAAACCTTTTTGACATTCAGCGCCCCCTCGCGCATACTGGCATGCCATGCGCCCGAAGATGTAGCACAGTGATGTATAAATTCTCAAAATTCGCAAAAATCAAACTCAATTACGTGCGCTGTCAATCAGTGGCAGGAATCGAACTCGGAATCGGTCCAAGACATGCGTAAGAGCATTTTAGTGCGCAAACTGCGTGGCCGAAGCTTTTTTTGTTGTGTTTTGTTTTGTATTTTAGAGATACATTTTACTTAAGTGTATGGCATACATCATCCATTCAACTACGTCCACATATGTACATTTAAAGTTTTCATTGCACGCGTACGACGGCAGACAGACTATATAGAATCATTTCCAGATGGCGATGTGCGTTGACCCTGAGACGAAACGCCCACGCAATGGGCAAATATAAACTAATGTATATATCTATAGACTATATAAGTATATATATATACATATACATAAATATGTAGACATGTATGTATTCCTATACAAAAAGAGTGAAAGCGTATGGACAGCTAGACTGTGGGCCATTGTACGGGCAAATATCAAGATGGCAAAGACTTCAAATAGAACACTTGAGGACTCGACTTTGATATACAACATTTTACAATGATATCTGTATAAGTATATATATATATATATATATATATATATATATATATATATATATATATATATATATATATATATATATATATATATATATATATATATTATTTATATATATATATATATATATATATATATATATATATATATATATATGTATCTTATCAGAATCCATTGATGGGTTAATTAGGCTCAATGAAACAATTCTCCAAATTAAAGCTTATCCCACAAGTAACACAAGTTTCACATTAAACTAATGTACTTAAACTATTTCATCGATATTATGGCGTATATAAAAAAGGCGAATTATGATGAGAAGTACCGCTGTCTGTCGTTAAATTTGAGTGCTTGCTGAAAAGTAGCATCGTAAAAATTGAATTAAATAGAGAACAATAGAGAACTATTTCCTGCAAAGGCCTCAAGGCTTGAGTGCTTTGAACTGCCCGTCGACTGCAGAAAGATATTGGACAACTAATCGATGAATGATGCAGCATGGCCATAAAAATTTGATAGCTGCTGATCGCAGAGAAACAATTTATTATTCAAGAAGCCAGAAACAACTGACTATTGACTATGAAAATACAATTTAACTAAAGGTAAACACAGCAACCTGGGCTTGTAGCTCTGGTATATACATATTTATATATAAAATTTTGAAAGATGCTCAAGTACTAAAAAATTTATGAATTTTCATTCGATCAGCAGGTTTGCATATTTCTAACAAATGCTTCATAGTTTTAAGTTGACGACTTAGAATGCTTTTAGCTAATCATCAAAACTTTAATATTCCTTCCTGAAACTAGTCAGTGTACAAGGTATTTACTAATCGACCATTGCAGGCTTGCATTTCAGGCTTGCAACTCTGATATATACATATTTATCAGTGTATATGCATATAGAGCCGATTCTCAACTTACAGCAAGCGCGTGTTTATGTGTGTGTGTTAATTGAAACATTGTGTTTTGATTTGTTCAATGAAAGTTATTTGAGTGAGACATGCATATAAAATGTTAACTCTAAGCCACAATATAAGAAGCAACTCCTGTTGTAGTTCTCATTAATTTCTTGGCTCATTGATTTCGCAAAACGAAATTGAATGCACACACATATGTATTTGCGTACACATGTATATATGAAAATAATGAATATGCATTAAATGCCACAGCATATTAGAAATAAAAGAGCTAACCGAAATACATGACAACAATTGGCATAATGCACAACTTGAGCTCCAAATTTCTTACATACTTATTTACATATATGTAATATATATATATATATATATATTTATATATACATATATATATATATGTTTATAAATATGTCAAGTCAGCAGTACGGATTCGCAACTGCCATGGCTGTATGAGTGAAGCAGTTCTCCAATTGCAGACGAGCAAACCGGGCAGGCAGCAACTGATGTGAGCGGCTTATGGCTTATTGCTTAAGCCTAAGCTCTTGTTTATGGTATGAGCCATTCCATGGAACACACACACACACACACACATCAACTTGCCACTTGCCACTTGGCACTTGGCTGGTGTCTTCAATCGATCCTCGACTGTGATAGGCACAGCTGTTGACTGCAGCTGCAACCTGCTTTGGCTTTTGAATTCCTCCTAAGGCAACCAAAGACAGCTAAGTTTACACCTTCAGTTACCTTGAACTATCGACTTTAGCCATTTGACGCGCATTTTAATTACGTGCCGAGCACTTCGTTTCTTGCATAATGCCAAAGGCGCGGAGGGATTTCCCAGTTGCAGGGGGCGCACTTTTTAGTTACGGTAGCTCAAGCAAATTGTCATAATGATTTATAAACATGCAGCCGCAAGCACAATAGAACAGGTTCGAATGATAAACTAAAAGATACGCCGTAATTTGCTATCGACTGGTAAGAAACTTGAATAGAAACTTATTGAATGACCATTCACTCTACGAATTGCATATACCCCATTACTTGACTTCTTAATATAGGGTATTTTGTCTTTGACCATAGAGTCCCAGCTATATGCATAGTAACTCATAAGACTCACTTAGCGATTGCTGTCGCCATTCATTATGAAATTTATATATATAGTTACACATATATATATATATTCACATTTATCAAACACAATTGACCTTTGTCAGAACAGACCAGCAGAACAATGACGACGCCTAGATACTGCGCCCGAGACCCCACAAAGAAATTAATTATAGTCTTGTAAATTGTCATGAACAAAATTATTAATTGATCGCAGATAAATGTCGCGACGTCTTGCGAAACAGAAGAACAACAGCGTATAATATCGGCTCGAATTAAACGACATTTACAATAACTATACTTACAGCTGGCGCCATGCGGAAGTCATAGAAAAGACCCATGACAAATCGCTGGGAATGCTGTTTCTTAAAAATGTAAATACTATGCAGCACTAAATTAATTTACTAAATTAATCAAAAACTTAAATATGCCATCACGTTTATGTTTATGTAATGCCAATCTATTAGTAGCAAACTGAGACAGGTAAATAAATCGCAAAGCTAACATGGCAACAAATGTGTAAAACAGGTAAGAGTGCTTTAGTCGTTAGAGCTGACTACAAGATATCCGAAAATAAATGCTGTGGACTTGAAGAATTTTTCCTGAATTTATTCCTCGTTTTTTGATGGATTGAACGACTTCAAAGTATTCAGCTCTAGAGGCGAATGCATTTATATATTCATAGAGATAGAACTAAATTACCGCAGCTGATCTTTATTAATTAAAGAGAGTTTGTATAAATGTATATTTTTATGTTTTATGTGCTAGTTATAAGAAATATTAAAAATATTTAACAATAATAAAAATAAGTTTAAAAAAAAAGAAGTTATTATTTTGTACATAAAACGATATTAAATTGATAATATTTCTTGGATTTTAAATAAATATGAAATAACGCATTCATGTGTGCATATTATTTAATGAGCTTTTTGTCGACATTGAAAGTATGCAATACTTTCTGATAAAATAAAAACAAAAGGAATCAAGGAATATTTTCCAACACTAGGCAATGACAGTCCAGTCGGTAGATGGTAAAACTTTCAACTATATGCAAACCAGTTTGAGCTGAACGCACCCCCTGAACAGTCGCAAGCAATGTACGAGGACGAGGAAACGGGTTACCAGGGCAACGAGGACGACAAAGACACTAACAAAGTGTCGCCCAAACAAAAACAAAAGAAAACGAAGCGTCCAACGAATGTCCAAACACCGAATGAGTTGGGTGTCAAATCAACTGCCAGCTTTTTCACTTTATTCATAACGGGCCAAATAGTGTCGGCGACATTTCCACTGGGTCCCGACAAGGACTACATATTCTGTCGCTATGAGCTGGTCGCTGGGCCGGACTGGCAGCTGGCATCGGGTCCGCAATATGGAATCACACAGATGTCGACCAATAAAACTGGGCACTTTAATGACAAAATTGTCTTCAATATGCCCATCGAAGTCACCTACAAGAGCACCAGTCCCTTCGGCTGTAAGTGCTTGGGCAGGCTGGGCAGATGCAGTTGCTCTAACATCAATCTCTTTGCAGGGCCGCAGATACTAGTCAGCGTCTTTGGACAGAATCAAACTGGCAACGAGAGTTTGGTGGGCTATGCCCACGTTTATATGCCCATCTTCGCATGCCGTGAACAGCACGAGCAGATCTCAAGTCTAAGTCAAGCACCAATCCTAATGCCCAAGTGTCCAAATATGCTAGGAGATATAACCAGTTGGCTGTTGCGACGCCAGCCGGAGCTAAAGAATCCCAAAATACTACTAGACAGTGCGCAGTCCAAGGGTAAACATATCTGGCTATAAGAATATAACTTTTACTAACATATTCTATATGAGCAGGACTATCTATGGAGTCCTATGGCACTCTGGAATTTCAGCTGCATGCGGTAATGAGAGGAGCTCGAAAACTAGGCTATAATTGGCATGCTTAAAGCCAGATAATGGAAGTATATACATATATCAATATATAGATAGATATAAGTATGTATGGGCGTGAATAAAAGGTGGGACAAGAAAGCATTTGTCTTAATCTAATTGGTCGATTGGGGTGGGTAGGTTTGGTTTGCCTTAAACTTGACCATGACTTGGGCGACTTGGACTAGGGAATGACGCGTTTGTCGTTAATCCGACACAACAAATTTACAGCAATTGGGGAGACGAATCTAAAATTTAGCGACTTTGGATTGGCCAAGTGACAGATAATTGGATTAGTTAGCAATTAGTCTAAGACTGGCTAGACTCAAGTGTTTTCTAAGACCCTGGCTACATATAAAGGCAGCCCTATTGGCCGGCCCAGGGCAGTCGCGTCCAGTCCGGCGCCAAGAGAAATCTTGATAGTTATTGCAACTGCTATGGACAGTTATCCTTAACAGCTTAAGTACAGACGAATTTGGACCACCGACAACTTTTTTTGATACTTTAGACTTAGACTTGGACAAGCTGAGCCATGATAAGTCTGAATAACCCCAGTTATTCCCATCTACGCGGTGGCGGCAATCTCAGCCTGGCGGAGAGTGTGCCAGCTGAAATAATGCACATGGTGGATCCCTATTGGTATCAGTGGCCACCATTGGAGCCCATGTGGTTTGGCATCATTGGATTTGTCATCGCGGTGCTGGGGTAAGACACAAAGATACAAAGTTTCTCGCTTTATCTGCTTGAATATTTAAATTAATTTTACCCAACCCCATAGCGTGATGTCACTGGCGGGCAACTTTATTGTGATGTACGTCTTTACGTCATCCAAGTCACTGCGAACGCCATCCAATATGTTTGTTGTCAATCTGGCCTTCTCCGATTTCATGATGATGTTCACCATGTTCCCACCCGTCGTCCTCAATGGCTTCTACGGCACCTGGATCATGGGCCCCTTCCTGTGCGAGCTCTACGGTCTGTTCGGCTCCCTCTTTGGGTGTGTGTCCATCTGGTCCATGACACTGATTGCCTACGATCGTTATTGTGTGATTGTCAAGGGCATGGCTCGCAAGCCACTGACAGTCACGGCAGCTGTGCTTCGCCTGCTTGTCGTGTGGACCATCTGTGGCACATGGGCTCTAATTCCGATGTTTGGCTGGAATCGATATGTGCCCGAGGGCAATATGACGGCCTGCGGCACAGATTACTTTGCCAAAGATTGGTGGAACCGGTCCTACATCATTGTCTACTCGATGTGGGTCTACCTTACTCCGCTGACGACCATCATCTTCTCATACTATCACATCCTAAAAGTAAGCGGCAGTAATATTATTGATAAAGAGTAAATGTTTATCCCCATTTCCCAGGCAGTGGCTGCCCACGAGAAGGCAATGCGTGAGCAGGCCAAGAAGATGAATGTCACTTCTCTGCGCAACACCGAGGCAGAGAAGAGCAAGGCCATCGAAATCAAGCTGGCCAAGGTGGCGCTAACCACGATTTCGCTATGGTTCTTCGCCTGGACGCCCTATACAATCATCAATTATGCGGGCATCTTTGAATCAATGCATCTGTCGCCACTTGCCACAATTTGTGGCTCGGTGTTCGCCAAAGCAAATGCGGTTTGCAACCCCATTGTTTATGGCTTGAGGTAAGGCTACCGTACATGAAATCAATTTTCATATTTACTCTTTTCTTGTTTTTGACAGCCATCCCAAGTACAAGCAAGTGCTGAAGGAGAAGATGCCTTGCCTGGCCTGTGGCAAGGATGAATACTCCTCAGACTCGAGAACACAAGCCACCGCAGAGATTAGCGAATCTCAAGCTTAGAAAAAATAAACGACGACTGCAGCAGACGACAAGGCTAACGAAGTAGATTGCGACCTGTGATGTTTAGACACAGGAACTGAAAGCTTTACAAGATTTGGCCACATTCCAGCTGGTATGTGGTACAAATTCTAACTCCATATAAACACAAAAATCTTTTAAAAAAAAGTTAGCATTCAAAAATGTAAAAAAAAAATGAAACAAAACAAATAATTAAACTGCAATTGATATAAAATCAAAGAACCTGATTTTTCCTAAAGTATGAACGTGTAAATGTCTAAACTGCTTTATAAAGCATTTGCCCCAAAGAGTTTTACGCCTTTTTATTGAAAAATTAACACTTCAAACATTGTCATTATTATCCTTGTTGCTGTTGTTGTGCCGTTATCGTTGGGTCCGATTGGAAGATACGTTTTCTTTCAGCCATAGTAGGTGCTCATGTCCAGGTCAATGAGAGTGCCATTGTGGCGGCGTTCACGCAGCTCCTGCGTGAAGAGCGCACGCCCTTGCAGCAATATAAAGTCAATGAGTCGTTTATTCGAGCTAAGACGCAGTGCATCGGGATCCGTACGTTTGCGTAGGTAGTTAAAACAGCAAGTTCTATTGAAAATTGAAAATGATTAGAGCAACTGGAGACCTGAGGTGGTATGGCTTACCGAAAATGTTTGGTGCCACAGGCATTGGAACACTCCTTGCCACAGGAGTCACATTGTATGGCATTCGAGCACGCAAGACACATAAGGCATATGCCTAAAAAGGTAAATATATATATATTTATCACTGTCATATATGTTTTACTGCCTACTCACATAGCAATATGATCTGGAAATGCATCTCGTTGCAGCTCGTCTAAATCTTGGTAACAAAGTGCAGCTCACCAAGTTGCGAAACTCATAGGAAATCTTGTGAGGGTCTCACTCGAGTCATGCAATAGCAACAGCAACTGAAAGGACTGAGCTCTGAGTGAATCTGTTTTTATACACTTCCAGAGGCTCACACACAGTCACCCACACAACTACCACGGCAGTTAAATTCAAAGTGGTCATTCAAGCATGTTGCGGGCCAGTAACCAAAGCAATACATCCAAGTGTAAGGATGAACATGTGATGCATAATAAATTATCTTTACACAGACAACCCCAAACGCACAATTGCAGCTTGCGCAACAAGTTTATGTAGCATACTTTTGAGGCTGACTATGTGATTGTGTGTGTGTGTGTGGGTGCGCTAGTGTGTGTGTGCGTGTGAGTGTGTGTGTTAGTCTGGGTTTACCGCAATCAAAACAGTCTGTAAGAGATTATAAAAGTTTTGAATAAACCTGCTAGCAGACATGCTACGCATGTAAATTATTATAAAAAAGAAAAATGTGAGCAGCTAAGATTACAGCGATTTCTTTATTTCCTTTTTTTCTTCATTGAAAAAGTGTTTTCAGTTTATTTGAATTTCCCACCACAACTGTTTGTTTTTACGATATTTGATATACGATATAAACAACGACATCGACTAGGTGGCAACGCTGTAGAGCGTAGGCGCAACAGCTGTGCAACAACAGCTGCTACAGCAACCAAAACCAATTTTAATTAGCAAAAATTTACCTTTTTTCTTAGATAAAATAAAATCTAGCTAAACATGTGGGAGCCGCCTCGACTGAGTGCTTCTCTACGAGTCAAAACGGAACTCGAATCAAGAGCCCATCGCTACAACGGTCTGAGAGATGCCATTGCAAAAAATGTAGTGTCCACGACGACACCCAAAGAGTAAGCCACTGTAGTTGTCGGAACTGATGAAATTCCGTTGTCGTAAATTAATAATTAAATTTTTAAAGGAAAGCTGAGCAGACGATAGCAAAACTGCTGGCACAGTTGCCGGCTAATAAGCAGCCGGAGGCTAAGGCTCAGCTGCAAAAGCTGCGCAATCTTGTGCAGGAATGCATGGGCTACGAGGAGCAGCCCCAAGTGGTGGAGCATGCAGCACTGTATCTGTTCTGGCTGCTGCTGGACGAGCGCGTGATGCTGGTGGCCACCACCAATCGATTGCATACTATGTTTGGCAACACGTTCGATCGAAAACAAACGCAAATTCACAACTGTGTACTGGCTGTGAGAGATGCATTAGAGGAGCATGAGCTGCTTGCCCTAAAGCGCTGGAGGCAATCGCAGCAAAAATCGTCAGAAAAGCGGCCACTTTGGGGCGAAGACGTTTGCGTAAATTACACACCAGCCGAGTGGCTGGATGTAAGCTTCTTGACGGACCTGTCACCCGATGCATTGCTAAAAAATCGAGTGGTCAACAAGTTTACCATGAAATACCAGACAGACGGTGACGCAATGCAAACTGTAATGTATAGCACAGACAACTATAAGCTAAGCCCGGAGCTGGAAACACTTCTGGGCATAGCCGAAAAAATTGAAGATGAGCTTCTTCTAAATCGGGTTGGCGACATACTGGGATCGAAGCGCAGCAGCGAAGATCTACAGAACGAGCTAATGGAACTGCTGGGCTTTGAGCACTTCGAACTGGTTGGACAGCTGCTCCAAGACCGCGACAAGATCGCGCAGCAACTAGAGCAATATGCAACAAGATCACGGCGCATCAAGCAAGTGAAGCAAAAGCGGCAGCAGACAATAGCAAACTCTGAGAAACGGCCGACGGTGGCCAGCGCAGTTGTGGTGCAGTCTGAACAGGAGAAACTTCTGGGCAAACAGCAGCGTCGCGAAGAGAAGAAACTGCAACGCATCATGCGCAGCGTTAAGGACAATGATGAAGATAACGACGAAGAAGGTGGCGCTGTTGCTATTTCTGCGCAGCAGCTGCGAATGCAGCATCAACGCAAACTGCTGGAGGCAGCACAACGCGAACCACTGCTGCTCAACACCAAGGCAGTTAAGGCCGAACAATCAACCTACACGGCACCCATACACTATCCCTATGTCTTCGATAGCCAACGGGAGGCCAAGCAACATGCCGGCTTCATAGGCGGCAGTCGCATTGCGCTGCCCGAGAATGCTCAACGAATCGACAATAAGCAGTGGGAGGAGGTCAAGATTCCGGCCAGTGAGCCACCGCCACTTACAGTGGGCAATAAGCGCATTCAGATTTCTGAGCTGGACGACATTGGCCAGATGGCATTTGCCAACTGCAAGGAGCTCAACCGCATACAATCCGTAGTATATCCTGTGGCCTATCACAGCAATGAGAATATGCTGGTTTGTGCCCCAACTGGCGCGGGTAAAACGAATGTAGCTATGTTGGCCATTGTGCACACCATACGTTGCCATTTGGAGCAGGGTGTCATCAATCGGGATCAATTCAAAATTGTCTATATTGCGCCCATGAAAGCGCTGGCCGCAGAAATGGTTGAGAATTTTTCCAAGCGCCTCAGATCAATGCAAATCAGCGTGCGGGAGCTGACGGGTGATATGCAACTGACCAAAGCAGAGATGACAGCCACTCAGATACTGGTCACCACACCCGAAAAATGGGATGTTGTGACCAGAAAGGGTAAGTTAATAAATTAGCTCAAATATGTATTAAATTAGTTAAACAATTGCAGGCAGTGGTGACGTGGCGTTAATCAGTCTTGTCCAGTTGCTCATTATTGACGAAGTGCATCTGTTACATGGTGAGCGTGGTCCCGTAGTAGAGGCTCTAGTGGCGCGCACATTGCGCCTAGTAGAGTCCTCGCAGTCCATGATACGCATCGTGGGTCTGTCCGCAACGCTTCCCAACTACATCGATGTGGCCCACTTTCTGCGCGTGAATCCCATGAAGGGTCTCTTTTACTTCGACTCGCGCTTCCGACCAGTGCCCTTGGACACTAATTTCGTCGGCATCAAATCGGTCAAGCCTCTTCAGCAAATTGCTGACATGGATCAGTGCTGCTATCAAAAATGCGTGGAAATGGTTCAACAAGGCCACCAGGTAATGGTATTCGTCCATGCACGCAATGCTACGGTGCGAACGGCGAACGTGCTGCGCGAGCTGGCACAGCAGAACAATACCAGCGCCCTGTTCTTGCCAGCGGACAATAATGCACATGGTCTGGCCTGCCGTTCGATACAGAAAAGTAGGAATAAGCAGCTGGTTGACCTGTTTTCCTGCGGCCTGGCCATGCATCATGCCGGCATGCTACGTGCGGATCGACAAATGGTGGAGAAATACTTTGTGGAGGGTCACATCTCAGTGCTTGTGTGTACGGCCACCCTTGCCTGGGGAGTCAATCTACCTGCCCATGCAGTCATAATACGCGGCACGGATATCTACGATGCGAAACATGGCAGCTTTGTTGACCTGGGCATACTAGATGTGCTACAGATCTTCGGACGCGCAGGCCGGCCACAGTATGATAAAAGCGGAGTGGGCACTATTATTACCAGCTACGACAAGCTCAATCATTATCTTTCCCTGCTAACCAATCAATTCCCCATCGAATCAAATTTTGTGCAATGTTTGGCTGATAATTTGAATGCTGAAATCGGTCTGGGCACCATTTCCAATGTGGAGGAGGCCATCGAATGGCTCAGCTACACGTGAGTAAATATATCTGGAGTTGTGGTGGTGGCTTGTTTATACACAAATCCTTTTTTATAGTTATCTTTTTGTGCGTATGCGCATCAATCCACATGTCTATGGCATTGAGTATTCGGAGCTGCAAAAGGATCCTACGCTGGAGGCGCGCCGGCGTGCTTTGATTATGTCTGCATCGATGAGCTTGGATAAGGCCAAGATGATGCGCTTCAATCAGCGCACCATGGACATGAATATAACTGACCTCGGACGCACTGCCTCGCACTTCTATATCAAATACGACACGGTGGAAATATTCAATGAACTGATGAAGCCTTACATGAACGAATCAGAGCTTCTAGCCATGATGTCGCAGGCGCAGGAGTTTCAACAACTCAAAGTGCGCGACGACGAGCTTGAGGAACTGGATGAGCTGCGCGAATACTACTGTAAATTGAAGGTCTTTGGAGGCAGCGAGAATGTTTGCGGCAAGGTATTTACCAATATTTGTATCCAATTGATTTAACTAATTCGTTCTCTTTTCAGGTAAACATATTAATTCAAACATATCTGTCTAACGGCTATGTCAAGTCCTTCTCGTTGAGCTCCGACATGTCCTACATAACCCAAAATGTTGGGAGAATTGCGCGTGCCCTATTTTCCATTGTGCTTAGACAGAACAATGCTACTTTGACGGGTCGCATGCTGCAGCTCTGCAAGATGTTTGAGCGAAGGCAGTGGGACTTTGACAGCCATTTGCGACAATTTCCGACCATCAATGCAGAGACCATTGACAAGCTGGAACGACGGGGCCTAACTGTTTACCGGCTCAGGGAAATGGAGCAGCGAGAGCTGAAAGAATGGCTGCGCAGTGACCGATATGCGGAGCAGGTCATACGCGCAGCACGAGAACTGCCTCTCCTGGAGGTGGAGGCCACCTTGCAGCCAATCACCCGCACGGTACTACGTATCTCTATAAATATCTGGCCGGATTTCACGTGGAACGATCGCGTGCATGGAAAGACGAGCCAAAGTTTTTGGCTTTGGATCGAGGACCCGGAATCCAACTACATATACCATTCGGAGCTATTCCAAATAAGTCGCAAGTGCGTCTTTAGCGGTCAGTCACAACAGCTCGTTATGACCATTCCATTGAAGGAGCCATTGCCGCCCCAGTACTACATACGCGTCACTAGTGACACCTGGCTAGGCAGTACCACCTGTGTGCCACTGTCCTTCCAGCACCTGGTGCTGCCGGAACATCATCCGCCACTGACGGAGCTGCTGCCGTTGCGTCCACTACCAGTTGACAGCCTACAAAATGAGCTCTACGAATCGCTGTACAAATTCACCCACTTCAATCCCATACAGACACAAATCTTTCACTGCCTGTACCACACGGACAACAATGTCTTGCTGGGCGCACCCACGGGCAGTGGCAAAACGATTGTCGCGGAAATTGCCATTTTCCGCGCGCTAAACCTGCAACCCAAGTGCAAAGTGGTGTATATAGCGCCACTAAAGGCGCTCGTCAAGGAACGCATTGCAGACTGGCAGCTGCGCTTCGAGCGCTCGCCGCTGGGAATTAAAGTTGTGGAGCTGACAGGTGATGTCACTCCGGACATTCAAGCTATTCGCGAATCCCAGCTGATTGTCACCACGCCGGAGAAATGGGACGGCATCAGTCGATCCTGGCAGACTCGCGAATATGTGCAGCATGTGTCGCTGATTGTGATCGATGAAATCCATCTCCTGGGCGAAGATCGTGGTCCAGTTATCGAAGTAATTGTTTCCCGCACAAATTTCATTAGCTCTCACACGGGTCGCTCCATACGCATTGTGGGCTTGTCAACGGCGCTAGCCAATGCTCAGGACTTGGCCAATTGGTTGGGCATTAAACGCATGGGCCTGTACAATTTCAAGCCCTCAGTGCGGCCGGTGCCGCTGCAGGTGCATATAAATGGCTTCCCTGGCAAGCACTATTGCCCGCGCATGGCGACAATGAACCGGCCGACTTTCCAGGCCATACGTACATACTCCCCGTGCGAGCCGACCATTGTATTCGTGTCCTCACGCCGACAGACACGCTTAACGGCGCTGGACCTGATAACCTTTGTAGCAGGCGATGAGAACCCCAAGCAGTTTCTGCATATCGCCGAGAATGAAATGGAGCTAATTCTTCAGAACATTCGCGATCAGAACTTAAAGTTTTGTCTAGCGTTTGGCATTGGGCTTCATCACGCTGGCCTGCAGGAGCCGGATCGCAAATGTGTGGAGGAGCTGTTTTTGAATCGAAAGATACAAGTTCTAGTGGCCACTGCCACGTTGGCCTGGGGCGTCAATCTGCCTGCCCATCTGGTGGTTATCAAGGGTACCGAATACTTTGACGGCAAGGTAAAGAAATATGTGGATATGCCCATTACGGATGTGCTGCAAATGATGGGACGCGCTGGGCGGCCACAATTCGACAACGAGGGAGTGGCTGTTGTTCTGGTGCACGATGAGAAAAAGAACTTTTACAAGAAGTTTCTCTACGATCCATTCCCAGTCGAGTCCAGTTTGTTGGCCGTGCTGCCTGAGCACATCAATGCTGAAATTGTAGCTGGAACAGTGCAGACCAAACAGGCGGCCCTGGACTATCTAACATGGACATACTTCTTCCGACGACTGCTGCGTAATCCATCGTACTACCAGCTGGAGGGCGTGGAGCCGGAGAACGTGAATGCTTTCATGTCCAACCTGGTGGAACGGGTTGTCTACGAATTGGCGAACGCTGCCTGCGTCGTCGAACAGGATGGGCAACTTGTGCCCACGTTTCTGGGCCGCATCAGCTCCTATTACTATCTGTCGTACCGCACAATGAAGCATTTCCTGGAAGATTTAGAGCCAGACATGGACACCAAGCAGGTTCTCCTGGCCATTTCAGATTCCTATGAGTTTGATCAGCAACCTGTGCGCCACAATGAGGACAAACATAACGAAGAGTTGGCCGAGGTGCTTCGCTTCCGACCTCCATCTGCCAGTTGGGACTCGCCCTATACGAAAACATTCCTGCTGCTGCAAGCGCACTTCTCTCGTCAGTCGCTGCCCAATTCGGACTACCTGACAGACACGAAGTCGGCACTGGACAATGCTACGCGTGTCATGCAGGCCATGGTAGATTACACTGCAGAGCGTGGCTGGCTGTCGACAAGTCTGGTTGTGCAGCAATTGATGCAGTGCGTCATTCAAGCACGCTGGTTCGATGCATGCGAGTTCCTGACGCTGCCCGGCGTCACCGAAGACAACGTGGATGTGTTTCTAAATATTCAGCACGACAATTACGACTACCTAACGTTGCCCGTACTCAAAGAGATTTGCAGAAAAGATTACGAGTTGCTGGCAGAGCCGCTACGTGATGTGTTCGAGGAACATGAGATTGAGCAGATGTACAAGGTAAAGTTGATATATTTCAGGGTAATTGCATTGACATTAAAAAACTGTACAACTTTTTTTACAGGTCATTCAAGGTTTGCCGGAAATCTCGCTGCAAATCTTCGTGGAGGGTCGCTATATGGAAGAGGAGTACGCCAAACGACCCTTGTCAATTAGCGAAGGGTCTGTCAACTGGGTACCTCTACATGCCAACGAGGACTATGTACTCTGCGTTGATCTTCAGCGTCTGAACGTTGCTGCCGGGCAACGTAGAGGAGGCGGCCAAGGATACTCCATATACAGTCCGAAGTATCCAAAGCCAAAGAATGAGGCTTGGTTCCTAACACTCGGCTCGCAGGCGAACGACGAACTGCTGGCCATGAAACGCTTAACACTGCGCGGCATTCGCTCCTCCAATCGCATCTCCTTCCAGGCAACGCCACGTCGCGGCCGTTTGCTGCTCACATTATATCTGATGTCCGATTGCCTGATTGGCTTCGATCAGCAATACGATCTGCATTTTGAAATTATTGATGCTAAGGCCTAAACACAGCCAAGCGTCGTAGCCCGTTCCTTAACTGGAGGGCACATTAGATCATATTTATGGACTAAGTAGTTATATCAGCTGTGCTGTTTGTATTATATACATACATACATATATACAATTGTTGTAGTTAAACTTACATATTAATTGTGTCAGTCCCCTGCATAGATACATATGTGAAACATTTTTATATTTTCCATCCTTTAAAGTGTTAAAGGCCAATGTGTTAAATATCCATGTTAACTTCGTATTAAAGACAGTAAACTGGTTTGAATCAAGTAGTTCAATATATTTCTTACCATTAACCAAGTTGTGTATGTTACGGATCGAACTGCATATCCGTATTCCTGAGTATATAATCGTCTTACAGGCGAGTTATCATTTAACATAACCTACCCTCATTTAAAGTGTCGATAGATTCGTACCGGCTGATAGGGTTAAGTATATAGTGGACTATGTTATTTTTAACTCCGTATACTTATCGCGCTCTCTGTTTCGCGCTTCCGACCGTTCTGAAATAATATTGTAATGTTATGAAATGCAAGAATTGTATAAATACCGCCTGCACTAAAACGATAGCAGTCAAACGGGTTTTGTATTTCGTCGCGTTGAGTTGTGCATTGAACACTGGAATGTTATCTATATTTTTGTTTTTCTTAACGCTTTTAAACTTGGGCTGGTTTTACCTGAAGCACCATTATATATACTGGGAGCGGCATGGTTTTCCATATGATAAAAATATCAGTATTCCATTCGGTTGCCTCGGCAGTGTCTGGAGAAGGGAGAAGGCCATGGGCATGGCCTTATACGATGTATATAAAAATAGCAAGGAACGTTTTCTGGGCACTTTCCTGCTCTTTCGACCCGCTATTCTGGTACGCGATGCTGAGCTGGCTCGTCGTGTGTTGGCTCAAGACTTTGCTAGCTTCCACGACCGGGGCGTCTATGTGGACGAGAAGAATGATCCACTGTCTGCCTCCATATTTTCTCTGCGTGGCCAAAGCTGGCGTTCCATGCGCCACATGCTGTCACCTTGCTTCACATCTGGCAAGCTGAAGGGCATGTACAGCACCTCCGAAGATATTGGCAACAAAATGGTGGCCCATTTGCAGAAAGAACTGACCGAAAATGATGGCAAGGAGGTGGACTTAAAGGAGGTGCTGCAAATCTATGCCGTTGACATTATCGCCTCAGTCATATTCGGGCTAGACGTGAACAGCTATGAGCAGCCGGACAACAAATTCAGAAAAGTGGTTTCCGTTGCACGACGCAATACGCGCTTCAATGCGCTGTTTGGCATGATGTTATTCTTGGTGCCCTCGTAAGCTGCTTTCGAATTGAAATAAAGCCATTGGCTAACATAAAACGTATTTCAGTATTACAAAGTTGCTGTTTCGCATTGGTTTCAAGAATCCTGTGGGACTGGCCATGTTAGCCATTGTCAAGGACACCATCGAATATCGGGAGCAGAACGGCATTGTGCGCAAGGACTTGCTGCAGCTGCTCATGCAGTTGAGGAACAAGGGCAGTATCGATGACAACGACAGCAAGAGCTGGAACATTCAAACCTCTGAGGATGGTGAGCATACCCTCGCATCTGCATTTAGTCTCGTGTCTTATGCACCGCTCAATTCCAGGTCACTTGAAGAGTATATCACTGGAAGCAATTACCGCCCAAGCCTTCATTTTCTACATAGCTGGACAAGAAACGACAGCCTCAACAGCGGCGTTTACACTCTTTGAGCTGGCTCAGTATCCAGAGCATTTAGACCGCCTGCAAGCAGAGGTGGATGAGACGCTCAAACAGAATGATGGCAATATCAGCTACGATGTGCTAAGCAAGATGGAATTTCTGGAGTTATGTGTGTTGGAAACAATGCGCAAGTATCCCGGTTTGCCAATGCTTAACCGTGAGTGTACGCAGGACTACAAAGTGCCGGACACCAATCATGTCATTAAGAAAGGCACTCCGGTAGTCATCTCATTGCATGGCATCCATCACGATGCCGAATATTTCCCAGATCCCGAAAAATACGATCCCAATCGGTTTGCCGATGACACCAAAAACTATAATCCCATAGCCTATATGCCTTTCGGCGAGGGTCCCCGAATCTGCATTGCCCAGCGCATGGGACGCATAAATGTCAAGCTGGCCATCGTCAAGATCCTACAGCACTTCAAAATCGAGGTGATGAGCCGACGAGAGCTGGAGTTCGAAACTTCCGGCATTGGACTGCTACCCAAGGATGGGGTCAGAGTGCGTCTCTCCAAAAGGAAACCCGATTGAGTAGAATTCTAAAACTCTAAAGGCCACATATATTAAATTTCCATTACGATAGCAAATAAATAATTCATAACAAATTGATAGCAGCTAAGTCTTCTTATCGGACCCACCAAATAATTTCGTGATTATTATTATTGTATGAATAGAGTCAACACGATTTTAATAAATGCTTGCAATGGAATTTTATATCTCTAACCAAGCGCATATACGAATACTATATATATATATATATATATGTATATATGTATACATATATATATATATATATATATATATATATGTATGTATGTATATATGTATACACATATATATAGACTGATTATTTATTTACAAAACGATTTCATGTGTTTAACTTGGGGGTAATTATCCATATCTGGTTTCGCCATATTAGTTGTTGTCGCGCTGCTCCAATTGCTGTTGCTGTTGCTGCAGCTGCTGTTCGTTCTCGAGCATTTTCTGTTTGTTCTTCTGCCTGAAGATCTCCTTGCTGGCCTCCTTGATGGCCTCAAAGATCTTGGCCTGCGACATAATCTGCTTCTGTACATTCTCAACAGCGGGCTCGGCATTGATGTCAATCAGATCGCTCAAACCTTCCGATAGATACTCATTATTATTGTAGGGCTTCTCCTCCAGCTCGTTGCGTTTGATAAGCGAAAATGGCGGATAGGAGGGATACGAGGTGCGCTTACGTCCACAGCCTAAATATTATTATTATATTATTTCTATCAAAATACATTTACGAGTTACCTGTAAAAGCATTGCAAAAGGGTCTTTTCTCATACTTCCACTGTATAACGCCGCTGAGTTTGTGCTGTCAAGACAATCGAAAAAATGGAAGCCTTAAAAATATGAATTATATTGCTCACTAGATTTAAAATCTCTCTATGTTCTAATCTTTGAATACTTTAATCTGTCAAGACTTTAATCTTTAAAGAATGCAGTTTATGACATCATTCATCTTATGACATCAATCTCCCAAGACTTCTCTGAAAACTTATATTTCTGTAGACTTCAATCTTTCATGACTATAATTTTTTTAAACTTCAATCTTTCAAGACTTCAGTCAATACTTGATCTGTTCAAAGTTTCATGACTTTAATATTTCAAGACATCAAAACTTTTAAGAAATTTAAAGACCCTTCTTGAAGTCCTAAGAGATAAAAGTTTCGAGAGATTGAAGATTTCAATCTCAAAGGATCTTAAAATTTCTTAAAGCTCTCAGCAAGGCGTATCCTAATTTTATGACCCAATCATTGCAGCTCAATAAAAAGAAACATTATAAAATTAAACATTTTTGCTACACTTGGCACTTTATAGTCACATTTCAGAAATTTTATTGCACGACATTTACTCACATTCACTTCATTGTTTTCGGTTTCGAGTGATGCATTTGCCGTGTACATGCATATAAGAATGGCAGTAAGGTAAAAGCAAATCTCCACACTGGCTCTCATTTTGATGCTCAGCACTTGGGCTATGATTTTTCTAGATAATCCGTTTAGCGCCTGCACTGTTTAACGCTTCGGGAGCAATTGATGGAGTATTGCGTTAGCGGGCCTTGGTCAACATATCGGCTACGCAATGTGAGACTTGTTCCTTTCAGGATACGACAGGACGGCCCGTGGCGCGGCGAATGTATTTTGGTTGGCAGTTAATAGCATTTTGTGTTTTCCCGACCTTACCCAGAGACCGCCCACTTGTCCTTAACGCATTCTTGAGGTCTTGACGTTTTGGCCTTAAGCAAACTTTTAATAATGCTGCAAACTTTAAGAAGTTTACTTAGTAGCTTTATGTTATGATTAAAAATGTGGACAAGCTTAATATATAATATATATGTATATATAACAGATTCAGAAGAAATTAGTTGACATCAAGTATACAACAATTTTGAGCAGTGTAACTGCAATGTTGCGTCGTTCTCCTGAGAGCAAAAGAGAAATCATTCTATTTTTAAAAACACGACACGAAAACCCACTCGCAAAGAGATATGCATATACATATGTATATAAATATAAATGTATTCAAAATACGAATACGAATACGTATATGTATATGTACATGTATATGTATTTGTATATGTATATGTATATGTATATGTATATGTATATGTATATGTATATGTATATGTATATGTATATGTATACGTATACAATATAATCACCGGTTTTTTGTTGCTATGTATGCATTTATTCTCCGATAGTTTTCCTCACGCTTCTTCAGGAATTTTCGGCAAAAACAGCGGGCAATTTCGAAACGATTCTCGGTGAATACGGAACGTGTGAAGACGGCTCCCAACAGAATTTAAGAAAAGAAAAAAAATAAGAATAAATTAATATTTGGAAAATTGCAGACGTATAATACAGTATAAACAATCTCAGTGAACTTTGTATAAACAAGAGCGCAATCGAAGCCAAAAACCAACAAAATAAAAGCTAAGGAAAATATTTTTGTGGCACGCTTTTATTGACGTTGAAATCGTTGGAATTTCTGTGTCATTTCTACTTAAATAGCATGTGAGTAATTAAGAGAAATTTATAAATTATTAAATTTAATTGGAAAAGCCTTAGAGATAAGAGTATTGGTTGTAAATTATATGATACTCGAAGGAAATTTCAATGCATTTCACTTGCGCCGATTCTTTTTATAATTTTTCTTTATACAATTTATTTTCTTCTTTTTGTGTCTATGCTAAGTAAAACACTAAAAATACCTCAGCTATTTTCAGTTTTCATCACTTTTACTGTCGCACATTGGTTTGACAACTTTCCAGTCCTGTTTCTGGTCTGTTGTTCCCCCATATCGTTTGATTTTATGTTGTTTATAATAAAAAGAAAATTGCGAAAATTAATGCTAATGCCGAAATTATAAACATTTCGGCACGAGTGCCCATTAGCACTCATTTCTGTTGTGAATTACAACATATATATATGTATATATGTAAACATATATGTACATATATATCTCTTGTAGCAAGAATAAAGGTGTTCGTAAAAAAGAATTCGGTATTAAAAGAACATTTTTTGTTGTAGGAAATTGTGTCGAATGACGTTTGCTGCTGCTGCTGCAGTCACGACTTTTTGTTTTGGCGTCGTCTTTGTATTTATAAATATGAAAATTTATTTTATTTAATTTTCTCACCCTACTATTTATAGACGGACATGTCAGAGCCCACAGCCCAACAACAGCCGTCACAGAATGGCAAGGAGCGTTCCAAATCAACCGAGGAGAAAGAGATACCGCGCGAACCGGCGCTGGTTTGCAAAGACATCAATGTAAGTATAAAAGACTATGCAAATATATCTAAATGGACTTTATATTATGCTCTCTCGGGCTATAAGCCCAATCCACTGAAGTTAACTAAAAATTATGAAATCATCTGATCTATCGCAGATTAAGACTGAATTAGAGTGTTTGGTAAAGCTGTTGGATGGCAAAATATCCAAAGAAGAGGAAGTGGCCATGGAGGAGCTGCATCAGTATTTGATTGAAGACGATGGCTCCTGGGCGTTGGGTGACAATTTTTTGGTATTTGTACAGCGTGTGCTGCGAGATGTTCAGGCCTTCTCGCCAGACACACGGATACACATGATACGCACGCTGGCCTATGCGGCCCTTAAAGATGATGTGATCATAATTCTGCACCAGGATCGCAGAGATCACACGCTCATGAATTTCGCACAGGACATTGACAAGCATACACCCGAGGAGCAGCAGGCCTGGGCCATGTTTGTAAGTCTTTCAGCTGCAGTCTTGAAAAATATCAAAGTTAAGCTAAAAAATTTTTCGCTCTGTAGACTTGCAATCTATTCGAGAATGTTGGTCCCTCGGAGTGGCTGCTGTACATCTCGGAGTGGGAATACAACGGCCAGGCCATATCAAATATACGTGTTACCACCAAGGTGGCCGTGCACTGCATACTCTCCAATTGTCCGCAGCTGAAGAACATTGGCTCCATGATCCTGTACAATATCGCCATCAAGGAGGTGAAGACTGTGGTAGGCACTCGATATATCACTCGTAATAGATACGCTTAGATCAGCTCATGTTTGGCCTCATTCTTTGACAGGTATTCGATGACGTTGCCGTGGAGCTGGCCATGGCCATACTGCAGTTCTTCCAAAGCAGTCCCAACGAAGACCAAATCTTCCGCACGCTGAAGGCGCTGGCACGTTTCCTTGAGGTATTGACCCACATTCATATAGCATTTCTAGTGGCAGCTGTCAACTCTTGTGTCATTTCTCATCACTTAGGTATCTCCGGACGTACAGATGATTATTCAAATGATTGGACCGCATCCAAAACAATTTGCTGGCAAAAGCGAGCGTGTCGACGAGCTGATAAAGATAATTAGTCGCAAAGTGCCCGCCTAGGAGCGCAAATAGATCATAAAGACCATTAACATATAGGCAAGCCTTAATTTATACCTTTATATACACACAATGTATTTAGATCTTTCAATTTTTGTAAGCATTTGCGCGACACAATAAACATTTCTATTCTTTACTAACTATGCGGCTCACATCATGCCATCGCCACAGCAGAGCTTCAGCAGGGGGAACCCATTGCCGGCACTGGCGCGCAGCTGCAGCCAGTGCTTCTGATTGGAGACAAACATTTCGGATGGCAGCTGTGTATCCTGGGCACTCGCATCGGCTATGAAGTATAAAAAGTCTCAGAGAACAATGCGAATTCGGAATAAAGTCAAGCACTCACTTGTTTTCTTGTCAAACCTTGGCGACTGCGTTATCGATATGATATCTTCTGGCTTGCGTAGCAGTATCTTGCCCACTCCCTTGCACATGCGCAGCACTTCGTGATTGCTAAGCTTGTCCAGCTGCTGCTCGTCCAGCAGAGAGCAGCTGAGTATCCACTCCCGCACATCATCGAAATCATTGAGCAGACGCAGAGCTCCATTGACACTGAAGCGTATGCGCTTCTTGTAAATGAAGTCCAGCCAAGCCTCACAGATCAGCTTCAGGATGAGCTTCAGTATGACTATGTCCTTGGTGGCGCGTATGGTGGGCAAAAAGATCTGATCCAGCACATAGCCCACATACAAGCTCTTCTCCTCATTGTTGTAGACGCTGCGCTGCCAATGGCTGGCTGCCGGAAAGCAGAGCGTGAAATTGGCCAGGCTAACGATGCGGCAGACCGCCGACAATATCTGAACACATTCATCGGTAGTTTTCTGACAAGAGAGGTAAGTGAATTGACTATGATCGTAGCTCGGATTTGGGCACATACCTTAAGCAAATCTATATTATTTGTGACCTCAGTGATGAGCTTTGTGCGCAGCGCCACGCACACTAGCATTAGTATATCGCTCAGATCGGCAGTGAGTTTGGGCAGTTTGAAGGTATTGAAGACACTCAGGCATTGTTTCACATCGTGCTCCAGTATTTGAAAGAAGCGATCCATTTTCCATTCGCAGCACAGCAGCTTCGCCTGCTCGGTGACCCACAGACGCATCGAGTGCACCGAGTGATCTGAAAGATACGATTCCTAGAGTCAAGTCAGGACTTTACGTTACATCAAACTTACCCAGCCTGTGTAGTATGGGTATTTGTTCAGCAACTGGCAGCAAGCTCGAATTATTGTGCGCATCCGTATTGGCAAAGTATTGATTGCTCAGGTTGACCAAGTTGGAAAAGACACTGATCCACACCGTACCAGTGGGCGTGCCTTGCTCCTGTAATGCAGCCAGCCGGATTAAAGATATTCACACTCAAGTTCTATGCAATCTTACATTCTTGGGAAAGTCTCGATACTGTTCGACGACTTGTTCAACCAAACGTTTTGGATTGCTCGATGTTACGAGAGCCAAGCGAAAGAGCTGATCCCAAATGTTGTTGCACATGAAACCAGTCAGAATCTCGCCAATGCCACGCAGTGTGGAGTAAACCGGTTCAGGTATATCTTTGACAAATTTAGATATTCACAAATACACATGTATAGATTATTATTGATGATAAAACACTATCTCACCATTCACACTCTGATGAAAGAGCCAGCAGCGAATGGAGTCAATATGAGTGAGGTTATAGCAAGACATTGGCGTGTCTATCCACCAGAGCAATATGTGATCCAATATGATACCCACATAGGACCAGAGCAAACGCAAGCCACGCACAATGTAAGCATTCATGTCCACCTCACCTGTCCGGCGATTATCTGCTTGATATCAAACTTAAGTAAGTCAATTGAAGAACTGCAATCAAGAGAACATACCGAATATAGTTGGACAGATTTCCGTGGCCTTGGCTATAAATTGTGCTATGAATTGGCGCTCCTTCTGCAAGAAGCTCTCGGTGTGCTTGCAGCGCAAACTCTGATTATCACCAGCATCTGGAGCACTCGTAGCTGCCAGCTGCATGGATTTGTAGTCCTGGGCAGGTTCGCAGTACTGTTGATAGTCACCGGCAGCAAAGGAGATATTTAATGTGCGCAGGATCTCCAAGCTGGAAGAGGTGGACTCGTTGTTGTGCTGCTGCTGCTCACGCCAAGCATCCTGCTCGCCCATGTTAAAAAGCCCAAAGATCAAATCCAGCGCATTCTGCTCCACCCGCGTTTGGGCCACATACTAAAAAGGTAAATCGGAAAATTCGTAAACTTGAGATGGAGACATTTAGTTTCTGGACCAACCTGCAGCACAAACCCAAAGTCAATATTTCTGAGGGACATGAGCAGAGCTGGATACATATTGCTACACACATTGGCATGCATCTCCTCCTTGCACTTGCCACTCAATTTCGGCTCATTCTCCTCCTCCTCCACTGGTGTCTCCTGCTCCGCTGGCATGGTGGGTGGCCACTGCTTCTGGCTCGCATTGACATTGCGGCACTTGTTGTACAGCTGGGTGATATGCAGTGCCCAGTTGAGCCACATCTCTGACTGCATCGACTTGCGTAGAAGCAGACACAGCTGCAAGAGAAATATGTACTTAAAAATCGGTCAGGATGGCCCAAGGCTACCCACCGTACGCTTGAGCACGAAAGTCAACTGGCAGAAGCGTCTGTCGTTCAGCTCCATGATCAAATTGAACTTGCGCATGAGCAGCGCGTTGTAGGGACTGCGCTTGATCTTCTTCGAGAGCGACTGAAAATCTGCATTTTTCGTTTCGTCCTTCAGGCTCCAGTAGAGCTCCACCACATGCTCGCACTCCTCCAAAATGGTATCCTAGCATTGGGCAGCCAAAGAGAAACTGATTACCCACCTGGGTCAACTGTGTGACCAATGCACTCACATGTTCGCTAAATATAGACGAGTTAACATCGATCACAATCCGCTTGGTAATGCGTCGCAGTTCCAGGCCCAAATTTCCGATTTCCGCGAACGTGTGCATTGGCTGCGATTTGTTGCGGCAGTACCATTTTGGTGTCGTGCTCATTTTGGGAGCTGCCCTGTCGCCGGGGGGATGAGCCAACCCACTCGCACTCCTTGGCCAATCGCCTGCCCCTATCTCCAAATAGCTTTTTAATTATTGTGTCTCCCAGGCACGCATTCGTCGACCCTTCCTTATTCCAGTCTAAGTCTACCCCGAGTTATCAAATGCAAATTTTGCGAATGTTTAATCGATGCCAGGACGAGAGGCCGCATCGCCTAGCAACGCACGCATGTGATTCTATTTCCATATGGCTGAGGAGTCCAATTGTATAGAGATAGCAACGCCCCATACCCAAACATTTGTTGCCAATCAAACCTAATTGACAGACAGACATTTGTCATTGCACCCTACACTGAACATACACAGCTCTACGGAATACGAAAGTTAAACATGTGCGTTCCTTATTTAAGATTGAATATGGCCAAAACTGTATTGTATTTAAGAATCGAGTATCTAGACTCAATGTAGGGCAAAATTTGTACCAAAGACCAACCCTGGCAGTTATTTAATAGACCTAGAAGCGTTCACATAATACAATAATCACGGCAAGTTTATTGATATATATTGATGGTTATAGATAGGTTTGATTTTATATATATTTTTTTGTTTTTTGTTTTTCTTGAATAAATGTAAATATTCAACACATTCATTTTCTTGTTTTCATAATTGTATGTTTGTTTGTTTTTGTTATCATCTATGCTTATACTCTCATTCTATACACATCAACATCTGGTTTTGTTTTGCTATCACATTGAATTGTTACATTTATAGTAGTAGTTGCTGCATGTTGCCTGCTTAAAATCTTTAAAACATGTTTTAAATTTCATCTGAAATATTTTAGGTATACATGTGTATCTGTGGGCTGTGTTTTGTGGATTGTATATTGTGTATTGCGTGTTACGTGTTGCGTGTTAAGTGTTGCTGTGTCTGTGAGTATCTCTTGGATGCGCACAGTTGAGGAGCACACATTTAAAAGTTTTAAACATTTTTTACTGAACATTAAACGAACTTCTATATCTCAAAATCATTGTCACAATAAAAATAAACGCGCGTTTTTTTTATACAAAATAAATCTTAAAATTGCTTGCGATTTTACTATACACTATTTTAGTGGATGTCGCTTAGTTCCTTGAATCATCTCTCTCTTTCACAATTCTCTTTTCTCTTCCTTAAATTTTCCTTTTTTTTTTTTGTTTTTGTTTTGTGTTTACAATACATTAATTAATCAATTTAAAATATAGAAATAATATGTGTATACATAAAGGTATATCTGCTTCTTCTGTTTCACGCATTGTAAAATATATGTATAACGTATATATTGTATATATATATATATATATATATATAGATTTATATAGATTTTGTATGCACTTCGGCTATGTCTATGTCTAATCCTAACCACGCATCGCTTAATCCTCTGTAGTAGTATTTGTAGTAGTAGTAGTTGTAGTATCCTGCAGCTCTTCGAGAGTTGGAATATCGTCTTGTAGTTTCAGCACTTGCAACCTTGGGTTATAGTGCCCGGCTAAATAATATGTATCATTGTTATCATATATGGTTTGATATTGCTTCGAATCGGTGCCAAACTTGTCAAAGTAGTTGGCAAACTGCAGCACCTCGCACCGATGCGATATAGTCTGCACATCGTTCTCATCCTCATGCGGCGATTCAAATAGAGCACCCTGTAAGGATATAACAACAAATATTAGATATATAACTTTAAGATTTCGAACTTTCGATTCTAGCTTACCGGATATTTCAATTTTGGACAACCCGTAGTTTCCTCCGGGTGATAGAACCACGCCACGCGCACCACTCTATTGCCAGCGGTGGTCTCCCACATGGATTCGATGCGCCCAATGTAGGGGCGATCCGGCCTACCCGTAGATAGAAATACTGCACAGTCCCCGACCTGCAATTGATTATTGCAATTATTAATACTTTACTCATTATCAAAGAAGACTTGTGACAGTTACCGTTATAGTCTCCTTGCCCCTTTTGATTGTTTTATAAAATTGCTTTCTGGCGCGTCCCTTGACGCCCGCCTTGCGATAGGCGGTACCAAACCAACCCCACAGTTGCCGCTCTGGCAAGAAGGCCGCAATCTTGCTGCTGCCCTTGGAGTTGTTGTGCTCAACCAGCTCGTCGCCCTTGACCTACGCCATGGAAAGGGAGGTTCAACGTTAGAACAGACTGTGTTATATTACTTAGCTTTGCACCTCACCTCATCGGATACCTCAGACATTAAGTTAGATGTGGTCTCCTCTTCGATGTCCAACTGCTCCGCCTTTACTTTAACCTCAACCTTAACCCGTTGCACAATTGGTGCATGAATTTCAGGTTCCTCTACTGCTGTTACAATAGCTGGTTGCAGTTCCTCAGCCGTCGTCATATAATCCTGAACCGACTCAGCCTCTTCGTTGGCATTTTTGCGATGATGCTTCTTATGCTTCTTACGCTTCTTGTGCTTATGATGCTTACGGCTGCCATCATCGAGACTGGCACCGTCCCCGGCCGCAACTGCATTGTCGTCGCCATTCTGAAAGTCATCCAACTCGCCAGACTGGCCAATCCCATTCTGGGCTTTCGTTAACTTCTTTAAACTCTTCTTCAGGCGCTTCTTCTCGCTGCGCTGTGTGAACAGCTCCATGGTGGCAGCCAGCGAGGTTGTATTATCGCTGCTCATACTGAATCCGTGATGGCTGTGCGAATCGTCGCCACTCGGCGCTCCTGGTTGCTCCTGTGCGGATCCGGCGCCACTGTCGCCGCTGCGCAGTGCGCCACGCTTCTGCTTGCCTACAGAGTAAAGGGGATTATCGTTGTACTCTGTACCATGGGCGGGACGGGAACGGGACGTAAACGAATCATGGGAAAACGAAAACAACAGCCATAAATAAAGAAGTCACAAAAGAGGACAGTAAATAGAGAATGAAACCTAGTTCGTAAGTATTAAACAAAAACTATTCTGTGGCACTTGAAGGATTATAATGCAGGTAAGTTCAGATTTTTGACTTCATTCTCCCACTTGAAAAGTAAATAGATAAGTGTTCGTGTTCTGTTCGACGTACCTGCAATGGGATAATTGCTGAGTAGAAGGCGAATGTTTTTCAATCGGATCCTGCCGCTGTCCCCATCATCAAACTCCACGCTGACAAAGTCCTGTGGGGTTGACGCCCCCGCTGACGCGGCTGACGGAGCTGTTTCCTCGACTGGCTCTGAGTCAATGGCACGACCAGGATAGAGACAACGATACTGTTGGCTCCAATAGGCGCACAGCCGCGTGCCAACTGGCACAGCCTCCACGCTCTTGGGAGCCACCTCGAGAATCTGTGCAACATTAAGATTTTGATTAGCTAAAGATAATTAGGATGGCTCTTGATACTCACCGTATCCTTAAGTATGTCCTCGCGCGACATGACATGCGACTTGTTGCCGCGTTCACCGTCCAAGGTTATGGCATACACGTCCGGCGGACGCAGCGGCTTCATGACACCCGCATAGAACAGGCCGCCCATGTCGGTGAGCACACGTGTCTCATCGCGATACAGGTGATCACTGGTCAGCTGGAGTTCGGCATCAGCGGCGGTAAGTCGACGCTTTGCCTCTGTGGCCGCTTGCGCCTCGGCGGCGCTCGCTTTCAGCTTGCGTTCCTTGCGCGCCGCTGATTTTGTGCTGCTCGTGTGCGAATGCTTGTGCGAGGAGCTGGAAGAACTGGACGAGGTAATTGGAGCAGCGGCAACTGCCGCATCTAAAGCACTAGGCTCGAGACGCACAAACGACGATGTGCTCGGCGAGCTGCTGCTCGGCAAGGTACTGGGCTCCGCCTGCGGTTGCTGCAACAGCGGCGGTGGTGGCGGAAACGAATGCGTCTTTTCTGGGAATCTCAAAAAGGTCGACGCCTGCAAGTTGCCGCTTGAAAATTTCGGAAACTTATAATCTCGCAACGGCGACGCAGTTCTGGTAAATGATAAAAAGAGGATTTAAATTAAAAAACCAAAAAGAAATTATAAGAAAAGAACTAATTGTTAAACAACTCCTGTTGCATCAGCTATACGACTTCGTCGTCTGCTCTCAAAACAAAATAGGCAATTGCACAAAACAACAATAATTGTCAGATTGGTTCAAGATACCTTGAAAAATAATAACATTTTTTCATATCAGAATTTAATTGTTGACTAATTCTTTCTGTGGACAGCGATAGAATATTTACTTTTAACATATGGGGTATTCTTATAAACTGTGGATTTAAACCCTGGATACGCCAGAGAGCTCTTACACATTTGATGAACAATTGTAATATACCCGATTAAGTCTTTCCCAAGGGGCTCCTCCTTTCAGAGTTGGCCAAAATTAACTTACCCCAGCACTCCCGACAACGTTGAGCCGAGTGTTAGCTGCGGCTGATGTAGCGGCTGCTGCAGTGGTAGCGTCTGCTGTTGTTGTTGTTGTTGTAGTTGCTGCTGCTGTTGCAGCTGCAATAGCTGCTTGGAGCACTTCTTCTTCTTCTTGTGCTTGGATATCTCGTCGAGCTTGCGCTTCTTCTTACGATATTGCCGTGTTATGTCGGCCAGGCGCATGCGCATGCTATTGTCCATGATGGTAAAGACTTCCTGGCCAAAGCGCTGCGCATAACTGGGATCAATGGTGTGCAGCGCGCTGCGCAGCTCCGATTGCAACTCCTCACCCTGCAGCGGTGCCTCGTCCTCCGGCTGCTGCTGCTGTTGCTGTCGACTAATGCTGTGGCGGCGCTTCTTCTTGCTCTTCTTGCTGCAGCGCGAGGATTTGCGACTCTCCCCGGATACTGAGTTCGACTTGGAATGTTTGTGCTTTTTGCGCTTGACGGGCGTCAGCTCACCGGCAGCTGCCGCAGCGAACGACGTGGTGGGCAGCTCAATGCCCTGCATTGAGGGAAACGTGGGTGAGGTATTCAACATTTCCTGTGGAGGGCAACAATCAGGCGGCTGCGACGGCTGTGCCGGCTGTGGCACACAACCATACGAGCTGTTTGCATCGTTAAGCGGAGACGCCGCTCGAGGCGAAGGTGTGCGCGATGTCGGAGTGGCGAACAGACTGCTGCCCTGCACCTCCTCCTGCAATGCCAATGCGCAGAGCAGCTTCAAGCCGCCCAGCGGCTCCGACTGCGTTCGCTCCATATCCATCAGTTGCTGCATTGGTGCCTGTTCCACTGGCGGCACTGGCATCATTGCTGGCACGGATTCATGCTGCTCCAACGGCTCCTGCTTGACACGCAATAATGGCGTGCTATTGGTACTGATGTTTGAGAGCAGCACCAGCCCGGTCAGATCCTCGGGCGCTGTTTGTTGTTGGTGTTGGTGTTGTTGGTGCTGTTGCTGTTGTTGCACAGGCAACTGCTCCATGGGCACTTCCATCGGCTCGCTGGCACTAAGACTGGCATTCGCACTGGCACTGATCATGTCACTGGGACTCGTTTGGGTATGGCACTCATTTGGGTGATTAGCTTGATTGCTGTGGCCACTGAGTGGCTCACTGGGTTTGGTCAGCTCGAGGGGCATTTGTGATTCGCACGCCTCCTGCGTCGCTTTGAGCGGGCACGAGGAGTTCTCATCCTCGCTGCACACCGGCGTATCTGTCTGTATGTTGACATCCTGCATCTGGGGCAGCAATGTGGCGGCGCTAAGACGCGGCGGCGTTTGCGGTGTTAGTGGCGCATGCAACTTATAGTTGAGCGCCGCCTCGTCGCACGGGGTGGGCGTGTCGGCTACGATGCCAGCAGCGGCGCTTGCACTATGCATGGAAAGATTGAGCAGCGCCGGCGTAGGCGTACTGGGCGCCGTTTGGAAGAGTATTTGATGAGGCAATGGTTGGCTCAGCGGCGTTGCCGTTGGCTCCATGGTCGCCGATGTGGGCGGCGTTGGTAAACGCATTAGATTGAGAGCCTGTTGCTCATTGTCGCGTACCACTTCTGGCAACGGCAACGGCAACGGCAACGACTGCGCCATCGGATACTCCTCCAGCTTTAGGCCAGCTGGCGGCAGCAACAACGAGCTCATGCCCAAAGGCTTGGGCGCCATCGAAGGCGGCTGAGCTGCCAGGCTGAGAAATCGTGAGCTGCTGGTGGAACTCAAGCTGCTGAGGCTACTGCTGCTGGTGCTGCTCGTGACGCCAGCACCGGCAGCAGCCAGGCTCAGATTAATGGTGGAGTTAGTCGTTGTGGTGCTGCTGCTCTGCTGATTGCTGTGCTGGCACAGCGTCGAGCTGCCCGTGGCGGTGGCCGCGGCGGCCAGATATAGCTGCAACGTGGATGCGTACGGAGATGTTGCGCCCAGTGTGGAGTGGGCGCCCATCGAAGGGAATATAAAGTTGGGCGATGGTTGCAGCGCAGCGGCTGCGGCGGCTGGCCCAGCTCCGGGCGTACTCTGTGGCATATAAGCTGATGGCCAGACGAAGGCCGCCGCCGCCGCTGCCTGCTGGAACGGATCTGTGGGCGTTAAGAGGGGAAAATTTGATATGCCTGCTGTGCATAGTCGAGTGTTTGAATTTTATTTATTTTTTATTTTGTTGTTTTTTTATGGATTTGGAGTTGGATTTGTTGTTGTGGTTGTAGGGAGGGCGGGAAGAAAAGCGGAGTTACAAAAGCATGAATTAGTTGTTGTCTTGAAATTAAGTTAACCTAGCTAGGATGCGACGACTCAAGCATTAGTGGCAAATGGCACAAGCGTCGCTTGTTATGCGTCATGAATGGAATATGTACTTTGAAATACATATAACTACATAGATATAGATATACATATACATATACATATACATATATATAGAGAGAGAGAGGGAAGTATATATATATTTATATTTATGTGTCATGCATGTTGTAAGAGTAGATGCATTGAATGTTACTTAGATGATGCATATAGAGGGACTTACCAAGCGCTGCTGGTGCCGCTGGCAGCAGCACCACCTGACCGCGACTGGCTTCGCGTGAGTATTGCAAGCCCACCGTGGCGGGCGACATGGAAATCACTGATTCAATGGGCAATGCATCTACAAACGCAAATAAAATAAAACAAATGCAACAATAAATAAATAAATATATAGAAGGAGGAGTGGCCAGTCGTGTTTGATGGATTAACTACTACTTCAGTGGCAGAAGGAGGTTTTAAAATAAAAATAAAAATATTTAAAAGACATTTTTATAATAAGGGAGGGGGAGGAGGAAAACTCACTTGGATACTGCCAGAAGGTGGAGGGCGCCCTGTTGACCCCCGCGGCGCTCAGTGCCAGCTCCTCGGCGGTGGCTGTGCCTGTGGTCATCAAATCACCGTTTCCCGTGAAATACAGATTGCCGCAACTGGTGGCGCCTGCAGTTAAAGTTTGTATGAATAGACGATAATCGAATTATATTGCCAAATTTGTCAGATATTGCTTTTAGCTTTGCCTTTAAAACTTTGACTTTTGATTCCGCACAAGTTTTGCAACTCGACGACTCAGCGTTCAATTATTTAATAAACTTTTTGTTTTGCACCACAGCAGCTTTACATGCCACTCACATGTATCTATGTATGTATGCGTGTGTGTGTGTGTGTGTGTAAGTGTGCGAGTGTATTTGTGTTTGCGCCTGAGAGAGAAAGCTGTGTGTGTATACTTTAAATATTGCAATGTCCTTGAACTATGCATTTGGCGACCTACCCGACTCACACCCAACATTCAGCAGAGACAGCCCAACAGGCAGCCTATCAAGCCACTGAGCCATCATCCCTTAGCCAAACACTGACTGTGAATAATTTTTACAGAAATTCGATTAAAGCGTACACGACACACTAATTGCATTACATCAAGGGGCTATTAAGGACCTCAGATTGATATTCGACCTAGCGAGTGCTAAAAGTAAAAACGGAGCTGCCTCAAAATGCAATTAGTGCTAGAGCTCTTCTTTTTTTTTTTTTTTTTTGGGACATCTACCCACCAGTTATACATGTAGATATATAAATATCTATATATATAAATAGAATACGCACAGCCCTTAGAGGGGGACTTTACCATATGGTCACAAACCCAAACCACTTATGCGTATCATATTGCCGTCGCATTGGTCCTCCTTGATAGGAATGCTCAGCGTGAGCATCCCTTGTTGCTTGCTGCTAGTTATCCCAACATCTCTCTGTGTTTACAGCCCCCTCATTGTGCACCACCTTCCAGATTGCTGGACTTGCAGGAACAACAGTTTAAGCTCGCCTGCAGCTATCCGAAAGATGTGAACAACATTTTGAGCAGCAACCACCCACAGAACAAGAAAAGTTACCTATGAGTAATCCGTCTAGATTCACGCTATTCGAAAAAACGACGCAATAGATACTCTATTTCATTTGCTTCCTCGTTTGAAGTTTTCAATAAGTGCTATTTTTTTTCTTTCCTTCTTTCTATACATATCTAAACCACTCGCCCACATCTCATTTCACAGCATGCCACCGCCTGGGGCTGCAGGCACAAGTCAGAGGGCTGTCACAACAACGACAGCTACACAATCCACATCCGCTACCCCGTCCGCGTTTGCGGCCATATCATATGATTTCTGCCCTTTCAATCTTCGCTCAGGGTGGAATTTATGTGGCCTTCCTACCCCTAACTCACTGACGGAATTTTTAAATGTTTGCCGAAATCCTATTAGTGCCATAACCAAGCACCGTCCACATCGTCCGCTTTGACTCACACGCTTCTCGCCCGAGGCACATAATTATGCCGCTAACGATGCCCCCGGGGACAGCCGAAGATTGGTGAACGACTTTGCCAAGCGTTCATTAGCAAGCACAAATCTGCGTTCTCCTATTCAATTAGAAGCTCTAACCCCAGCCTGGGGTAGGATAACTCTTGATTCTTGATCGCCTTCTTTTGCATTTCCTCCATTTAGATTGTGGTCTATGCTTTCTATTATGGATGGGTTGTTTCAAAAGCATTTGAAAATCAAAAATATATGGCGAGAAAACATTAAGTAAGATTTGTGAAAATGTATTTTGAGTAAAGATAACTCAAGTTAGGAAGGGTTTGAGTCCATTGTAAGGATAATAAACTAAACAGGGAAAAAATATTAAAGCATTATTTAGACATTTGTAATCTTTCTGTAAATGTCAGATTTTCAAATAATTATCCACACATCTGACTACAGCACTAAAAAAAATGTCATCTGAAACATATTTTTGAAACCATAATATAATGCCTTTTTTTTTTATTTTCGTTCTATTTATATTTTTTTTTCTAATTTCATTCAATTGTTCGTTGATGCGTAAAGCTTTCATATTAAATGGTTTCATTTATCATTTCATAGAAAATTGCCTTAAAGGGTGTTCCCCTGTGTTATCTTAGTTAAGGCTATTTAAAACTCAAGCGATATTAAAATATTAAGATAAAATTAATATTCAATAATTATCATAAAAACCCATCAAAGTCAGTTCAATTTTAAATATTAATTTTGTGAAAATACAAATTAAAAATATAAGTTTACTTATTCTAGTTGTTCTTTATTTCGCTAAATGAATTCAGCACATCTCAAAAAATCAGTCAGCAGCGGCTACAGCCATGTTCGATATAGCAACTAGTAACTTACCCAGATCAGCGACACGTATGCCGAAACAGTTCATGTCCTTGTTGAGAGGCTGCTGCAGCGGCAGAGCGGAGCTACTGTTGAGCGAGGCGCTGCTCGTCTCCTGCGGACGTTTGCGAGCCACTGCAATGCCAATGGGCACGGAATTGTCTGGATAACATAATAATATATACACTATCATTGTCCACTGATCTGAAGTGCTATAGATTAAGCAGACAACTTACTTGTGCTAGACGTGGACTTTTCAAGATCAGATACCTTGGGCGAGGAGGCTTCGATTTTAACCAACGTGGTGAGTGTAGATGCAGACATGGTCTTTGTGGCCGACGCTGTTACGGATGATGAGGTAACACTGCCCAGGCCAAGGGAAGTGGACGCTGTCTGCAGATGATGCTGCTGCTGATGGTGCTGCTGCTGTTGGTGGTGTTGCTGCTGCTGGTGTTGCTGCTGCTGCTGTTGATGGCAATTGTTGGAGCTTATCTCAGACACCTGGCAAGGCTCTCGCTTGATCTGCACAAATGTGTACGAGGACGAGTTGGTCTGCTGATGATGATGATGATGATGCTGCTGCAATGGTAATGGCAGCGGCAACGGCAACGACGCACCACCAGCACTCATATACTGCGCGTGTGCGGGCATAGCACCAAACGGTTCCAAGTGCAGCGGATGCCCACCAAGAGTGCCCACTGTTGTTGCACCACCACCACCAGCTGCCGTTGTTGTGGAGGGCATTAGAAATGTTGTTGTCGCTGCAGCGGTGGCAGCGCCAACCGAGGAACTCAAGACATCCGCGCTGCTTGTTGCATTAAATGTGGCCATTTGTTGTTGTTGTTGTTTATGTTTGGACGAGCTTTGTTAAATTGGTAAAAACACTCTAGATTATCGCTACTGGGCTAAAGCTAATGCTGTTGCCAACTCTAGCGTATGCGGCAAGGAACATTGCCGACGACTTGATGCGTCGCATATGCTTCACATACATGCACACATACAAATGCATGTACACATGTATGTGCAAATATATATTTTTCTATAGCTACGTATGTATTTATATACGGCTAAACATCCATTATCTGCGGCACACACGCACGCACACAAACACACTCACGTACAAACAGTCTACATTTTTACGTGTTTATATTTCTCATTCTTTGGTGCAACACTCAGCGGTCATTTGTTTGCATATTGTCAACTTTTATGCTATTTATTATAAATAAATGACATAATACACGCGCCACATACGTATGCAACTAGCACTATATACATACATACATATGCATATATAAATATATACACATAAATATATGTATATATGTACAAACTGGACCTGTGCTAGGTTCCCAACGGCGGCGGTGGCGGCGGCGGAGGTGGCGAAGGTGTGGAGGTGGAAGAGCGACCGATCCCTACTAACGCAAGTTTTTAGCGTCGTGTTATATCCGCTGTAGAATTTCGCACTGCAAATCGCCTACAAAATGACACGCATTAAACCGCGCGTTTTTACGCGAATTAGTAATCCCTGGAAAAAATCCACGGGAGACACAAAAAAAGCAACTTTTCAAGTTTTCACTATGTTTGGCAAGTGACAATCGTTTGCGATAGTTGCTATCATCGATATTGCCCACACTGTGACGATAGCCTGTCTCGATATTTTATAGTTTCTACGATATTTTGATGACCACAATCGATGCTACTGCAAACTAAAATCGATAACGTCTACTATTGTAGCGCGTTCAGCTGTCATTTTTAAAAGTTATATTCAATAATAATAAAATTGTTTATTTTTATTTAATAGTTACATAATGCTTATTGTTATGTCACGTGTGATAATCATAGCTGCGGTCAGTTATAATTTATATAAATAATATGGATTTTTAGCTTAAACTTGGTTCAATAAGTCAGTAATAAGCTACTTTGCAAACATTTTAAATCATAACAGTTGCTTTTGGCCAACCACTAAATACGGCTAGAATTCCATTTATAGGTAAATGCGTCTTAGATCTTTTGGAGTAGTTATGGAATTGCATTGCGGACAGAGCTTGCGTGCACCCAGCGTCTGCAGCCAGCACTGCTCACAGTGGACATGCCAGCAGGACACTGAAATGGCGGGATTCTTGTAATCGTCAATGCAGATCAAGCACTTAAGTTTGCTCTGCGCCTGCTTCTCGTACATGCGCAAGCGTGCCTTTAAGGATTCGATGATCTGTGACGAGGTGTTGCTGTTGTTGCTGCTACGCGAGGTGGATGCGGCTGGAGGCTGCTGTCCAGATGTGGATGGGGCCTGGCTGTCCGCCTCCTCATTCACCTCATCAGTCGATTTGTGGGTATTGTTGTTTGGGCACTTAGGCGTCTCATTGGATGATATGAGACGGCGCACGTAACTAGTGACATCCGCCTCCGAGACACCGCCTTCCTCGGCATCCTCATTGTCCAGTGGTATGACGTCTGCTTCGCCATACTGCGTCGGTCCATATATATGCGTGTCATCCTCATCCACATTCACATCGTCCTCGTCGTCGTTGCTCGCCTGCTGACCGCCATTGTACTTGATGGTCTGGCCAAGATTCAGCGCTGCATACCCGCCCTGGACGAGCGTCGATACGCGTATGCGCTTCTGTCCCGCCCACTCGTATTCCTCGTACTCATCACTGTCGTCGTCGTCATCGCTGGAATGCCGCTCTCCGTTCCGTCCGCCAGCACGCAGGCACTGATTCACATGCTCTTGTATATCGGTCTGTGGGAAACTCTTGTTGCAGACGGGACAGCTACAGCTGCCGGTGGTTTCGGCGGCTTGACTAGACCCAGCAGCATCCGCATCCGCAGCAGCTGTTGCTGGTGGTTGCGCCAGTGGAGGTGGTGGTGGTGGAGTGGGTCGCTTGCGTGTCCTCTGTCGCTGTCGGGCCTGCCGGTTGCGTTGCACACGCTGGAATACACTCCATGGCCTTCGCTGACCGCCACCCTCAGCAGTGGCAGCCGCCGATTGTGTTTGCGATGTTGTTGTGTTGTTAGTGTTAACAGCCGCCACCGCCGCCGCTGTCTGTGCGGAGCGCAGCTGCATGCTGTGTAATCGATCCATTTCAATTTGGCAATGATCCGCCACTTGGCTGCGTTTAATTTTCGCATCGCAAGTGGGGCATATAACATCCTCTTCGCCATTGGCGAGATTAAAGTTTTCGGTGTTGGGCACAGTGTCAGTTGCCATGGCAAAAGACCTTTCTCTCTATATTTTGCAAGCAAAATAATGGTTGGCCACCTGGGCGTGTACCACTTAGCCAATGTACGTGCTGTTTATATTTTGTATTTTACTTGGATTTCGTTTAAAAACTCAGATTTAAACTTAGTTTTCATACCGAACCAACCAAATAAAGGAGAACAACAAACGCGACGCCGATCTAGGGATGTAAGTATATTTTCGCGTATCGATCAAGTATCGAAGTGGTAGTTACTATCGCAAAGCATAGCTTAAGCAGCCTTGCCACCTAGTTGAAACCAATGAGCACCTAAAAAATACATAACGCGCTTCACAAACATTTTAGTGATTGTCAACCCCTCTGCGAATAATTATTTTTATTATTTTGTTTGTGTTTAATGTAAAAAAGAAATTCAAAATTTTATTAAAAATGTAAAATGCAATAGCTAAACGCTATACACAAAATAAAATCGTAAGTTAGAGTTGCTACCACATCGATATACGCCATATTTTCGCAGCAGACAAGAACAGAAAGTGAAAAGCAAAAGCAGGGAAAACAGAATAGAGAAAATTGCAGTGCATTATTATTTTCCCACATCTGTGTCACAAACAAGGTTCTCCAAAAACGGACTGTATTTGCGTATGTGTGCGTGGGTGCGTTTTTGCGTGTGTAAATCTTGTGTTATTTATTATTCAACAAAAACAAGATGTCGGAATTGTTAAAAACGCAACAGCAGCACGCGCAACAACAACAACAACAGCAGCAGCAGAGCAACATTGGCATCTATGGCAATAAAATGAATGTCATTCCCAATTATACGTTGAGCGGAATGAGCTCCTTTGATGCCGAATCGCTTCCTGATTATTCAGAGTTTGATTCCGAATCGGTTACTTTGGACTATTACAAGGAAAGGTATTTAGCAACGACAACAACAACGACAGCGACAACAACAACCACAAGCAATATTTTTGTCTGCATTTTTGTTTTGATTCCGTTTCACCCTTCCTCGTACACTCGCCGCAGTAGTTGTTGTTATTGTCGATTTTCTGTGCCCCAATTTTATGTTTTCTTTCCTGTTTTGTTCGTTTTGTCTTCCTTATTTGATATCATTATGCTATTCATATTAAATGCTGTTGATCCTGTTGCCATGCCATTATTGCTCTTATGTGTACATGTATGTATGTATATGCTTGTGTGTATATGCAAATCTTTTGCGTTTCTCTCTTATTGTTTAGGCTATAAATAGAGCAGACATCGTCTCTGTCTGGCCCCCGTCTGTGCAATAAAATTATCAAATTGGCAAGCATTTTTCTTTGTCTAGTATAAGACTAACAGCCCGCTCATACCTACCTACATATATACTTCTTACCTCTCTATAGACTTTCTTAGATGAGAATCTACAGTGAAAACTTCTTTCCTTGAACACCAGCTGCTTAAGAGCTTTGTTTTAGGAAATGTCTTAAATATTTCATTATTTGCTTCTAAACATATATACACGTATGTACATCTAATGCCTTTAGTGAGCAGCTATGGCTCCTACATAGAGTAAATCATTTATCTATTTCAAATTTTCTAAATACATTTATAGCATCAATTTTTATTTATTGAAGCTTTCACTGTAGTCATATACAAAGTATGTTGGGTTTCGTGTCACCTTATGCATTATTAATGCAATATGCATCGAGTTGTTTACAGTTTTACGACTGATACAGGTGCTTCTTTGAGTCGCCTTACTATCTGAGGATAATCGCTACTTTAATTTGTTGATACCGATGCATTTGCATTTTATTTAAAATAAGCAAGGAAGCAACTGTCTGACTAAGAGATACCCACACCGCTAAGCTAAGCTGCTATAGATATAAAGAAGATATACAGAGTTAACGAAAAATAAATGATCAATTTTTAATCCGACGGTACGAATACAAAGATCAGTTAAGTTTGAGTGTCTTGATATACCAGATCGCTGTAACAAATAGACAGAGGACAAGCTTTCAAGAGTCTCTGAAAAGCTTAGATATCAAATACTTACAACCTGAACATTTCTGGTTAGGACTTAGAGTTCCCCCATATAGTTATTAAATTAAAAAAGGAAAAATGGCCTTTATCATACTTTTTATACCCTGAACCCATTGAAAATGGGAAATCAGGGTATAATGTTTTTGTGAAAATGTATGTAACAGGCAGAAGGAGGCGTGGCAGACCCCATAAAGTATATATATTCTTGATCAGGATGACGAGCTGAGTTGATCTAGCCATGTCCGTCTGTCCGTCCGTCTGTCCGTCCGTACTAACGCAGAGATCTCCTAAACTACAAGTGCTAGAGACTTGAAATTTTACATGTATACTCGTGTATACCATACGCAGTACGAGTTTATCATATTTTTTCGATAACTCATCCCATTTCTTTTTTATCGATAACAATCGAAAATCTGACTTTGTTTTTAAAGCCTAGTTTGAATACTGTTAGACCTAGAAACTTCAGATTTACTGTGTAGATTTATGTGATGAATACAAAGATTTTGTTATTTACAGATTTTGGATGCCACGCCCCCTTCGCCCTAAATTTGAAAAAAACGTATATCAAGTACTAGAGACTTGTGCTTTGGAATATACACACATTTGAATGTTATTATCACGTTTTAAAAATTTGATGAAGATAGTCCCACTACAAAAAGATTTATTCAACAAACAAATTTTCATAATATAGCCCACACGGCAGCCCAAGCGCAGTAACTGCGCAGTTAGCAAAGCAATTGTTTATGCGTTCGTATGGATGCATGCGTACGGGTGTGTGTATGCGTTTTTGTATATGTGCATGAAAGAAGTGTAGAATGATTGGAATCAGTACTTTGCAGGGTTCAGGGTATCTCCTAGTCGAGCAGTCTCGACTAGAGCCCTCTTACTTGTTTTTTTTAAGTTCTTGTTACATTCTCATAAACATAATATTTTATTTATATATATTATATTTATATTTATTATATTAATATCATTTATTATATGCTTATATATTTCGTTAGCTAAGGAGCAATGAATTAAATGATGTTTTTTTTATTTTCAAGTGGTTCAGGGTATACAAATAATAATAGCATTTTCGTAGGGGGTTGTCGACTAGAAGATACCATGTAGCCCGTAATCGCATATATTTATATGCTTAGTTTTGATAATATACATAGCTCTTAATGAATGTGACATGTGCTTAAATAGCTTAGCTTGATGAACAAGTGAATTGAAACGCATCGATTGATCCTGTTCAAATATATATATATATATATATATATATATATATATATATATATATATATATATATATATATATATATATATATATATATATACTTTTTGGCGCTTATGAAAACAGTATACTAATAATCTTGAATACTCATTATCCATTCAGGATATTATAAATACAATATTTGACAAAAACTCAAACGTTGCTGACGAGTGTCGTTTGATGAAATAAACAAAACAAACTTATTGAAGCGTTACAAAAAGTACCGCTTGCTTGCTTGTGGCCTATTCCAAGTGGATTTTGGTGCTTTGGTTAATTTGTGGTAGGCCCCTACCACCCGGGCGGGGGCTGGGCTGTGGCCTACTCAAATGTGTCTCTGTGTGTTTGCATGCTGCTGCTCTATATAGTATTGTTTTCTCAGCTGGCTTGTATGCGCTTGATTGAGTATATGTTTTCGCTTTTTGTATTGTTCTTATTGAGTTTTAACTATTTCTGTATGTTATCAGCTACAATTGCACTAATCGAAAATGTTACCAATTCTATTTTTCCTCCATGCAAAACGCTCTAATAAACAAACAGATGTTAAAGAGGCAATCGGCAAGCATTTTAGATTGAAAAGCATTTGAACAGTTAATAATAAACGCTGTGCGCTAAGAATTAATGAAAATACAACAACAAAAAAACAATAAACACCAATTGAAACATTTAATTGTTATATATATATCAAGCCAGAGTTTACCGTTACTCCCCTCTATAAACTAACCAAAAATATCAATAAATCGCTCCAATTCAGTATTTTACGTGGGCAAGCGTTTTGCCTGATTAACTTTTAAGGTAAGTGAATCACATCTCATTCATTTCTAATTATTTTTCTAATATATATTTTAAATATTTCATTTCTATTCTTTTTTTTTTTTATTATTCAAATAGTGTACTACGTCCTCAAGCGGACAAAATGGCGCCGACAACGACAATTGAAACCATAACAATCACAAGACCCCTCAAGGTGCGTACAAAATAATAATAGTTCCAGTTAAAGCAGCTTTGTTTTTAACAATCCAAATTGAACTTTCCAGGTGATTGCATTTATTTGCGGAGTCATCGTTGTGGTATTGATGATTATGGCCCTGGCATCCACAGATTGGCTAATGGCAGCCGGCTGGCGGCAGGGTCTCTTTGTGCATTGCATCGAGGATGATTCAGCTTCACCGCTGCCATTTAATATACAGGATCCTCCAGGTTGCTACTGGACCCGTGATATTGGTATTGATATCAAATCAAATTCGGAAACAGTCTTCTTGCTAAAAACCTGCCTTTATATTTTTATAGGCTACATCAAGGCAACCGCAGCGCTATGCATTATCACATTGATAACGGACGTCATAGCCACAGTGTTGACTGGACTGGGCCTAAAGACTCAGAATCATAATATTAAATACAAATTTTATCGAATAGCAGTGCTAGTGATGCTCGTCTCACGTACGTGTCGTCTGTCGCTTACATAATTCTTAATACTCACAATTTTTCCGAATTTTTTTCAATACAGTATTGGCCGTGCTATCTGCTCTGATTGTCTATCCAGTGTGCTTTGCAGGCGAACTCACAATGGGTAATAAGTTGAATATATACTTTGAATATGTGAAACTTACTTATAATTTGTGTTTTATGCAGCGAATCGACGCGTTTGGGAGTTCGGCTGGGCCTATGGCGTGGGCTGGGGCGCAGCAATATTCTTGTTTGGTGCCGTGGTTCTGTTGCTCTGTGACAAAGAGTCGGAGGAGATTTACTATAAGGAGAGAAAAATTGTACATGAAAACCAAATGCGCGCCTAGGCAAGGCCGCACGACCTGCCTGACGTCGTTCTTTAGACATAAGCATCTAGCAACACATTCACTCACACACAAACACACACTTACAGACGTATATAAATTTCAAATTTGACTCAAGACTCAAAAACAAACGAACAAACTCAATCGAAATAGTGATTTTCGTCATAAAGTTTAGTTAGACTTCTGATTACGTCCATCACAAACAAATTTTAAGCCAAAAGAGAGAACCATAACGACTTGACTTAATTCTTCCCATAGTACTGGGCATTAGTTAGATAAGACTTATTTACATTTTATTTGTTTTCTCTTATTTTTTTTCCTTCCATAAGTTTTTTTCATGTGGAAAGTTATTCTTCCAAAAAATACCGATACACATTTACAAAAATAATGGTATATAATCATGTCCAACCTACCTACCTATATAGCAACACACATATATTAAAAAACATAATCGCAAATCTTATCAGCGAGTTCGACAAAATTGTAATCAATTTTTAGTCTTGTCTTTGGCATCAATATGACAAAAGCGAAACCAAATTTTACTATTATGAAACAATATAAACAAATATATATATATGAACGAAAAATAATAATATAACGAATTATCCAGATGCATACATGTCGTATACCTAGAAGATTATCATAGAAAATCATAGTCGTTTACACATGTAATCCTATCAGATATGTATGTTTGTAACCTTACTGTAGTCGATCCCTCTACACGACCGCTCCACACAAAACCGAGAATCAATTTTGATGATATGACAAACACAAATTATATATATTTAAATTGTACTTTATAATATTTCTTTGAATTTCTTCAATTACGCTGATTACGATTTGCAACAAATTTGATTTGCTTAATTTATAATGTGTTGTGTGTCAGTGTTACCCATACATACCCAATGTACTCGAATATACAAATATATATGTATTTTAGACTTATACCTTTTGTATAATATTTAAACCGTCCCGTTTACCACTCGAATCACTTTGAATATTTTTAAGTTAATATCGTATATATACAATAATTTGAACTCTTTATATTTGGCAGCTTTTGTAACCTCAGTTATATATATTTATTTTTTAATTCTAATTTATTGTATATTCTTTTTATTGTGTTCTATGCTCTACTTACATATCACAACCAATTCAAAAGTAATAAACACGTTTCTGACAACTTCTGTTAAGACTTAAACTATTTGATTACATTTTGGCTTGTTAATCTAAGTCTTTTGGCTTGTGCAACAACAACTATTTATTTGCCAATCAGTTCTTTCATCATTCATCAAAATAATCATCATATTTGCTCATGTTTTTTGCATTTGGTTATTGTTCTTCAAAAACGATAAATTGACAACACGCAATCAAGAGAGAAACAATTAGACCGAGTTTTAGGTAAACGTAAATTACAACAATACAAAAATAAATACACATGCATTAACATTCATTATATAAAGAAGACATTGAACAAATCGTAGGCAGGAACGTGCGGTGAAAAAGTGAAGTGAAAATCGAGAGAAACAAGAACAATTATTAACGAGTATGAAATTAACAATTATACCAAACAATTTTAATTAACTAAACTATATTTAAGTAAGGTTAAAGTATGCAACTATTATTAAAAACGAAGAAAATACAAATTTTACATATGTAACTAACGAAACAATTATATAACTTAGTATATACTCAAATGTGAACATTTATGAAACGTTACAATTTTTTATTGAAAACAAACGCAAACGATTAGCTATAAAATAACACGAAACATACATATATATTACAATCAAAAATTTAACAAATTCGTTTCTCCATAATTCAGAAAAGGAAAAAAGTAAACTTTCAAAAATATATATGATTTAACCGGAAACGGAAAACTTACCAAACTTATTGCTAGTGATCGATCGTCGTATATATATTACTTCACTTAGTCACATATTTTTATGATATTTATATAAATTATGTATTTGCCAATATTCACAGTTCAATTAACAATATATTTGATACAGCGAAGGTGTCTGCTCACCAATCCATTAATGCGATTTTTTTTGTTTATATGTAAATATTTTGGCCAGTAATTTTTTTTTCTCACCCACAAGTGTAAATGTTCTAATGTAATCGATATTGATTTTAAATTGGCTTCTCAGTCAATCAAGTATCGTTATGCATACTGAGAAGTTAATCAAAATTTATTCAAATATGTATGTAACAGCAAAATACATAAATACATAATTTATAGGAAATTCACAAAAATTGTATTCAATGGAATTTCGATTAGATTTGGAAACATGGACATCTGTCATGGAATTGTCTTGGATGCCCCATTAAATGCTTAGATCTTCGGCATTTATTTGATGTTGGTCAAAATAATTCGTAAAGAAGTGAACGAAACGGCATATCTTAAGACGCTTCACGGGATCCTCTTCCCAGCTTTTGACCATCAAAATTTTCATTTCTTCGGGATAATCCATTATGATTGCATTCAAATCCGGACGCGTACCTATGAAGTAATAACGTGTTAGGTAATTAAAGTTTATATCAAGTCAGTACGTACCTGCTTTACATAGGTCCATCATTTGTATAGACGAATTAATGTTTTCGTACGGCCGTCTGCGTGACAGCATTTCCCATAAGCTAATGCCACAGCCGTACACATCCGATTCCGAACTACAAGGCTTATCTCCGTATCGCTGTAAATGAAATAGCACACATAAATAAGAACAAATAACAGTGGATGTAACTCATCGGCCAATTTGATATAGGACTATAGATCTATAAGTGTTCTTTTCTTTTTTAAATAGGTAAAAATATACTGAATTCAGAGTTCTTTTGATATACCACGACTAAATTGGGTTTAATGGGATGATGTAACGCTAGTCTAGTCCTACTCCTCCTTTTGCAACATATATATCTCAAAATAGAATAAGATTTATATTTCACATTATATTGTAATATATATATATATATATAGTAACTTTCGATTTGCCACGTATCCAGTGGACGACAAACAACACATACTGCAAGTGTCTCTAGCTGCGTGCATGCGGATCGCTGAAACTAATATACTCCTTGCATATAAAGTGTCCGAAATTGATTACTGGGGCAAACACTCAAAGCATCATATTTTCCACAAAAAACGATATTTCGGTATCATTTTTCTTGTTATTTTCCGGTTGTAATGTGCTTAAGCGCTGACCAAAAAAGTACGAAAAAATACCGTAAGGTTTTCCCGCTATGTTTATTTTTAGAAGCTAAAGTTGAGTTTTGCAACGCAAGTGCATACTGGGTCAAATTAGTTTTCTTTCATTTGTGGTTAGATAACGACGCGCTATTCAAACTTTTAATAAGGAATTGTGTTAAAACTATTAAAACAAATAAAAATAAGCGAGTTTTAACTAAAGTTTATATCTGAAGCACTTCTAGTTGATTTTATGTATGAAGAAATGTCGAATTTCCTCCGTTTTACTGATAAAGAGGGCTGCAGAATTGTGGCACTGCTTGATATGGTCATGTAAATTGGTAAAATTGCAGAGGATATTGACAGAAATAAGAAAACCAAAAATACTCAAATCAAAGACCCAGAACATTATAGAAAAGAGCGCTGTTCGGGTCGTTCCCCATTGGTTCACAAACGGGTTAAAAGACAATAAAAAATCTAGCGGCCAAACAAAATGTCAGAGCATCCCATATACGCAATAATTTTTCTTTGCCGATATCCACGAGAGTGGGAAAAATAATCTTGCATTGCTCAGAAACTGTTTCATATGAAACAAAAATCCTGAAACAGGAGCTACTGCCAAGGCATGAAGCTGCTCGATTACAGTTTGCCAAACGATACCAAATTTCGGGTAACTGAGTCGAAATATATAATTTTTACTGATGAAAACAAGATTTCTAGATGTCCTGATGATTATTATCGCCATGTGCGAACAAAAAAATAGTCCACGTTTTAAGAAATTACCACGGAGGGGTCCTTAATAATATGGGCTGCGTTCGCCTGTAATGGAAATACTTAAAGTTGTTGTATAACGCATAGAATTAATGCACAAAACTATGTTAAACTGTTGAGGTCTGTTTAGTGACATTTGGAGAAGATATTATGATGTCGATCTTAATTTTTTGCGGATTTTCCCGCAGGATAATGCAACCAACCATACAGGAAAGGTCACTATCACTTATTTTAGAGACTGAGAATATCCTGCCAGAGCGCAGCCCGGACCTAAAACCGCTAGAAAATCATTGGGGCATCATGACTCAACAGTTTAGTGCCAACTGGAAATAATTTGGAAATGTAACTGAATTAATAAATGCCATTATTCAAGAATGGGAATAATTGGACATCCAAATGCTCCAAAACCTGATACAGTTAATGTCAGTATGAATAATGAAAGGGTTCAAAAACAAAATGTGCTCTATTTTAAATAAATTTACGGTTTATAAAAAATTCTATTGGTTTTTGTTGGTTTTTTCCTGTTTTATGACACAAATTATGAATTTGAAATTATTTTGTTTAATTTTTTATATACTTTTGTGAATTTTTTGTTATTGTTATTATCATTGAATAAATGGATAATTTTATTAAGTTTAAGCAGCTATTTAGTTTTTTGAAATATCTTGATCGGTTCAGATTTTATAGTATAAAATGTAGTGCCCCAGTAATCAACTTCGGACACTTTAGATCAGATACTTGCCTCCGGTGCCATATAGGGCACTTTGGTACGCATATTTGTGTCTGTGGATGCTTCACTACGCACAGATGCAAAGTCAGAGATTTTCAGGACGCGGCGATTATTCATTAGCAGCATATTTGACGGCTTCAAATCGCCATGCACCAACGACGGATGTCTCGAATGAAGAAAGGCAACGGCCTGGCAAAATAATAAAATAATAAACAAGTTTGATTACTACAGTTTGCGTCTGATAACAAGTAAAAGTGCTCTAGTCGAGACTGCTCGACTAGGGGATTCCCTGAACCCTGAAAAGAGCAGATATTTCAATCATTCTACGTTTCTTTTATACATACATACATACATATATACATACATATGCAACAATAAAACATCCCACTTATGCACACACACATACGCACGCAGAAGAACGCGCAGTTGACGCAACGACAGCGCTCGGGCTTCAGTGTGTGAGAGAGAGAGAGAGAGAGAGGGATGAGTTATCGAAAAATTGATAGACTCGAACCACTAACCATACAACACATAGACCGGACAAGCCGAACAATGTTATGACGGACATAGCTAGATCAACTCAGCCCATCATCCATGATCATGAATATATATGTATAACTTATGGTGTCTTCCACGCCTCTTTCTGCCTGTTACATATATTTTCACAAAACCATTATACCCTGATTGCAATTCAAGGTTTAAACACATTCTTAGTCACTCTTAGATATGTAGCAAAATACCTTGGAGCACTGGAGAGCCCAGTTGACAACATGATTTAATGTATACTCAGTCAATGGAGGGTTGTGCAAGAATCCTTCCAGAGACCCGCCGTCCGCATACTCCACAATTGAATACAGGCTACCTTTTTTGGTTGAATCACCAATCAAGGTGACGATATTCGGATGCCTCACGTCTCGCAAGTTTCTTACCGCTTGTTTAACATTCTTAATATCACCGTAGGAGTTGAATTTTTTTATTGCTACAGATAGATTGCCGTACTTCCCTCTAAAGACAACTCCATAAGTTCCAGTTGCAATTTCCTAAGACGCATAATTTATATTATTTGATCAAACTGTCTACATTACTTATAAGCACTTACATTAGAAATTGTTATATTTTCAAAGTCAATTGATTTTATATAGTTATTCCCGTCCATCTTCCGTATCACACGCGAGCTTGCCATGTACTAAGCAAGCTCATTTCGTTGTCAATAACATTTGATTCCCTGTAAAAATTAAAATTTTGGGGTATATTGTTTTTTATGTGAATGTAGCAGATGGCATACAAATTTGTATTCTTGAGTCGATCTAGAAATGTCTTCTGTTAATTCGTTTGACGTCTGTCTTCTATCTGTTTGTCCTTATGAATGCATTAATTCGTAAGGCATCATCTCTTTTATGTATTATCTATATGTAACTCTGTTTTCAGCATATTAAGACAGTTAACTGTGTAGCGCATAGGGCATCTCCTAGTCGATACGAATAACATAAAAATTGATAAGAATTATTTTTATTTAATTTGCTCTCTTTGTTTCTTTATATTTTTTGGTATATACAAAAAACCTGCAAACCAATTAATTTGCTGTCTGTAAATAAATATAATACAATATATTTTCTGAAGAATTGCATGAACAATAACTATATACATATGTACATATAACACGAGCAATGCTTGAACTTTTTCTTACCTCTCCAAATAACAAAAGAAAACTTTAAATATGTGTATGTATTTATATGACTTAAAGATTAAAAATTGTATGATTCAGCCAACCGAGAACATATCAAACTAGCGCAAGTACAATAATTAATTTACCAAAATTATGAATTTGCCAATGCTTACAGTTATATTAAATATGTATGTATTTGCTGCAAATGATTAGTTCTGGCGATGTAAATCAATTTTCCCCTAAAACAATCAATCAATGTCCTTATATATGAGGTCGATTTTTTATTTTATTGAGGCGTTATGTTAGTACACATGTCACTGACGTATGTGGGGAAGCTCGGCCATTTTTGATGTTTAGTAAATATACAGTTTTTCACCACCATCTCCTCCATGGGGGACCAAGCGTTCCAAGAGCTCAAAGCGTCTGCGTCTCCGTAGTTCAACATCCTCTAAAGACAACTCGATAAGTTCCGGTTAATATCCTAAAACACACAATTTTTCATTTTTGATCAAACTGTCCACATTGAAAGCACTTACTTCAGAAAAGTTTACTTCTGGAAAGTCACTTTAGTCTAATAGTCTAATTTAATTTGCTCATTTACTCTACTTATATACTTGCAAAAGAAATAAAAATTAATTGGCTGTCAGTAAACAAAAGACATACATGAATCAGAATTGCATGAATCATATAATATATACTTTCATATATCTATAAAACGAGCAATGGGTGAGCTTTTTCTTACTTCCACAAGTAACAAAAGCAAACTTTAAGTATGTGTATGTATGTATGTATGATTTAAAGATTAAAGGTTGCATGATTCGGCAACCGATAACTCTAATTAATAAGGTTAAATTATGAATTTTTCAATATTTACAGTCATATTAAATATGTATTTGATACAACATATGTACCTATCCTTCGTGTGTAAATATTGTGTCCCATGATGAGTGTATTAAGTATATTGAAAAGATAACTAGTTAGCTTGTTATAATTGATAATATACAATGGCTACTCAGCAGTACCCGATAATATCACGCACATTCAAAAACAAGTAAAAAAGCACTAGTCGATACTGCTCGACTGCGAGATCCCCTGAACCCTTCGAGGAACTAATATTCAATAAAAAAGAAATGGAATGAGATATCGAAAAAATATAAGAAGAAATATGGTAAATACGAGTATAAATGTTAAATTTAAAGTCTCTACCATTTGTAGTTTAGGAGATCTCCACGTCTCAAAATTTCTCATTTTCAATAAAAAGAGTTAATAGAGAAGGATTTATCTATCTGATTTATTTACATCTGACGATGTAAGCCATGATGAAGGTAACAAATTGTTGGTTTTGAAATTAATTAATAAATCATTAAAATAAAATATTTTTTATTAAAAGATCTTTATTGCATAGAAACAGGAGCACGTTGAGCCTGAATCGGACTCTATCAATCTGTTGATACTTAAGTGTCGGTCATGTAGCCTACATTAAATATTATTTAGATATACGTTTTATTATCTAAAATATTGTTATTGGAGCATTTATTTAGTATATATCTACATGTGGACACCTACAACTACATTGTATTCACAGCACAGCGCCACATCTTTAGTCTTTTTTGGCTATCAGGCCTTGCTTTTTCAGCTGTCGGAGTGCACATTTGGCAGCCGTACATTTGGCTATACGGTAGTTGCGTCCGATGCCGCGGAACGTGCCCTTACAAAAGACATCAACAGTGACGCGAACGCGACGTCCGTCCGCCAGTTTCTCTGGCTTGCCAAATTTGGCCGTTTCCGGCTCCAACTCGAGCAGCTCTCGTATGGGTGACTTTGGCACAGAATTGCTAAACTGCTCTATCTCTGGCTTCATCATATTGCTGAACACCTGCCACACCACATCCAGGGACATATTCGAGTCGAGAAATATGGCACCGGCAATTGATTCGAATACATCGCCCAATGCCTTAGGTACCTCAACATCCTCGGCATCATCGCACTCCTCCTCAGACAACAAATAATACTGTAAGGATAGGTGACATTATCATTATCATATCTAATGTCAATTGTTGATTTCACATTGAAACTTACCTCTTCGCTTATGCAGTGACCGTTTTCCTGCTGAATGCGAACGAAGCGATCGATGACGTCGTTAAGCCCGGGTGATAGATGGCGAAAATACTTATGGAACCCATGCCGCACAGCCAACGACGCAAATATTGTGTTATTCACCAAAGCCGAACGTAGATCGGTCAAAGCGCCTGGCGAGTGTTGGCGTGGATCCTCATACAAATGTCGTGTTATCAGGTAGTCCAGGACGGCATCGCCCAGAAATTCGAGACGCTGATAACAATCTGTCAGACGATTAGGCGTGTAACTGGCATGCGTCATGGCCTGCAGTAAGTAGGAACGATCTCTAAAGGTATAGCCCAGGCTGGCCTCGAAATCCTCAAATCCACTAAGCAGCTGCTCCAGCTCTCTATGGGCATTGGGTGCAAAATGCAGAAGCGGACTACGCGGCGTCGGCCAATCACCATATATTGTAACCAGGTTGTTGGCATCTGGCTTCGTGCTGCCCGGCTTGCGTTGCTCAATGTCTGCAGCCGGCGGCTCCAGTTGGTAGGGCAGCACACGCACTCCCAGCCAGGCCATAAAGAGCAATGCGCCGCGCGGACCACACTCAATGAGATAAGCACCAATTAACGCTTCCACACAATCCGCTATAGATTTGTCCGGTATGCTATGCTGCGAGACTAGATTATATGGAATGAAGCAACTGAAATCGTTCGTCTCGTTCGAGTCGTCCAAATCCGCATTCTGCGTCAGCTGTTGTGATGCTGTCGGCTGATCTACGTTGGCGCCCAGGCCCAATGCTTCAGCTTTTTCACGGACCAACTCGCAAATTTGCACGCTGCTCAAATTCTTAATATCCAGCAGGTCGGCCAGCTTCCAGTGGTGTGTTGGAATCTTAGCCTCAATTAGCGCCTTCTCCAGCTCCTTGGGTACATAATAGCAGGGCGGCAGCCAATTATCATGCGGCTCAAATTTTGTGGCTATCATATATTCACCCAGTCGCTTGCGTCGCCCCAATCGATACAGATTGAGATTGGCCACCTGCTTGGAGCGCAGATGGCTTAATTTGCCCTCGTGCACATTCTCATAGGTGATATACAGATATGTTGTAATTGCATACTTGAGGAACGAGTCTCCAATCGTCTCCAGACGCTCCAAATTAATGCCATCGTTGGCATTTGACATTGTGAGTGCCTGCAAAATGATGCTGGGACTGGGTCCGGGATGTCCTACCAGCTCCGGCTGCTGATCAAAACTAAAGTTGGCGTCAGGCCTGCCTGTTAAAAGCCTTTCCGTTGGATTCGCATCACATGTATTATTTGTTGCTAACTCCTGCTGATAATCAAGTCTGATCTGTTTATTGTCCAGGCTAAGTCGGTGGTGATCATTGTAGTTATCAAAGCTATCGCCACAGCCCAACACAGTGTAGGTTTCTGGTTCATGCTGCTGCAGCCAGCTCTCATTTAGCTCAACCAAGTCTGAAAGCTGCAGCGACTCCTGACTGTCGAGCTTAGCCAAAATTTCATCTTCTGGCACGTATGGTAGCAGTTGTTTAATCAGCTCCAGCTGCAAGGTAGCTCCATCTTTGTCCAGTTTCATTGAGCTGTCTTCTGTGCGCTGTAAGACTAGCTCCTCATCTTGTGATACCAGCATGCCGCAGCTCTCAATCTCTGATTTGAAGCGCACAATGGACTGCTCATAGTTAACACTGCTCCTGTGATCTAGCTGCTCGAAATTGTAGCCAATGAGCAGATTCTTTGTCTTTTGATATTGTCGTTCGTTGGCATTCGTGGCTTGAATAATAGACAACTGTTTCTGGCGCTTTTCCAGCTCTTGAGCCGTTTCGATAGCCTCCGCCTCGTTCTTCGATGTGAACTCAATGCGGCCGGCGGCGATATCATCCGAATCATCGTCGTCCGAGCTGTAGTGGTGAACCGGCCCCACATGATCATCATCATCACTGCTGGAGCTAAGTGAATTATCCGATTCGTAGTAGGCGTATTTGGGTTTTCCCTCTACTTTTGTAGTCTTGCTCTCGCCACTACCACCTCGTGTCTTGACGGTTCGCTGCTGTACTGAGGCAGCTGACTGCTTAAAGCTGTTGGTATTGCTCACATCCCAGAACGTCGGTGAACCGTATCGCGTCTGTTGATCGCCTATAAGTGAAATGAAATGAACTTTGCTAATTGTTTGTTGGCGATAATAATAATGAATAATCTCAACTTACAGAACTTAACATTGGCAGGAAGCACTGGCAAAAAGTCTTCATCGTCCTCATCTTCATCACCCTCGGAATAGCTTTCTATATCATCAGCCATATCATTCGACCAGGTGCCAATCTCAATAAATTCTTCCGTACTGCTTAGCTGTTCTTCTCCTTCAATGACTAGCTCATTGGCAGTCTTCGCTACCTTTTCCAAGCTTGGCTCAGCTACTGCTTCGAGAGCCAAGTCCTTTACGGTTTCGTTGATTGCCTCTGTACTATCGGATTTTTGCTTAGATTCGCGTGATTTCTTCAACACTTCCGAGAGGCTCCAGCCAAAGTCTAGCATGGGCCACTCGAACTCCTCATCGTCGATTTGTTGTCGGCCGAGGCCAAGATCCGCAGAAACCTGCTTTCGAATATCGTCAGCCAACAGTAGCCCATTGATGCGGTACAGGATGCAGGGCAGACAAACTGCTGTGCGCCATAGGGACGCCGGAAACGGATGCACTGTACACAGTTCCGGGACTAGTATCTGCTTCTGCTCAAGATTTTCTCGCTTGGCCCGTTTCGTTTCCTCCGAACTGGTGGGTAGTGCCACGCCTTTTCGATTCACGTAACGTGGTGTTAGAAAATTTAGCCGCGCACTCGTGTGGTCCACATCGAGCAGTGGCTGCTCTGTGTTCTGTATGGTGAGTCCATATTTAACCAGATAGTAATGCTTAAAGGTGCGATAATGGTCGCCCGGAAAGCAGCTCAGTGGCGACAAATGTGGACAGATTTCGGCTACATAGAAGTATTGAGGTTGATCCTGGTTCCGGTACCAGGGCATAACGACAGCATCCTGAAAACGTTGCGCGTCGAATGTTTGCGTTTTCCGTTCCTCATCTGGCACTGGCTGTGGCATCATGTTCCCAGTGGCTTGAATGAGCTCCAGAAATTGCCAGTCAATAATCCGACTGTCCGGTGTCGTCCTTAAAGTGGGGACAATGAAAACACAGTTTTCCGTGGAGTCTGGATCGAAGAGCATGAGGAACTTTTGCAGGCGCAGCACATTTGTGAACGTATAGTTAAGGAAGACATTAATGCAACTAATCTGCTCCTCAGTTAGAACAACACGATCACGTGCCAGCTCCAGCGATACCTTTACCTCACCAGATCGCGTAAATATCGAGAAGGCGCTCAGCTTTGGTATCCGCTTCAGTGTCAATATGCCGAAGCCTTGTTGGGCATCCTCTGGTGGATAGATTTTGCGACCGCGGGTGTTCTGCTCCTCGGGTATTGGACACTGCAGTGTTAGCTGAATGAAATACAGATAGCAGGGAGCGCCAGCCACAGGACGGCAGTCACAAAATTCCGATGCAATACGCTTATAGTAGTATTGCCTCCGTTTTGTGGTGCCCGGCCGTGGCTCATCATTTTGTTGCACTATCTGCTCATCCTCTGGCTCCAAATCGAAGCACTCCCAGTCCGGCTCCAGTGCCCGAAAGCCCTCCTTGCCAATGGGCTGCAGCTGATCATCCAGTTCACCAATCTTATGCAACTCCACACAGGCCTGCAATGCGGCCAATCGCCGTGCTAGTGTTTGAGTGGGCATCGGCAGACCCTTTAATGAGAAAATAAATTGAATTGAAATATTGAAATCGAATCATATATTCAAAGATCTTACAATAATATCGTGCTTTAGAGGCGAGTTAATGGGCAGGCGTATCGTGTACTGGTATAGAGTGACACCTCGACGAACGGTGCTCGCACAACGCCACAGAGCAGTTAACTTGGTGAAGGTATCACTGGGCAGCCGGGCGCAATACTTGTTGACCAGCGCTATGGCAGTACTTAAGTCAACTGAGGCGCCGGACGACACTTGCGACATGGGCTTATAGGCGGCAAGGCAGCTCGTGAAGCGCTCCGCTTGTATCTGCTCCAGCTCGGCGGGCTCCGTGTTAGCGCATTTAGATAACAGCATCTTAAATAAATAAGCACATATTAAATTAAAATTAGCTGCCTCTACCTAATCTCTATTACCTGTTCGATTTCGCGATATTGTGCCATTCGATGCACCAGCACCTGCGTTGTGCTTGTTAGATTGTCTGCCGTTGCCGGAGCATTAACCTCCGTGGGTAAGTCAATATCTGGCATCGAGTGGAGTTCGCATTCGAAGCGTTGCTTGGGTCTACGCTCGGCGCTTCTGTCACTTGGCGTGGTATTCGATAAGCTAATGGCATCGTCACTGGAATTGCCGGCATCCGCCACAGCTGGCACCTCGTCCTGAATCTCCTGCAGTTTTATGTCACACACGGTGGGCGGTTGGTTGCTGAACACTTCTGGATTAAGTATTTTGACCGTTCCTCGAGCAGTTCCAAAAGTATATGGATCGGACGCAAGCGAATTTGGCAATGCAGAGTCGTCTGAATCGCTGTCCAGGTCCTGGTCAGCATCCGCAGTATCATCGTTGGTCGTTGCACAGATAAATCGATGACTCTGCTCATTGAGCTGCACTGCATCTTCAGTCGCCGCTTCAGACGGATCATACGTGGGTGCCACGAGCATGATGTGGTAAGCGGGCGCGGCTCGCGCACGTCCCTTGCATTGCACATAGCTGCGGTAGGTAATAGGTGGATCCCAGCGGATTACCAGATTGCACTTGGGCACATCAATGCCCTCCTCCAGCACCGAGGTGCCAATAAGCACATTGCAATCGTGCATACGAAACCGCTTAAGTACGTCCTCCTGACGCCTATGCTCCAATTCAGCTTCTTTTGGCTCTGTTGCGGGATCAGCCACGCGATCTGTGGTATACTGACAGCGCAGAAACTTGAGATCAGGATCACGTCGACTCAACTCCGCCAACAGTTCGAATAGAACGCGAGCCGTGTGATTTTGATTGCAATAGATAAGTGCACAAAGGGTCTCGCCTGCGTCACTGTGGTGTCGATTGTGTCGCCTTGTGTGCACCCGCCTTCTCGTTTGCTGCTGTCCATTGGATTTGGATTTCGTTGCGGACGTTGGTTGAGTTGCTGAAGCATCTTCTTCGGTTTTGGCTTTTGTTTGCGCCGCTACCTTTGGTTCATTTTCTGCTGATTGTACGAGCTGCTGCAGATTGTTAACTATATTACTTGTTTCCACATTCTGTTCATTCAGCTGTTCAACCACGTCACACTTAGCTTTTATTGCCTGCGACAATTTATTGAAATCCGTCTGCTCCACTTGATGGTGCATTTTGCGCAATCCCTCCGCCTGGTTGTGCGCCTCAGCTGGCTTGAAACAGCGTAGCACTCGAAACAGCCGCCGCACCTTAGGGCTGGAGTACTGCTCAATGGTACCCAGTGGATCCTCGACCATTAGCTTCTGGAATGTTTGTTCGCACAGGGCATTTATTTCGATCAGCGCTGTATTCACCAGGCAGAAAAGCAAAAAATGTCGCTCGTGTGGAGTCTTGACTTTCAGCTTCTCGTTGCGTTGGTAGAAATGAAGTGCAGCTCGTTGCGTACACCAAGGTCCCATTTCATGAAGCACAGAAAGTAGGGCGTCCAGCACATTTAGCGGATCCAGCTTGGGATCGGGAATATCTGTCAATTGAATTTGTTAATAGAATATGAAAAAAAAGCTTGAAGGTATGTCCCTGAGCAAATACCCTTTAGATCCTCCATAAATTGATCGGTGCCATAAATCTCGAAGGGATCATAGCGATGATCACTTAGGAACGACTTATGCGTGGTTAGGATATCGACTATCACACGAGACAAGTGGTCCATTTCTAAGGGCGCACATTGCACAATATACTCATGAGGCTTGGCACAGTATCGCAGCACGGTGACAATGTCGCTGGCTGTTTCGATGCGACACAGCATCTGTTGTTCCAGTGTGTCCAGCATGGCATGCAGCTCCTCCAGTTCACAGTTTGCACTATGCAAGGGACCCGCCAGCCCCAATATCCGGGGACGATCGGCGGACTTTGCAGGCAGAATAAATTCCTCGAAAATGGGCAAAATACTGCGATAGACAGCGCAGTCGTGACAATCCTCAATCACAATCAGTTGAACGCTACTTAAAAGTAGATTTCTAGCTTGCAGCAGGGATAGAAACGAAGTCGGCTTGTGTATACTGACATGGTAGTCGGTCCAGCAATGATCAGCTGGAATTTCCTGATCCGGCTGTTCCTGCCACACTTTGAGATCGGTGAGATGCGTGAGCATCGTGTAGATGGACGTGTTCTCAGCATCAATCTGATTTGTCAGGTACACGCTCACGTTACCGTTTCGGCGTCCTTGTCTGGAAAGCTCCTGCAGCAACTTGAGTGCTATAAACTCTTTGGAGCTTCTATGGCCCAAACAAATAATGGTGTTACGCTCAAAGGCGGTCGCGAGCAGCTCCACTTGAAAGTCACGCGGAGTGAACACTGTGGTATGCAGGTTGTTGTCGCACCAATGGAACGCCATAATGTCATTTGTGTCCAACACTCTTCAGTCTACTGCAGTTCCACTGCAATTGGAATTGGTGGGTAATCCACAATGTGGAAACGCCGGTTCGGATGCTTTTTGCATCATCGATAAGTCGATTGGTCCCACTCTCAACTCGATGAATATTCACGATATATCGGTAAGAATTAACATGAATAAGCCCACTGTCAGTTAACAGCTCTGTTATCGGTGTTGCTTTGCTTACATTTCATCACTTCATTCAAAGGAGAGCAGAGCAAAGCGGCAATTCGAAGTAATTTAATTATTTGCTTCAATTTCAAATTGGAGCCTTGAAATCCACAATTATGCGACGATCAAAGGCGCCATCAATACGCAAAGCAGCCAAAATGGGTATCGCTGTTTCTGAACTGTATCCTGCCAAAAGTGTAGCCACTCCTCTGGAAATGCAATGGGGCACATCGGCGGACTATAAAGGATTTAGGCCACATAAGTACAATGAAGGAGAGAATCCTCTGAAAGACAAGCGCATTTTTCTCGTGCTCTGGCGCAAGCAGTCAAATAAAAAACATAAAACATGGACCGGCAATGGAACTCTCGAATTGACTGCAGCCAAAGCTACTTTAAAGGATGAAACAGGCAAGGTGATGGACGTTTTGACATGCTTTAACCAGGACAAAATTCACGAAGGTGCTCTGCTCGAAATCGGCATGAGAGACATCGAGGTACAAGAGGAGCTCACGACTGTCGAGGAATGTATATCGCAGCGGAGCGAGGAAATTGAAAACTGGTATCGCCAGCAAGAGGAATCCATCGGAATGGTGTCCGTTCACAACGAAGCCGTCGGCAAACTTCCAAGGCTTCCGAACATTCTGAAAAAGCCAAAACGATCATCAGAGCTCAACTGCGATGTCATCACTACAGCTACTCCTCCAGTTACGCTAAACGAATATATTTGCATGCTGACACCGGCGCAACTTCAATGTCGATCAATGCAGTTACTCGCCAATTTTTGTCTGGATTTGGAAAATGTAATGCATATATATACTTATATATAATATTTTAGATTCCTATTTATGAAGGTATTATATATTAGCAACAGTTCTACAGGAAAGAAGACATTTTTGAAATAGCTCAACTCATTTGTGATCATCCCGTGCTTCTCAACCATTTAGAAGACCAACATGTTGTGGCGCAGGCATTGCTGCCCTACTTGCCGCCCTGGCAGGAGATGGGTATCTACGACTCTGCCAAATTTGAGTTTGTGCATTTAATGTTGGACGATTTGGTTGTAGCTCATGGTAAGAAATGCGCCATCGTTGCAAGCAATCAAAGCTGCTTGGACATCATCAAGGGCTACTGCCAATGCTGGGATATAGCCTACGTCCAAGTCGAAGACTCCTGTCAAGCGGACAGCTTCAATGGAACCTGTTCGCAAGATGCCAAAGAGCCAAAGGTGGCTCTTTTACTTGCTGGTCATCTGTCACATGTGCACTTAAGTAGCTGCAAGTATGTAATACTCTATAATTTTAGTGTTCGATCAGAAATTGGGCATTTGCTAGCGGCGGACACTCGAATTTATACAATAATCACTGCTGGTTGCTGGGAGGAGCGACAGTTCCAGCAACAATTGCGCCTAGTCGATGGCAAGGAACTATTAATGGATATACTCAAGCTGCGTGTGAGCCCCACTCATCAGTTACAGGGAATTGGCCAAAATGTAGGTTAGCTTTGAAAGTCTGATGAATTTAAATTAAGATTTTGATATTACAGGCATTAGTGGACTGGAACCAATGGCAGCCTCCATTTAGCGATACCTTTTTACAGGTATGCAAAGCTATAAATATCTATCTGTACAATGTTTGATACAAATTTAATTTTTCAGGATATATTTTTAGGGCTTGAGATACCAAGCTTAAGCCACGTCTACAGCAAACAGCATACAGAACATATGGCTAATTTTTGAACATAATTCAATTAACATTCATTCACAGTTATTGTTTTTTATTGTTTTTTACATATTTTATATATATAAGATTTTCAGGTTTTTCAGTTTTCCATTGTAAGTTTTTTCACAGCGTCTATGCGCAGTGAGTAGTTATTATCCAGTTCATTGTAAATAACCTCATCGCAGTTGATAATGGCTCCAATTGCAACATGTTTTTCGAGACGTGCCAATTGCTCCTCGGTTATATCACCGGGCATGTCTAGCACATCATATTCAGTCGTTAAGATAGGAAACGTGAATTGCGCCGGATATGGGCGTATGTCATCCACATTGATTGTCGCAATGTTGCCATAGTCAATGAACAGGATGCTTGGATAACCATCGCCTACAAGTTCCACGCAGACGCCTCGGCACCATTTGCCCTGGTATTTGGCAATACACAGATCATTTTTACTGAAAATAAAAGTGCCTTTAAGGTTATTCGGATTAGGTTTGGGTATTCACACTCGACTTACGGCGCTGCAAAGAATTCACATTTAGCTATGGATTCCCCATAGAACTGCATATCGCGTTGCATTTGAGTTATTTCGTATGCATAATCCAGAATTGTGCAGTGAACGACGCCATATTTCATAAATGAGTTGTCCATGACGACCAGTTCAATATTCTTGCCAGTTGGCAAATGAACATGCTGCAGATACTGGAATTAAAGAATAGATCGAGTCAAACCGTTAATGTGATGATGCTTTCCCACCTTACATCTTCTTTATAACCAATTTCTGAGATCGATGGCTCCACTGGAGTCACAATCGTCTTAACCAATCGATTTAGACTGCGATTCAGTTCACTCTCAATAAGAATGACGCGATGCATTCCCTTGTCATAGTCAAACTCACGCTCCGAGTACTTCAACACAAATGTATACGTGTGGTCCAGCTCATATAGCATGCTGCGCAGATTGGGTGACATGAAGCGTTTGGGCACGCCGCGAAGCAGGACAGGCACAGCATGGCGCGGCAAGCCCGCCAAATAGGCACTGCACTCGTACAGAGTGTCCAGCGTTGTGATCTCCACATTACCATAATCAACACACACCACATATATAGCCTGCGGATTATCGACATTTAGGACCATAGCTCGCACAATTTGTACGCTCGATTTGTGGATGACAATTTGGCCGCAGTGTGGCAACTGCACCAGTTTGGCTGCCAGTTTGCCACGCAACATCACGTCTGATAGCACTTTATAGTAGGCGATCTCGGCCACAATTTCAGCTGATCGCACATATAAAACATTGCTCTGCTCGAAGGCAGAGATCTTAACGTTCGAGCCAGACGGCGGCAGCTTTAGCTTTGTAAATTCTGAAATGATGGCATCGTCAATCAAGGGTGGACTGCCCTTGACACAGCTCTCCTTGTGGGCAACGGCCAGGGCATCGAAACAGATGGTATTGCAAAAGGGCATCTGGCAGAATTTGCAACTGTTGTCCGTGTAGGCTTTGCATGAAAAACATTTCTTGGCCAGCTTCTCCAGCTGTGACTCAACATGGGCAGGTTTAGCCTCAAGCTGGATTTTGGGCCTACATGGAAATGTAAATATATTAATAGACAAACGATTATACTATATACATTATGAAATATCTACGTGACTATTGAACGACCAGATCGAAAGTGGAGTACAGCTTGATCCTTTTCAATGCTCTGCTCCAAGTCATAGGCTCCATGTCGCTCCAGCATAAACTCATATTTCACACTCAAATAACGAAAGTGCGCATCGTTGGCGGCCAGCTCCGAGCCCTTCGTAGTATAGTCAGATTTGATGACTATGGGTGGCTTAAAGAATTCCGGATGCTTATTCTTAGCCGCCGATATCATAATCGTGCGAGACTCCAAGTTAACGGAATTTGGCTCACTTGTGGGAGGTGGCAGCTGAGCCACATTATTTAATTCGCTCTCCTTCAGCAGGGTGGAGTTAAGCAATTTACTTTGTTGTGGACGGCCCTCAACACAATGCACAATATTCGGAAACTGACGAAACTTTGTCCATGCCGCCTCAAGAGATCTAGATTTTAGATAAGAAATAATTAACTTTTAGGTTTATTTATTTATATTATTTGTTCTTTATAAATCATACCCGATGTTATGAAAATAAACGAGAAACTCGCGAGATGCTGAGCGAAACTCAATTTCATAGATAATGTCGCCAAAAAAATTTCTCAACAAATTCTCGGTTATAAATTGATTTTTCTTTTTGATAATCAAATATGGATATTGCGTTTGTTTAGTGATCCGATCCAGTTTACCATTATCTTTTGCTGGTGCTTCGTTGACCCTTTCATATTTGTTTGAAGTCTCATCAAAATAGTGCTGAGCTATGGGATTCCAATCTGACCAAACGTCTTCAATGTCACTCATTATTATTTATGATTTATGATCTCAATAAACGGAAAATACGCACAACATAAACTCGTGCGCGCAATGGCAATTGAAAATCCACACTGACTTAAATTATCGACTGCACTTAACAGAGGTGGCAATAACCACTAACCATACAACCATACCACTGGTTAGTGCAATAACGTAACAGCGATGTTAATCGAACTGCAAGAAAACTGAATAGTCGTCGTATGCGATACATCGATATATTGCTTTGCATCACAAGCGAACCCAGCACATACACATAAATTGTAAACGAAAACAAACAAAAACATACATTTTCGTTGCAATGGTAAAAAACGAACCGAATTTTGTTGTTGAACGCATCGTAGACAAGCGCATCACGTCTGATGGCAAAGTTGAATACTTTATTAAATGGCGTGGCTATCCATCCGGCGACAATACTTGGGAGCCAGAGGAAAACTGCGACTGCCCCGCACTCATACAGAAATTCGAGGAGTCGCGAGCGAAATCCAAGAAGCGCGGTGAAAAGAAGCCAAAATGCGAGGAAATACAAAAGCCACGTGGCTACGAACGTGGTTTGGAACTGGCAGAGATTATGGGTGCAACAGACGTAACTGGGGAAATTAAATACCTCGTAAGATGGCAATTTTGTGATGAGTTCGATCTGGTTTCAAGCAGCCAGGTAACAGAGAAGAATTCAGAAATGCTCATCGAATATTATCAGAAGATGGCGCCTTACACCGGCTACATAAATAAGCGCATGCAAGGCGTGCCCGAAGAGCTGCGTGCAACAGCGGCACAAACGGGCTATGCTGTCAGCAGTGCTCCTACGGATGCAATCGAGCCATCCATATGCAATGTGGATCCGGAGCAGCTGCCTCCGATGGAACCAAAGCAAGTACCCATCGATGTGCCCGCACAGCAGGAGACTGCGCCAAACTCTGAAATGGACAATGTTGGTGTTTCCTATTCAATACCCGTTCCGGGTGTCGGCAACATTGCTATCGATGTCCCAATGGTCGACAATTGATACAAAAAGATTTACTTGACTAGACATTAAAGTACTTTTATAATAATATCATACAAAAAATAAAACACAATTTTAATGAACTAATTAGATTCTTCATCTAAGTTAATAGCTCCCAGCTGTCCAGTGCGGAAGAAGCTAATGAATTTGCGTGCAGCAGCCAATAAATTGGTCATCACCTCCACCTGGCCATTGTATTGCTTGACGCGATGAAACATGGCCTGTTGCTGAGCATATTCTGCCAGCACGGCGCTAATGTTGTCGTTGGGCCCGGAGTGAAGGCCCAGCAATTTCACATACTCGTAGCGCTTGTGCTTGTTTAGCCAATACAGCAGATAGTCGGCTATCAGGTCCTCGCCAACGATGTGATCTGGTAGACAGCCCACCAGTGCTAGCTTCATGCCCATTTCGTCATCTGTGATCGAGGGCTGCAGTATGCCGGGAGTGTCTATCATATAGACAGGGGGCTGTTCCTGGATTTTGATGCGTTCACCAACGGACCGCGTTATACCGGCCTCGGCGCCAACCCGTGCTGCGCTGCGTTTTTTGAGGTGCACATTTCGCAGTACATTGATGATGCTGCTCTTGCCTACATTGGGCACTCCAATTATCATAATATTGTGCTCCGCACTTTGTGCTCTATTGAATCTACTACTCTCCCCCACTAACTTGGTTGCCAGCGGCAATATGTCCAATACGCCAGTGTTCCGTTGATCTTTGCAATTCGTAAAGAGAATATTTTTCAGCTCGGGCTGATGGGCACGAAGCTGCTTCAGTATACCACGTTGTTGCTTGCCGCCCAAGAGATCAATCTTATTCAGTACTAATATATGCGGTTTTGCGCCGTTGCCTATAGGAGCAAATACAATGCGTTCAATGTATAACAATAATTTGACAACAATTTCATTATTTACCCGTAATGGTCTCAAAGAATTGTGAATTCCGGCCGGCTATAGGAATACGCGCGTCGTGTATTTCAACAATGCAATCGACGTTACGCAGCTTTTGTTGTATTTGTCTCATGCCCTTGGTCATGTGGCCGGGAAACCAGTTGACGCGTTGGTTTCGACTTGGTAGACGAAATACAGCCCGAAAAGGATTCGCCAGCGACATGTTTACGTTCTTAGCGGCGAAAACAGCTGTTTACTTGTGACGTAACAGTTGTCCATTGAACAATCGAGATTAGATATGCCCATGTGTTATCGATGGCACTTGTTTTTCGATATAATAAATAATCTTTTGGACGATTGAGTGATATTCGGAGTTTAACAAAGACCAATTTGATCCGGTGTGAAGAAGGCAGGGGTTTTAAATTATTTTTATCACAAAATTAAAAAGGTATTTGACTAATACAATTGCAATAACATAAGACTAATATAAATAAATATTCTTCCGCTTCTTTTCAAATAATTGGACAACATCAGAAACTCGCAAATAAAGAAAGCTTAGCTCTTATCTTTCTTCATGACTAGTTAATCAGATATCAGCAAAATCACTTCTTGTTGGAAAATTTAACATGAATTCTATAAATATTGATGACATAAAACTTGGTGAGGTATATTATAAAAAATAAGTACATATTGTAGTGCACAAAAAATGTAGACTTTATGCTCATTTCTATATCTAGGAACTTGGAGAAGGAAATAACGGAAAAGTGTTCAAGGCCAGATGGCACACAAAAAATGTTGCTGTGAAGAAGATATATTTACAAGATTCAAAAAAGTCCTCTGATAACGAGATTACAGAGCTTTCACGTGCAAACCATGAGAATATCGTGTTTTTGCATGGTGCTGCACGCAAAAATAACACTCTCTACCTGGTAATGGAATTAGTGGACGATGGATCTCTAGAAAAATTGATATATTCCGAGCAGATAAAGTATGAGATAGCTCATGTTATAAACTGGGCTCTTCAGATCGCTAAGGTATATATGAACTTATTATTTTATTAATTATATAGTATCCATTAACTTTATTTTTATTTGTAGGGCATTCAATACCTGCATAACAAGCGGCTGATTCACCGTGATATTAGACCGTACCACATTTTGCTATGTGATAGTTATCGACATGTGAAGATCTGTGAATTTTCATTCGCGAGATCCTTAAGTGCATCGATGACAAATAACAAGGGCACTGCTACCTATATGGCACCAGAGGTTCCCATTCCACTTATATGCACAAATAAAAAATCTAACATGGGCAATTTTAAAAATTATAGGTTTTTAAAGGAAAAAAATATAGCGAGAAATGTGACGTTTATAGCTATGCGATAGCGTTGTGGGAAATGTTATCACGAGACAAACCCTATAAAAGCTATATGGATATGAACCTAAAAATATCGCAAGCCGTTGTAGATGGTATGGACTACGATATTCCTGTAGTATATCTACAAAATAATATTTATATTAATATATTTATATTAATATTACAATTACATTCAAATCATTTCGTTTTAGGCCAAAGACCTTCCTTGGATGATATCAAAATTTCTTGTCCAGACAAAATAAAAAAATTGTTGACCACCTGCTGGAGTGAAGATCCAAATGAACGTTACTCCATGAGTAAAATTATTGATGTGCTCAGTGAATACCCTATAATCGTTGAACAGCTAAAATTGTAAAAGAAAATATTGTCAACTCCTTGATTGATTTGTATTTTAATTACCTAAAATTTTGTTCTAAACTCACACGTTCCTTTATTATTTAGTCATCATTTATTTATTTTTGACATATGTTTTGCATATAATATTTTCAAAAGCTCCATATATGTATGTCATATATTCTATTTTTTCTATTTTGAAATACAATTACATTTATAAAATTGCGAAATGAGTAAAACTTCGATCAAGTCAAATTTAAGCGAAGAAGACTCCAGTAGCATTGATGTGGCATCCATATTTCCGAAAGCATTACCAGAATTTAAAGTGGGGCCTATTTATGATGAGTGCGGCTTTACGCTCAACGAGAGATTGGCTTTAAGACAGGCTTGGAAGTTAATCAAACCATTCGAGCGTCGCTATGGCAAGGAAATTTACTTTGAGTAAGTCAAGCAACCGAGTATTTGCTTATGCAAACTGAATAACGTAGAATTTATAATATCGATTCCGTAGATATCTGATGGTAAATTATAAAGTAACTGAAAATTTTCGGGTAAATGGAAAATTGGATATGCATTGTTTGCATGGACATAGCTTAGCTTTCATGCGCTTTTTAAACGCCGTAATCGAACAGAACGATCCGGTATTCTTTCAAAATATGCTTTACGACAATCATAATATTCACAGCCGTCGTCAGGTGTCTCTAAAGCATATGAAGGTACGTTAGTCAATTATTGTTTATTTGTTAAAAATTTTAGATTTTATTATCCTATTTACAGATGCTGTTGGAAGACCTCATTCAATATGTGCTGGAAAAGCTGAAGGATGTTAGTTCGGCTTCCTTGGAGAGTGGCTTTCAGCGACTTTTGGAAAAATTTCAGTTCGACCAATCCGAAAAATCGCATAGTTTTTTTAAGCGCGATGCAAGCGATGAATTTAATGAGTAATAAATCTTGAGATCACTCATACGCCACATAGAACCACAATTGATTTTCACTTAAATGCATAAATCCATCCGGGTTCTTAGCGCTCGATCAATCTGCAACTGATCCATAAATATGTGCTCATCCAGCAAACTGACGGACGGGTCCCAAGTCAATACAAAGTAAAGCTGTCGGCAGCGCAATGCCAACGCTGGCGTCGCTGCCACTGCTGCTGTCGCTACTGCTGCCTCTGCTGGTGCTGTTGGTTTCGCTGCTGCTGCTGCTGCTGCTGCTGCTGCTGCTGCTGCTGCTGCGATATATATCAATTGACAACGCAGCGTCGCAGTCGACGCTTTACGCGAGTCTTGGCAGCGTTTTCATTTAGCTCTGCTATTAAGCGCGTTTCCTTTGAGAAATTCAGTTTTGTTTGTGCGCTCAGTGCGCCCATCCACACGTCTCGCTACTTAAAACGTTTCCCATTAAATTTGAGCTGGACAAAAACTAATTTGTTGAAAAAAATTTATGAAATAATATTAAAGTTATTGCAATAAAAAATCAAATTTAAATGATTTCAAATTTTTAACTTGTAAACAACTTCGTAAACTTTATATATTAACAATGGTCGCAACCGAGGATATTAAAAAGGTATGAGTCAATGAGTTCTAAAAGGGCTTATAGTAAATAGAATGTGAAAATGTAATACAAAATCTGCTAAAGGAAAGAAAATTTTTTGTTTTAGAAATTTGAGTTTTTTATCCATATGAATGGGTCACTTAAAAGTATGCTATGCTTAGCTGTGATAAACAGATTCCATTTATAAAATACAAAAATGTTGAGTTATCTTATTTTTTAGTATAATATAAATTATCTACAATCTACAAGCTAATTTATTACCTATTACCACACACACATTACGTTAGATATCTTATCTTGATCGCTACAACGAAATCACTAAATCTACGCTAGCAACTTGTGCCGAAAATTTCAAATTGTAATTTATAACGTCGAGTTATTAGATTTCATAAATTGCTTAACGTCATTGAAACATATATTGAAATACCTATGAAGATCACCTTAGTTTGCAAGGCAATCAATAGAACAATTTAGCTAATGAGTGCTCGACTTTTCGCTTTTCGCATTTTTTTCGTTTGCATTTTTTTTAGAGTCTTAAAAGTACTACTAACCTAGAATCACCCAATGAGTATCAAAAAAAACAAAGTACTCGACTTTTGAATACGTGTTTGTACATAATATTAATCAATAATTTACACTAAGCTATTGGGTATGTCGTTGCTGGGCATACCCTTGCTTTAAACACTTTTATGACTCCCGAAAAAAATGTTATCACTAAAGAAACAGAAGCAAAATCAGAATGCCTGAGGCCACGTGTGAACTGACTGACTTTCGATAATGCCTGATTCAAGACCTTTGAATATGACAATTGATTGATTATCGCACGTTGCTCATTCATGGGTTGGCTTTGCTTTTCGAATAGCTACTGGTTTATCCTCTACTGATAAAAGTAATAATAGTGAAACATTATTGTATATTTTGTTTGTGTAAAACTGTTGTCAAACATTTATTAATAACAGAATGTTTATTTTATCAACTTGCATGCTTATACTCTGCAGAGCTTTCGCTCTGGACCCTATCAGTCGCTTGTTTATGTTTCCCGGACCGGATATTTTTATCTTGTTTGTGCTAGATGTCGGGCAATCTGTGAAGCAACAATAATATTTACATGTCGATTTAGGTCCATATCATGGCCAACGCATTTGCCATAAATAATGCATTTCTCCAGTCTTTACTATAATATAGATAATCTCTATCGTTCACACGTTCATGAAGTTAAATGAGTATATAGGTTTTGTCAAATGATCGACTTAGTGTAGTTGCGTTCCATTCGCTGCTATTGAGTAACTGAGGTGAAATTTGGAATTCGTGAAACCTCTGATAATGTATACAAATATTTTTTGTATATACTCCATGGGAAATAACTAATGTAGCATACGATTTGCTGTTAAGAGATCAATTTAAATTTCAGTCAATGTGTAAATCAAATTAGCAATATGTAAACGCCCACTCTGGGACAAAAATTGGAAAATATATAGCAGTGCATACTCTAGTCCAGTCTCTAGCCTCTCTCTACACACAGACAAATAGACATTTACATACTTACATACACATACATACACAAATATTGCTAAGAAAAATTTCATCTAGCAATAAAAAGCTGTTTTTGTTATATGAAATAAATTCTAAGTGATTGTACACTTGCGTTCGATTATCTGGTACACACCTTCAGGTAAAACTGCAGTTGAATTTCTAATTGACTCTCTGCCCGTCAATGCAAATAGAAACGTATTTTTTTACGACATTTCTAATCGCCGTTCCCCACTGAGCCACAGAGCGAGCGCTCATAAATTGCAAAGCAAGCCCTTCCTGAGCGCACTTAAGCAAACGACGACGAGCCTTCGTTGCGTCTTCGTGCGCACGAGGCACATCGGCGCCAAGAGCACGACCGATTGCCGATTGCGCTATGTCGCTGTGGATGCCGATGTCGATGCTGCTGCTGCTGCCAACGGTTGCACTTGACATTGGGCCATCGGTAAAGGGGAATCGGCAAAATGTAAACAGAGCAAAGCAAACAGCGCAAAACTAATTAGCATGTGATGCGCCTCTTTTGCTTAGTGCTGGGTGGGTGTGTCTGTGTCTTTGCTCGACAAATGCATAGTATCTATTCCTCGCCCAATATCTCTCGCTCACTCCTTCGCTTACTGGCCGACCTGTTGTTGTCATTATGGCGACAGGTTTATTTGGCATTTCAATTGCAATTGACGCCATTAAATGCAATTACGTTTGCATAGTATAAATATTTTTTAATTAAACATTCCGTTTTGATAACAGTTGTAGTGCTCGTTTACATTCCTAAAAAGGATTTCAATTTAACACATAAATACCATAAAAATAATGTTTTTTTTTTGTTTTAGTTTTTGGCATAGCTATGAAAACTATTTGTTATTCTTTTTTTTTCTACTCAGCTGTTAAGCAGATCTGATCAACACAATTTCTAATTATATATGCACATACGTATTTCCCACTATTTATACATGCATACAAATGTACATATGGATGTAGTTGTATATACCCATGTTAGTGTATCTATTTTGTATGATTTTAAATGCTTTTACCTGACGCGTTTGGTTGTCGTCGAATGCATTTTTGGCAAGTGCAACGGCAACGCAATTTTTTATAGACATTGCAGGAAGCGTTTGTTTGCTTGGACCAAGCGGCGTATGCGTAACATTTCTCTGAGCATATGTTTATTATGAAATCGTTTAGAATTCGCTAAATTGTTTGTTTGTTTTGCAGCTCTGACCATAAAAGATTTAATAATATTTATATTTTTTATAGCTGAGGGAAATTTTGTAGCTGCTTTTACTTTTACTTTCTTAAACTAAAAATTCTATCTCTTATTTTGTGGTTTATTTTTTGCACCTTTGGACGCTCATCGAAAATATACGATGCCCTGTTCTATTGTGTCTGACGTCAAATATTCTGCAATTAAATGCACGTATTTCGCTGGCAAAACAATGCAAAATAAATTTAGCAATGCAACAAATATGTAATACACTAAATTCATATTTTTAAAATTAAAAAAATTAAAATTTTAAAAATATATAACCTGAACAGAGTATTATATATAGTAAATTACATATAGAAATTAAGACTTAGTTATTGTTACCAAAACTTTAATTTATTAATGCATCTTCAGCACAAACTTTTTTTTTACAAACAAAACATATTCAATTGCTTGCGTGTTACATATATGATAATTAAGCACATATGCCTTATCTCTATAGCATCTAGAGAGTAGCAGCAAAAATAGAAGCCCCACAAATATCTCAAGAAACGAGAAGAAAATTCGGTTTGCGAAGAGTCGCCGAAACAGTCGTCTCCAACTGTGTTGGCCGCACGGAACAAAACACTCGAGACGAGGCGTCAACTAAATTTAGCGAAAAATAAATTTCTATGCGGATATCTATATAAATGTTTTAGCTTAAATAAAATTAATGAACAAATATTAAAGAAGAGTACAAATACAGAGACTATATAGATAATAATTTGAACAGTGTGTATTCGGTTAGCCGTTGTGTTTATATAACGCGTTTCGGGATATTTCATTTCGGATAAACCCCACAATGGACTCGGATAAAGTTGTGGGCGCCATGGCGCGTTGGTGGCAGGTAAAGGCCAAATGTTGCTCTAATGTGAATTCTATTGCCACAAATATAACAGCATTCAAATGAACACACCTTCTTTTTTAAAAATAAACACACATACAAACTGAAAATTTATGTTGGATTAGCTTATATATTTTAATCATCTTTTGGGTATTCGTGCGCGCCATCGTATTTTGACCTCCAATTGCTCTTTACTTATCAATCGGGAGTTTTTAAGAGCTTTTACCAATATTATGCTACCATAAATACTCTTCATTGTGGACCATACTGTCTTGAGGAGACAGACATTGCCCACAATGCTTAACCACATCTTCTACAGAAGTTGGTTTCTCTTGGCCCAGTTTATGGCGCAGCTCGCGTGGGCGTATTCACAAATAGATTCACCTCAGAAGTCAATAGACGATAAGATTTCAATTTCTTTTTTCTCTCTTTGTATCAGACCGTTAGCCAAGAGGATAATGATGTCTCGTCACACAATCCAATGCTCTACGATCCACTGGATGGCGTAGTGAAGACCTCAAAGACCCGCCAATATATGGCAGCACTTATCAGTAAGGCCAAACGACAAACAATTACAAGAATGATCTCCTAACTGTGCTCTATATCTTTACAGTTTGCCTGGGCGCTGTTGCTGCAGGCACAGCCTTGGCCTGGACCAGTCCCGTGCTGCCTCAAATCAGTGCTCCCGTGGCTGCTAACAGTACAATAGTGACTCCGACCAACTCCACTGGCAATGAAACTAGTACAGTTACCTTACCCATGCCGCATGATGATCAACTACAACTAACTGTCGCTCAACGTAAGTTTCTTTTATATTGCTTTACGAGAAAGCAAATTGATTGCGCGGTTGCAATTGCATTTTTAATCGAAGACAATTTATGACTTTAATCTGGATTGACTTGATATCATAAGGTCTAGCCAACGAATTTATACATTCATAGACATGGAACCTGTAATATGTATATATAAAACTAGACCTATTTCCGTCTGGTAAAGATGTTTGTTATTTTTTGGGCTATCATCAGCATATGAGTGCATATATAGTGATTGATTATATAGCGATTCGATCTGTTATATTACTGTCTGCAGCCTATAGCTGAGAGATTGGCCCTTAGATAAACAAACAACAGCTTGACTAGTAGATGATATAGGATCTACTAGCCAAGCTTTTGTTTCTTTATCTATCATTTGACGTTTGATACAAATTTAAAATGGATTTCTTCTATCCATGGCACATATGTTAATACCCATTGTAAGGGTATAGCAATAAATTTGTGTTTATTACATTTATTAGCATGTGAGTCAGGTTTTAATCGCCATAAACATGACGTCACTACTCAAAACATTTATTTGCAGAGCTTCTGCAATAAACTTTAGCTAAAGTACTTCATTTAGGTTCATACAATTTTGATTCCTCATTTCCTGAAGGGTCTCTGTGCACAAGATAGTCCCTCAATACATTAGTTTAACAAACTTGCGTTTATTTCCTTGGCCTTAACAGGTTAAGCTGAGCACTGGCCATCAATCAGTCAATCAGACAGTCAGGCTAAGCAGTCAGATTTGCAGCTCGATGAAAGTCATGTCACTAACATAAAAGTTTAAAACCATAAAACTTGAAAATTCAATTTCGTAGTCTAACAGCTTAGGTAATATATTGAGTCTCAATCATTCAATCATTGAGTCTCAATATATATGATAATGATGATATGATATTAACGACAATTGTTTCAACTACACACACTATAATTTCAGTGCGAAATTCGAGCATCAATCAGCATTGCTCGATCGATCAATCGATCAATCATTCAGTCAGGGCAAACATTCTTACACGTGTAGATTGATGATAATTGATTTTTGCGTTGTTTACTTGCAGAGACTTGGGTTAGTTCACTACTGGCCATTGGCGCCTTCTTGGGCGCCCTGCCCACGGGCTATATAGCCGATGCAATTGGCAGACGTTACACAGCTATGGCGATGGATGTCCCGTTCATTTTGGCCTGGCTATCGATCAGCTTTGCCAAGTCAGCCGGTTGGTTGTACTTTGGCCGCTTTTTAATTGGTAAGCTCATTAACTCATCTATAGATTCATTTTTATTTCAAATTTTCTCCAACCTCCTTTAGGCATATCGACGGGCAGCTTTTGTGTGGTGGCGCCAATGTACATCTCAGAGATAGCTGAGACGAGCATTCGCGGCACGCTGGGCACACTCTTCCAGCTGCTGCTCACCATGGGCATACTCTTCATCTATGTCGTCGGCTCCATGGTCTCATGGAGTACGCTCAGCATTATGTGCCTGTTCGTGCCGATTGCTCTGCTTCTGGGCATGCTCGTCCTGCCAGAGACGCCTGTCTACCTGCTGAAGAAGGTGAGACGTTGCTCTACATGATATTTCCCTGCGAGCTCCTTGACTTTTCTCATTCTGTTGGCAGGGTCGTCGTGCGGAGGCAGCATTGTCCCTCAAGTGGCTGTGGGGTCGCTACTGCGACTCGCGCTCAGCCATTCAGGTGATACAGAACGATTTGGATCAGACGGGCGCAGACGCCTCGTTCCTGGACCTGTTCACCAATCGCGGTGCACGCAACGGACTCATCATCTCCATTATGCTGATGTTCTTCCAGCAGTTCTCGGGCATCAATGCGGTCATATTCTATACGGAATCCATATTCAAGTCGGCCGGCAGCAGTCTGGACGCCTCCATTTGTTCCATAATTGTGGGCGTGGTGCAGGTGATCATGACGCTGACCTCATCGCTGCTGATCGAACGAGCCGGCCGCAAGATGCTGCTGCTCTTCAGCAGCACTGTGATGACCATTTGCCTGGCCATATTGGGCGCCTACTTTGACATGAAGGACAGCGGCAAGGATGTCTCGCATATCGGCTGGCTGCCGTTGCTCTGCATGGTGCTGTTCATCATTACCTTCTCGGTGGGCTACGGGCCCATACCGTGGCTGATGATGGGCGAGCTCTTCATGCCCGACGTCCGCGCCACCGCTGTGGCGCTCACTGTCATGGCCAACTGGCTGTGCGTGTTTGTGGTGACCAAATGCTTCGGCATCATGATAACAGAGTGGGGCTCGGATATAACTTTCTGGTTCTTTGCCGGCTGCATGGCCCTGGCCACAGTTTATGTTGCCGTTGCGGTGGTGGAAACAAAGGGCAGAAGCTCCAGTCAAATACAAACGTGGCTCAGTGGACATTAAAAGAGAGATTTCTGTGGGAATCTAGAGGGCTAAAAGCCATATTACGCATACGCCATGTATCCACTGTTGGCCACGGCTGAGAGATGGTGCAGGCTCATTTTACGCATACGCCGCGTGTCACGTGAAATGTACAACATTTATCCATATGGTTTCTCTGCTTAAGTGTAGTTCAATTAATTTCTAAGTACTCAGCCAACTCAAAGAGATTCGCTTAGCTTTTTATGTACTCTATTCTATGTAAATATATTTATATATATATACGTATATATGTATGTGTTAGGTGTGCGGCTGTAAAGACATGTGCTTATATTTATTTACATATTTAAATATATATATATATATATAACTGTATATGAAATGTCTGTGTAGGTATGTATATATTATTGCCAATAAAGCACTTCAATTGTGTTGTAATGCATGAGCTGATGCATTGGCCCCAAGCGATAACCCAACGATCGCTTGTGATGGGCTGCATTTGGCGCCTGCTGCAGCGGCAACGCCCCTTCGAATCTGCAGCCGCTAATCAGCAGCGACTGTCATAATAAACCCGATTACATTTTTTCCCTGCTGGACACGCCCACAATTGGCGCCGTTTACAATCGCAAGTCGATGCCCGCTGGCCTTGCACTTGGCCTTCGTTCGTTTGGCAAGGTCTTCAATTGATAGATAGATAGATAGATAGATAGATCGACGCACCGACGCAAATTGATTCTATGCCAGGTAGCGTCAATTGCAGCAGTTGTCGTTGTTGTTCCACTGCTCAATTGCTTCAACATTTTCTTTTTGTCGTATGCAAATTTTTAATTACTTTTTGTTTGTTCCTGTTGAATCAGGAAACACTATTTGGGAGCCCCCATTTAACTGGCCAAAAGCGTCTGTTTGCTCACACAGGTGTAACAGGTTGTTGGCAATAACTGTCTGTCTCTCATTCCATTTGAGCCAATAATAATATGTTAACAGATAACGGCTCACTGGATATCATATTTTTATGGCTGATTATGGAAACTGTTGTCTGAGTGCCTGGCAAATGAATTGATTGATTTATTAAACACATGACAATGTTGTCTGAGCTAGCAAATATCTAATGAGTTAGTCATATATTTGCCAAAATAACAAATATTTGCAAAGCTAACAAGCCGCTCTGTCAACAACAAACCTGACCTAACTCACACTGCACGACAAATATTGACATTTGCTTGTAAAGTTGTGGAGAAATAAATTGAGATGTAAAAAGTATTTGAGACATATTAGAAAGCTTAAATAAGAGATGTAATTACTACATGATGTAAAAATGCCATTTTGAGCAAATACAATGTGAAAATGTGGAAAATTTTGTGGAAAGCGCTTTGCAAAATTTCTGTGAGTTGTAAGCTTTTGAATATTCGATCTTGAATTTCATTTACGAAAATCTAAAAAATATATGTAAAGTGTAAATTGTTATCCAAAAAATAAATAAATAAAATATTATCAACTATTATTGTTTTTATTATGATAATAATTTTTTACTTCAAATCACGATTCTATGTTATTCTTATGACTTCCACTTTTACATTTTCTGGAATTTGTTCTTGGTTTTCAAATATTAATGGGGATTAATATAATTTACGTATCCCAAAAATGTATCTTTCTTCTTCTTATATGTATATAAAGGATTTTTTTGATCCCATCAAAAACACTTAGCAAATGCAAATGCAGCCTTTACGACCCTTGACAACATTAAGAATTACGATATAGAGTTCATTATTATGTTTTATTAATTGACAATATTCTCTTACTTTTAAAAGGAACTGAAATGCATGAAAGCACATCAGCTTTTATTGTGCTGTTGCTTTATTATAATTAATCATTTTTAAAGCGAATTAACGTACTGCATTCAAAGCAAAGTAAAGTTCAATTGATCAACAACGCAACAGCATACTCCACAGAGATGGGAAAACCAGTTGAGAATCCCAAAAAAATACAAATAAAATAACAAAATGTGCCACGCGTCAGGTGCGATTGGCTTCCTTCCCAAAATATATACACAAATGCAGTAGCAAAGCGAGCCTCCTGAAAAAATCTATATATACAATTTATATTTATAATCGATTGTATAAAATTACTTATTATTTGTGCTTGAGCCAATTCCGGCAGGAATCACTCGTCTCTGCGATGACGCACATAAATTTCCATTTATAGAAGCACTACACATTAAACATACTGATTGGCTACATCGGTGTCACTTTAATTAGTCGGCGCATTTTTAAGGCACGCACGTTTATAATACCCAAGATCCGTACGAGTCTCGTTGAGAAACTTAACTGTAGCGCGACGTCGACTAAATAAGTCAATCCCCCTAGCAAATTGCACACTGCATATCAATTAACTTCCTCAAGCCGTTTGGTTTACACTGTTTCCGATACCCGGTAGAGGGTATCCAAATTTTAATATGTTTTTCGTTACGTGTAGACTAAGACTTAGACTGTATAGAATGGCCTGATCTATATCAATGTAGGGATATAGCTATGAGTTTTCTCTTTGTTAGTTCGTTTTAACGTAAGGCACAGGGCTTATCATGATATCATGATATATTATGCGTAACAAATATTACAATAAACTGTTGCCACTCTACCGGGTTTGAGAAATAGTAAACAGCTTGAGGAAGTAATAAATACGTATCTATCCAAAAACGCATTATAAATGTAACTAACATGATGACATCGTTATATTATGATAAACCCTCTGCCTTTCTTTACAGTGGTCATATATATTTTCGATATCGACTGTCAATATATAGCGACAACTTACCCTCTTTAATTAACTTATAAGTAAGACAGATGCTATCGAAATCGTATTCATAATATTTGGTTTATGTAAGGAATGGAAGCTTTACACATCTCTCAACTCAAATATATACATTTTTGAAAACAAAATAATATACAATACCTAAGGAAACAATCGAATTGTAAAGGGTATTCAGACTTCGAGTTAGCTTTATTTTCAATACTTTTTGTTTTGTTTATTTACTTTGGCTTGCCGTAAAAGATAAATCAAAAATGTTTCCAGCAAAGTGTGCGCGGAACTAATTCTATAGAGCATAAATTTAAATTCTGAAACAGTTTCAAATTCTCGTTTAGCTACACATTTCAGAGTAACTAGATTGTTTAGTATTGACAGTTCGCAGGGTAGACTATTCAAAAGGCATTATGATAACAAAAAAAGTGGAATAATTTGAAGCGCAGCTCGGTTCAACGATCGTCCAGCTCGACGATAATACGATATAGTATATAACTTAATAGTTATTATACTCTCTCTGTGTGTGTTAATGTATATGCATGTACATGTGCATTCTCCATAGTGATCGTATATGGTTGATTTGTGCTTATTATCTTACTCGCACTGGCTACAACTAAACCCGAACTGCGAATGTGCCTCTGTCATAAATTCTCGGCTCAATATATTTTACATATAAAGTGAACCCACAAAATCGTCGCAAAGCTGGCATTCGGTTTCCGACAACGAGTGACAACAGTTCTCTACGATCTTAAATGCTACAGTGATAAACTAAATTTGCAGTTCTCAATTATTTGGACGAGACACTAAAACTAAACTCTCGAACTATCAATTAGTTTAATAAAAATTATTTAAAAAAAGAAAACATATTTATTAACTATATTATTTTTCCGTGTCGTGTGATAATTAATTCTGTTTGGCAAAATGGGTGAGTGAACATTATAATAACAATGAAAACAGTTAAATCTAAATATCATATATATAAATTAGTGTCAAATATGCGTATACTACTGGTTCGGCAGTAAGAAGAGTATATTAGTTTTTAGCAATGTTTTTGACAATCCTTTGAAGCCAGAGAGTTCAAGTTTAAAATGTTTAATAGTTTGTCGTTTAAAGTCCTAAGTTTTTTTGTATATATCCTTTTGACATACTATATACCCTCCAGAGCACAAATGACATTATCAGCTAGAGACACGGAACTTAAAATATATTAACGCGTGATACTACCAGATAAAAATGGCAAAGTTCTAGATAAGCCCATTGAGGAAGTGGCTGATCAGTTTAATCATTAGCTCTGCTAGAGATCCATGATCGTGGCATATTTCAGTTTCCACAGTCTTAGAACTAAGATTATACAAACTTTGAAAATAGCCTATCTTCTACAGACAGATATATCAATGATATGATCCGTTCTTTAAGAATATATTTTATTTCTTTTCAAATTTACTGTGAACAAGTATTGAGCGCTCGGAAAGGATCAACTGCAACTTGTTTATTATTTGAGTGCTAATCAAATATATTGAACTACTTTGAGTACGTTAATAGTTTCTGTGTGAGTTTCTCGTTTCAAACAAAACAAAGTGTTACGATAGACCCTTCAAACATTATTATCAGGCTAGATGGTAATCAACAAGCTCTCTACGAGTGTGAGGGCTTTAATTTTCATTTGGGCCATGATCAAGTGCTCAACATGGTCAACAGTTTTCATTTGTCGTCGTAGCAGGTGGTCTTCGATTTAGTGGCTCTGCAGTTTCAGAGGGCAATTTCTTAGTGCTCTATAAATATTTTATTTTTGCAAGGATTATATATCCTTTGGATCATTTATTTTGTATATACTTTTGTGAGTATAAAATATTTAGCATAAAGAAAAAAATTATGAAATAACTTCAGGAAACAGCTTTAAAAAATATATACAAAATTGTAAAAGTAAATGAAAATAATTATCAAATAAACAACTTTTTATTCATAATATACGATTGTTTATTGAAAGCAAAAATACTGTAAACTGTAACTACCCTAAAAACTGTTTTATGTTGCTCCTAAAAAGATGAGAAATCATTTTTAATGTGGATTTTTTTTATTTTTTTAAACAAAAACATATGATTTAGACATATGATTTAAAAATCATATTTTCGTCAAACAAAAATATTTTATAAACAATTATAAAAAAAATTAAAACTTTTAGTTGTTAGCTGAACATTTTATTATGTTTAAATATTTATAATATTTAGTAATTAAAAATATGGTTTTTTCCTTAGGATAATTTTTGAAATTTCTATATCCTGTGCAATTGTGTGTAAACGACTATTGAGTTTTTTAAATTTTTTGTGCTGTTTACAACTTTCTTAAAATTCATAAAAGTCAAAGAGTTCACATCTGCAATCATCTCTTGGAGTCTTTGCAGCTTATGACGTCACAGTCGCTTTATTAGAGAGTCGCCTACACGCAACACTCGACTTTATCTATACAAATATATATGTTTATATGCATATATAATAAATCCAAGTACACGTTTCATGTTTTGTCTGCCGCCGTCTGATATATTGATATATATTGAATCTTATCAATGAATGTCTACAGATATTATTGATTAAAGCCGAATTTCGCGGCACACGCGACAGAACTGTACGAGAGCGGGCCATATGTTGGCAGCTAATCAAGAAATTTTGACGATTACTTGATTCCCAATTTGTGTCAATGTGTCACAGCTGATATGGCTATAGTATATATTATATATAATGTTGTAATGATGTTGACGTCTATCAAAGAATTTAGGGCTAATTATATATCTTGTGGGTTGGCATAAATCATGCAAGAATAAACCAACTAGCAGGTACTCTGAATGCTAGGTATATATTTTATATTTTTATGGGATAGAGTAACACTTTACACCTAATTATATATATTGTAGTTATTGAATACTCTCAATTCAAGTTTGATAATTGAATAGTCTCAATTCTAGTAATTTATTTATATTTATATTTAAATAGGTTATTATGTTTAAGGTTAAGTTGAGTATTTTTTAATGTGAATAAGAATGAGAACAAATTCATTATCTGTGTATGTAGATTGGTTTTTCTAGCATAAACTTTTCTCAAACTGATCTCCAAAAACTAAGTCTAAAATTAATATTAAGGAATAGTAAAGAAATATTGAAATCAAAGTATTAACTTGTAGTGCAAGACGAAAGAAAATTGGTACATGGCTCGATCGATCAAATTCATTATCTTGCACGATTATTGATATTTTCTATACTATTATACATATTTCCATTTTTACTGTAAAGTTATCAATTATCAAAATGAAAAACCTTTGCTAGAGAGTTTAAAACTTTGCAAATAAAAATTTTATTTGAGTGTAGAAAATGTTTGATAAGAAGTGGGAGTAATCTAATTAGTATTGTTTATTATTAGCTATTTTAATAGTAGTATTAGTTTCATTATTGTAACCTAAGGCATTAGAATTTCACTGACTTGGAATGCAAAGTAAAAGAAATTGCAGTTTCGGACATGGTAATTGTTCAACTTGGCATTGAAACTGTAAGCCCAACAATTGCTGATTGAAATGACGACTTAGACATTCTGACTAAACAGTTCTAAGTCGATAGACTAATCCCAACATTCCCATTGTTTTATGCCGGCGTGTCAACGTCTATAGAAAGCTCTGAGCTATAGACATACTGAAAGGATTCCAGATCAATGCTGAAATTAGTTTTTTGTTAGAATGTATCACTATAAAAGTACAGTCAGCTGTAGTACAATATATATGTACAATAAAATCTATAGCTATAGCACTGGAAAGAAAAATAATAGATCAATGAGGTAGACCCAATTAAACTATTCAAATTATTAGTGTGGAAAAGGAAGAGGCTGGAAAATATCGTAAACCTTGATATAAACTTGATATTGATATATATTTTTAATTGTTAATAAACATTATACAAACTCGATATAAATATATATTACTAAATATTGAACAGGAAATATATACTCTCTACTAAATATTTAGAAAGTCTCGCACATAATGGGTCCACCTACTTCAAGGTCCGTTTACTTTTCTCCATTCAAATTCAAATTAGGTAAATCTTGGCAAACTTTTTCTTGAAATAACTAGTAAAGTGTATGAATGTTAGATAATCTGTGCACATATCTACAGATAGTTCCTAACTATCTGTGCACGTACGTCAATTACATAAAAGAATTGAGTGTTTTTGATGACAAAATTAAGTCAATAGCTTCATAACAAATATTATTTTTTTGTTTTTGCCTTTTTTTCGACGAATTTTGTTAGCGAGTGCAGCGTAAACAATTAACGGAAATTACTAAAAAATTACGTGGATTGATTCCTGTTAGACCCACGACTTTTATAAGCAGGTATATGCAGTCATATGCAGGTATATATGTATATGTATACCTACAGACGTGTATGTACATGCAGGTGCCCTCATCGAACTGGCGACTTAAGGCTGAAGTGGGTCGAGCTGTGCAAACAAATTGAGATTGGATGAGAATCGTAGCCTTATCGCCTGGGCCGGTTCAAGTGCAAATGCACACAAGTGGCGCAACAGCAGAGAATTGTGTTCAAAATGTCAGTTCACAGTAGTGGCAGTAGTCGCAGTTGGTTGCATCGATCGGAGCACAGAGCAGAGCAGAACAGAACAGAATCGAACGGAACATACGAACGTAACGATGATTGAGTACTAGATGGATGTGCCATCGCGCTATGGGGTTTTCTGATAAGATAATGCGCTCTTACACTTGCCTCTCACACATACTCACATCACTGATTTCATATTGACTTAAGGTTTTAATACAGGTCCCCAAAATACGAAAACAAAAACCTTTAAATTCAATCGATTTGCTGAGCGCTTCAGCATTTCGAGTCTCAGCTTTAAGGCTTACGGATCGGCAGATCTTGTTTTCGATTGTTTCGATTCAATACATATCAAGTGAACTCATCTTAAATTTTAATGTAAGAAATATGCATTAAGTGAATCGGGTTTTGAGATTAATTTGCATTGATTGAACTGATAATTCACAAAAAATATAAATATAGTATAAGATATAAAATATTTTCGTTCATATAGAAAGTGTCAATTGTGGAACAGATAATAATAATTATAATAGTCATTATTAGCTTTGTCCAGAGTGCAATTAAAATGATTTTGTAATTTACTGTTAAGGCTCATTAAAAGTTTTATGAGCAGCAAAACTCAGCGAATATTTTCACATCATTTGTAATTTTATAAAAAAAAAAAAAAAAAGAAACAATTATTTTATTTGTTTTGTTTGGCTTAATGAAACTAAAATGTAAACAACTACAAAATATATTTCTGTGTGTTGAAAAAACTAAATTAATTAAATGATTTCCGTAAATAAATACCTATAATTTATTTGTGAGCAACGCGGCGTATGCGCAATGTGCATGATAGAGGAATGTGTATGAAAGCCTTTCCGACATTTTTATGTCCATACATCGATCTGATTTGAATGCATGAACTCTTGACCCCATTGCAGCTGCTACACGTGAGCAAGCCAGATGCCAACAATGAGCAACCAGCTGGGAGAAAAACGTGAACAATCTTACGCAGAAGTAAGCTCCTTCCATATTAGCGACGGCTTATCGCGCAACATGGAACCGGTGAAGACGGGTCGCATCTTTCTGGCTGCTGTGGCAGGTGAGTTGTTAACCGTGCATCATTGCTTCGGCATTGGAGAAACTCAAGTTGCATTCCCTGGTTGTTAGCCAACTTGTCCGCCTTTGTGGTGGGCATCTGCCTGGGCTGGACCTCGCCCATTTTACCAAAACTGAAGAGTACCGATACCTCGGACTCGCCTCTGGACAGACCCATAACATCGGAGGAAGATGCCTGGATATCCTCACTCATAGCAATTGGCGCCTTGGTGGCGCCCTTCGTGGCCGGCCCACTGGCGGACCGAATCGGACGCAAGTGGGTGCTGCTCTCCAGTAGCGTTTTCTTTGTGCTCGCCTTCGTCCTCAACATGGTGGCCTCCAAGGTCTGGATCCTGTATCTGTCTCGTGTGATTCAGGGCTTCGGCGTGGGCTTCGTCGTGACCGCACAGCCCATGTACGTGGGTGAGATCTCCACAGACAATGTACGCGGTGCCACCGGCTCACTGATGCAGCTCTTCATTGTTTGTGAGTAACCAGATTTGAATGAGACCCAAAATGATCTTGAGTAACTCTTTGTGATGCTTCTTCTATTTTTGTTTAGGTGGCATTTTGTATGCTTATGCCATTGGGCCGTTTGTGTCCTACCAGGCGCTTCAGTGGTGCAGCTTAGTGGTGCCGATCATAGCAGACGTGGTGTTTTTCTTCATGCCCGAGAGTCCGTACTATTTAGCTGGCAAGGGACGGAAGACAGCTGCTGTGCGCTCGCTGCAGTTTCTACGTGGCCAGAGCGCTGAGGGCGTGCACGACGAGATGGCCGTGATACAGGCCAATGTCGAGGAGGCCATGGCCAGCAAGGGCACAATGCTGGATCTCTTCAAGGTGCGCAGCAATCGCAAGGCGCTGCTCATTTGCGCCGGCCTCATCAGCTTCCAGCAGCTGTCGGGCATCAATGTGGTGCTCTTCAACAGCCAGTCGATCTTTGCCAGCGCTAACACCGGCCTTGATCCTGCCATAGCCACCATTATCATTGGCTGCGTGCAGGTGGCCTCATCCGGCCTGACGCCCATCGTCGTGGACCGGATGGGCAGGAAACTGCTGCTGCTCATCTCCGCCAGTGTCATGTCCATCGGCCTGGCAGCCTTGGGCGGCTTCTTCTATATGAAGCTGGTCGAGGGTGACATCTCCAGTGTGATCTGGCTACCGGTGCCCGCACTGATCATCTACAATGTTGTCTACTGTACGGGATTCGGTCCACTGCCTTGGGCCGTGCTTGGTGAAATGTTCCCGGCAAATATCAAGTCAGCCGCCTCCTCCGTGGTCGCTAGCACCTGCTGGATTCTTGGCTTCCTGGTCACATACTTCTACCCGGCACTCGATGCACTTGGCTCCTACTATGCATTCTGGCTCTTCTCCGGATTCTGCATTCTCGCATTCTTCTTTGTCATGTTTGTCGTCATAGAGACAAAGGGCCTGAGTCTGAACGAGATTCAGGTTCGTCTGGGCACCAAGAAATAGATTTAATCGTAATGTACAGAGCCTTGCCTATCCTATATACTTAAGTCGTATACGCAAGTATTTAATTTATTTATAAGAATATTGTTAATTTGTTCTATACTATTGCTTTATTACAATAAAAACTTAGAAGATTTACATCTACATGTGCTAATTTCATTAATAAAAGAAGAAATGACAAACGTGGGCTAGGTGTATGAAAAAGGGAGAGAGAGATAGAGAGAGAGATAGATAGAGAAAGAGACAACAAGGAACAGAAAATATTTAATAGTTGAATTATCTTTAAAAATTTAGTATTTCACGTTATAAATTTTGAAAAAAAAAGAGAGAGATAGATAGAGAAAGAGACAACAAGGAACAGAAAATATTTAATAGTTGAATTATCTTTAAAAATTTAGTATTTCACGTTATAAATTTTGAAAAAGTTTTTTTCAGTTTTTCATGCTGTCATAATTTTGTATTCCTCAAAAAAAATCTTAAAATTATTTAATTTAAAATATTTTCCATGAAAATAAGTAAATATAATTTGCTTTTAAACATCCCGCATACTAGCAATGACAAAAAGCTAACTGATGCGTACATGCAGTTTCATATTTGACAGCTTTTGTCCATTAATGCGTTCTTTTCGATATACACTCTGTATCGCTTAAAAGAGTATATCGATATACCGATATATTTCAGCCCTGGATTTTGTTGCTCTTGTTTTTTTCGTATGCTTTTGCAGCGACTTTCGTCAGTTTCATTGTAACTCTCGACGTGTAGGGTGCGTCGCGCGGGCATTTTCGTGTTAATTTGTTGTGTCAGCGCGAAGCGTAACTGTGTTTGGAGCTTCTATGCAAGTGTGTATATATGAGTGCAAAACAACACAGAGTGTTAAATAAATTGAATTAACGACAAACAATTGAAAAGCTAACATAAGCAAAATATATTAATTTAATATTATTTAAAACATCCGACACAACACTCGCGCAATAAAAAAAACAAATGCCAAAAAAGAGCTAGCAACAACAATCGAAGACACACACACACCAAAACACAAATATCAATGCCGTTATAAATGTTTTTTTTTCTTCACATGCAAATAAAGGTATCAGCTTTTGTTTACACTTAAGCGCGCCGGGAGTGCGTACGCTGTGTGTGTGTGAGAGAGAGTGTGTGCGTGAGTGTGCACAAGTGCTTGCAGTTATTGTGGTTGTGTTGTAGACGAGTGTTTGTGAACTGCTGCGCTGCATCCTGTTATTTTCTTTTTAACTCATATCCAATTGGCAGCAGACACAGCGTCAAGCGATGCCAGCAGCATTTAAGACCATCTCTTCCACGGTTTTACCACCCCACCAGAGCCGCTGACACGGGAAGTGGAAGTGATGTCATCGCATTTGCCTGTCGCCGCTGCAGTCGACAAGAACAAACTTTACTATAATCGCCGAGCGACATTCTACAAATATAGGAGCAACAACGACAAAGCCGCATTTCAGAATTATTCCAATTGCTCTGGATTCTAAAGACAACGTGGGGAAAATGCCTCGGTCGCTATCCCATTTACATTTACAGTTGCAACGGCCGCTGCTGCCGCTACAGCTGCCGCTGCTGCTGCTGCTGCCATTGCTGTTGCTCAACATATGCTTGCAACACGTCGCTGTCGTCACAGCTGACAACTTGGAGTCAAAAGGTGAGTACGCCACGTCTGGCTAGAGGAACTTCCCCTATTCCATAGACTTTCCCCCTCGAAATATCTGAGCAAAATATGTGCACAGAACTAATTTAAATAATGTTTTGCACAAAGAAGCAAAATAAAGGAAGCAAAAAAAAAACCAGTTAGCAATCAAGTTCAGCGAGCTTGCGCACAGTGGAACAAACTTCGTTTTCAACTGAAGCTAATCAGAAATGTAAAGCTTTGCTTTTCAAATAAAACTTTAACTGTGCACTAAAATGAATCTGATAGTTAATAGTCAAGCTGAAAGTAAAATGAACATAAATTTTTATGGCCTCAATTATTACTTAAGATGTTCATTTAGATGTTCCTCGCGATATTTAACCAATGTCTAGCTACCTTTGTTGAGCTGTTAATAACCTTGAGCTTGTAAAACCAGATTCCGTATGTAGATCTTCGTTTTGTTTACTGGCTGATAAGACAAAGTGAGCGAGGATTGTTAAGATATAATTCATTGAGTCAAACGAAAGACGTACCAATTTTCTAAAAACAAATTGAATATATTATGAAATAATAGAAAAATAAAAAGTATAAAGAACTTTATTTAAATATTTATTTAATTATTTTTTAATATTGTTAAATTTTATAAAAAAAATTTATTTTTAATAGTTCAATATTTTATTATTTATCGATATTGTTTTAAAAATTTCTTATTAATTTTTAGTTTATTATAATTCTTTTTTAGTTTCGTTATTATTTAATTCATTTATTGTTAGTTTTAAAAGCAGTATTTAAAAGCAAGTTTTTGTATGTCAAACTATTTTAGTTTGTTTATTATTGTTATTATTTATTTTTATTTTATTTATTTATTTTTTTTTCATTTTAGATTTAATTAGCTAAAGTATTTTCCATATATTTACTGCTTAGACAAGCATTCGTATAAGACATTCTCTTATATAAATTTACCATAATTTAATTTTAATAAATAAAAAACCCTAAACTAATCATACAAAAATACAAAATAAAAAAAATGAAATGCTTTCATAAAGTCTATACATCATTTTCAAAAAGATTTCCTTTTATATTTAAAAATTAAAAAAGTTCTAAGTAGTTCACTAACAAGTTTTTATAAAAAGGTTCTACTTCATGTTAAAAGCCAAAAGAAAAACTTTTTTGAAGAGTTCACTCAAAAACCAAATGCACATAAATGTTCAAATCTCTTTTAGCAAAATTCGTTTCATTACTCATTTAAACTTTGTTTTAGAATTAAATTAATCTAACTGCTGTAAATTTCTCACGTTTAATTGTTGTCCTTTTTTGCAGAGTATTCGATAGTCGTGTACTGAAGCTAGGAAAAAGTATAATAGTTAAGCTTTGTAACTACGTCGACTACTTCTGTTGCCCTTTGTTAGCTTTTGCACGTGCTCGTCCAGGTCTCCCTCTCGCTTGGCCTTTGTCAGCGTCTCACTTGTTTCTCACTCGGCTTCACTTTTCAACTATCAGCCAAAATATATTTTTCATCAACTTTTTGTCTATTGTAGCATGAGTATGTGTGTGTGTGTGTGTGTGTGTGTGTGTGTGAGTGTGGTCGCCGTTTAGTGTCTAAATGTTGATTTTATCAAAAGCGGCAGCTTTATCAAAATCTCACGTAGTAACTCAGATATTAAGGCCCTAGCTTCACGCGTTTAGATTGTTTCTCTTTTAACCAAATGACGTTTCTCCACATGGTTTTCTTTTTTGCCTCTTAATGTAAATTTGGCTTAATACCTTCACTCACGTAGTCGATTTTTTGTTTAGCTCTGCGGCCAAACAGTAAAAAATCGATTATATATATACATATATATTTATATATATTCTGGTCGAATTGCGTGCTACTTTTACTCTCATTACTTGCCATTTATCTTGATTTACTTCTCGTTTTTTTTTGCACAAATGAAATGCCTTTACTTTCTTTTATTTTTTGTTGTGTTTTGCTTGATTGCATTTTGCAACCACTGTACTTATCTATTTTTTCTTTTCGTTTGTGTCTATATCGGTTATATAGAAGCATATGCCTAATATGGTCGCCCTCATAAGGTCAGCGCTGCTTTTGCACATTCATTTTGGCCAACATCAATGTGACTTGTGGCCAACTCAGTTTTGGTAACGTGTTACCAGCTTAGCTGTTGCCATTTTTGTTTGTTGCTGTTTTTTTTTTATTTATTTACAACAATGACACAATCAAGCTGTCAGTGAGGTAATGGTAATTACATATAAGTGGATAGCAATAAGTTTTGAACGCACATTTAATACCTGCTAAATAATTGCAAAAGTAGATAGAATATTAGCTGGTATTCAGAGATATCTCAGATTAAAAGTAAGAAGAGAAATAGTCAATTGATTCTTAAACGATTATGGCCAGACATAGTTAAAACTTCAAAGAATTCTTTTATAGCCAGTGCAGAAAAGTCATTTTACAAACTAACAAACTTTGTCTGAGTGATAGCCATAGATCAATTTAATAATATATCTTAGTGTGAAGATCGATATCAAGCGTAATTTTTGCTGGCATCACATGTATCTTAAGCATAATCATTGTAATGCATTTGATTAGGTAGATATCTATCAATAGTACTCCTAACTCATGTGTATCTAAAAAAAATTTTCTAAAAAACGCTCTCAGACTTTAAAAATTTCAATATGATACAGTATCTAAATATGAAGATCTATGTATGATATGTATATGATAAAGTAGAGGAGTATCTTAAAAATAAGTTTTTTTTTAAACTCTCAAACTTTGTCTGGAAATTTCCATATTATTTAGTATCTACATATATACGATAATCTAGGACTAAATCATAACCATATGCATATGATAAAGTTAATGTATAACAATATTACGCCAAATTCACGTTATTCTAAAAATATCTTTAAAAAACTCCCAGATTTTTTCTGAAAATTTTAATATGAAATAGTATCTAAATAGGAAGCATGATCATTGTAATGCATATGATAATGTAGATATCGATCAATATTACGAAATCTAGCACTGCTGGCATCAAAGTTGTTGAACTTCTTCCCGTTTGGCAGTAGCAAATTTAGCAAATTGTTCATTTCCTTGAGCTCTTGTATCTCCCGGGCATTTGAACATCTTTTGTGTGTGTTTTGCTGATTTCAATTCTAATTATCTGTTGTCTGCCTAATTACGAACGAAGAATACAATTTGCTACTCTCTCAATTGAGTTTAGGTTGAACGGAGCTCGGCTTAGGCACGTTCTCTTGATGACCAACGCCCGAAATCCACTTGAAAGACGCAATTTATGCAAATGTCAACAAATGGGAAGAGGAGGTCCCAGTGGAGTTGGATCACGTTGGAATATGCATGCTCAGGCTTCCGTTTGAGTGGTGCTCGCCAAGATATTGCCCCAGAGTGCGTGTGTCCATTTAAATTCTTTTGACCTGACTCAATCAAGTCAAGCTTGAAGCTAGCCGTGCTCAAGAGCTGTGCGTAAATGTGAATGTGAATGTGAATGTAAATGTAAATGTTACAGCCGTAAATTGAGTTGATTTTCAATTAACCCAAGACGAAGACGACGTATAATGATGATGATGATAATGGTGTTGTTGTTGCTGATGATGGGGTTGAGTTTGCTGTTGATGGTGACCACTCGAGTTGATGAATCAAATTACTAGAGTGTAAGCATAGATGTGTCGCTATCTTATCGTACAGTAGTATAACGATACATGTAACGTTATAGTTTTAAAAAGATTTGAATGAACAAAATTTTTTTCAAAACGAAAGTCAAGCTTAAGACATATATAATATCGACATCGATATTTATCACTTTTGCTGATGCACTGACAAAAGCTTTGCTGATCTCTAATTTTTTATTTATTGAATGATATTGAATATTGAATTGAATTTAATTTAATTTAACTTATCGAATTGAAATAAATATTAACTTTTTTATACTAATAATAAAATTAAATAGTAACTTAACTAATAACAAAATTGATATTTATTTAATTTCATCAAGTATAATTATATTTTAAAATATTCCCTCTTGGATACCTAAATACTGAATTGAAATTATCAAATAGTTCGATATATATCGAATTTAAATAAAATATAATTAGAAATAAAAAATATTAATGAAATAATTTTGGCATTTGTGTGATTTAAATAAATATGATCGCTAAGGTAAAAATGTTTTCATAGATAGTTTTCTATCGAGTCTGTTGACTATAAACTTTTTACTGCGAATGCAACCTATAAGAAAACAAACTGAGAATCAAAGTATTTATCTCAATTTGTGTCACTTCTGTCTGATTGCCGAGTGATCACTGTAGTTACACATTGCATTTAAGGTGGCAGACAACGTGCCAGTAAATGCGCTCAGCTCAAGTTGGTTAGGCTCCCACGACCAGGCGTACCAGGCCGGGACCACAAAAACAATGACGCATATTAATGAACGACTGGTCGAGTGGCTGTAGCTGCTTTGTATTAATAATAGTCAAAGCTTGCCACATGAGCAGCCAAGCCGTTGCAGGAGGCTTGCCCAGATGCAGAGCGATGTGGCAGGCCTCTTTATATACAAAGGTGTTTCCAGGGCGCGTTATATCTTGTGTAGGTGGCATTGTTGCCGGAGCGAGTTATCACAGTTTTTGCTTTACAAATTGAATAATTTAAAGGGAAATCAATAAAAGTAATCAGATTTTTGTTGCTGCCTTTGTTATATAATTGTTGCACCCGAGACTCTGGTTTAACTTTTGACTGCGGCACGTGTCGCAAAGCGGCTCAATAATTGCTAAGGGTTGCTGCAACCAACTAGTTTCCTATTCGCCTGGATTATGGCCAAATGAATGCGTGACACATGCGAAGAAGTGCAACTCAAATAACATACAAGTATATATAGATGAAGTTCTTTGGGGTGTATTCGCTATAAAGGCGGGCATGGCCACGATTATTTATGACTGTATTCGTCGGGCAGGGTGGATACCGTCTACAGCTGGCAGACAATGCTTAACGCTCATTGCCGACGGATTAGTCACCAGAAAAACCATCGCGGAGGAAATGTTTGACTAGCCAGGAAATTAAAGCTTAGCGCTTTGGGTTGCTTGAAGTAGTTTTGCTTCGTTTCGTTTTAATGCTAGCCATGGCCATAAAGAAACACTTTAATCAAAATATTATACATAGTTCTTAGTTATAAGGCTTGTAGTTAGATTAATTGCGGGTAAGACTTGATACGGTCAAAAAATCATTAGGAATACAAAAAACTTGTTAGCAAAGGTTAAAAAGTACAGCTAGTAAAAATTGTAGTCTTAGGCTATATCAATTTGGTTGTTTATACAGAAATAGATTAAAGATATTTATATTATAGTTTCAGTAATCATAAGCATCATCTGTATCTTTGAAAAATTCTCTAATATTCTCTGTCTCGAGTCTCATTGCATTGTTTATGTGGTGATTTGAGGCATGATGGGAGTCGTTTCTCTTGCTGAGGTTTACTTCAATCAGACTCTCTGCCAGGGAGGTAATCAAAACACGGAAATGCTCACAAGTCTGCAGACAACCATTGACAATGCAGCGCCTTGATTGAGAAATTCCGAATGGAGGTGTGCATGATGATTAATCAAGAAAGAAACTGAAAAACAAAAACAAAATGAAAAGTGTAGAGGGAACAGCAAGGTAGAAAAATAAATAATAACTGAAACGTGGGGACTTAATGGAAATGAGCTGGAATTGCATAAATAATGTTACATATCTAGAAGATGCCCTGTAAAATGAAAAATATTTAAAATATGATTAATATATAACAGAAACAATAAAAAAGCTAGATCAGATAAATTAGCAAATTACTGAATTAATATTATATTATACTAAAAACCAATTAACACTCCAAGTCACTAATAAAAATGAAGCTTGACAAGAAATTGAAATTGACCAATATAATTTAATAATAATTAATATAATTAAATAAATAAGAAATAATAATTACAAAATGATAGCTATAGCTATAGCTATAACTCATTCACGTCAAAGGTCTGTTGAGTCTACAATCCAAGTCACACAAATGTACCTGCTCAATTAAACGATATTTATCGATATAAATATACAATGCGTGAACTGGAGCAATTGAAGTAGCTCGATTCCTTCACAGGTGTGATGCAATTAAATCAATATATATTAATATAAATAATTAATGAAATGCAATTGAAATAGCTCAATCACCAATGACTCAACAATCCCTTAGACTTTTTTTTTTATTAATTACAGGGTATATTAATGCTCTGTATGACGCTGGCTCGGTCTGCTTAATTTATGCTTTCAGCTATCTGAATTGTGCATATAGCTTGCCTAATGTCTTCCATCTGACTGGCATGAACAATGATGCTAAGTACAATAAATGTGCTAGCTACATAGCTACAGACCTACAAACATACATACATACACACATACACTCATACATACACACATATGGCAACGGAAATGCGACAACACGCTAGACTGGCCAAGCGAGTAGCTCTGCCTTCTGCCGTGCAAAGGTTTGGCCAATATTCATACCTATATTTTATTCGGACAGTGGTTAAACTGAATGCATGAATCATTTGCGAAATGCTGCAATTTCATGTTGAACAGGAAAACTTCACAAAAAAAAAAGAGGAAAATTTTTGACATCGAATCAGTCATGCAATCAGCATTGCTACTCTTTCACTGATGGCTAGGTATACGTGCCTCTGTGTGTGTGCGTAGGTGTGTGTGTGTGCTTATTTTGAAAACTAAACAAAACAATAATAACAACAGCAACAACAACAACAACGAGTACTACGACATCCACTGTATGATGTCGCCATCGTCGAGGTTCACTGAACTGCAACACTCGACAAATTTTCTGTTTACGTTTCGTACACAGTTTTTTATAATTTACACAATATAAAACACCTTTAAAAGTTTGTGTTTACTTTAACATTTCCTCACTCACTCATCACTCAAAAATTATTGTTAAGTAATTAACTTAATCATTGAAAGCTTCGATTAAATTGAAATTTTGTTACAATAAAATAGTTAAACAAATTATAAAGCTAAATAAACTTTTATATTACTTATTTTCAATATGAGTTTTAATTTATAATACTTAAAAATATATTTTAGATAATTTTAGTAGTTCTTTCAGCTACTTTGACAATGACTCACTTTAACATATGTACAAAAATATTTAGACATTTTTACAATGACTTTAAAACTCATTAACCTAAGTTCAATAGTTGAGCAAGTTGTAAATATTTACAAACCAAGCCAAGCAAGCTATCTAAGAAAACCGCTGAAAAAATGCATTTACCATGCACATCTAAGAAAGCAAAGTTAAATAGCGCCAAGTTCTAATTAAATTAACACTCCAACTCTAATATTTATGTATTTTATTTATTTCATTATTGTATTTCACGCTTCCACAAACTCTCTGTCCTTCTTCTTGTCTTCCTCTTTAAAAAATTGTATACTATGTATATCCACTAGTAATATGCTCTCTCTCTCTCTCTTCTTTATTACCCCTCTCCCTCTCTTTATATATTCTCTCTCTCTCTCTTTCTCATTCTTCCTCTTTAAATATTCCTCTCTCTCTTCCTCTCTCTATATCTCGCTCTTTCTCTCTCTCTCTCGTTCTCTCACTCTCTCTTTTCTATCTTTCTCTAGTCTCCAGTCTCGTACTAGTTGCTCTTCCCTTTCAAGCCACTTTCTTAAACGTTTCACATCAATGACTTCACAAAGAGGCTAAATAACCAAAAATAGCAAAAAAATTCATAGAGAAATATGCAGACATTAAACCTATTTTATAAGAGATTAAAAGATTCTACTCATAGAGAGATATCAACGATGCCTTAGAATACTGCAGTGCACAGATATTCAACGTTCTATATTTGTTTCTATTATTAACTGAACTACTTTGGGGATCTGCCAATGTGCGTTGCATCTGTGTGAGTGGATCTTAACTTTGTACTGCCAGCTTGTTGACCTGCTGCACACGCACACGCACACGCATATACACTCCCACACCCACACAGCTGCATTTACCGGTTCTTGGGGGAGAGCTTCAGTGCATAGACCAGAAGTTCTCTTAGTTTATCTGCAGCATAAACGCGCTACTCTGATAAGCAGAGCAGCTCAGCCTTACTCTCCTCTGCTCTGCGCTACTTAAGCAGCAAGCCAACGAACCGTAAAGTAGCCCGGACAGCGTCAGACGGGCGGACGGACAAAGCATGTTGCGCCCAGTTTGCCGGCTGGGGCAAGATTAGAGCAAACGCTGGGGTCTCTGAGTGCGTTGCCATTGTTTGGACGCGTTAATTGATAAACATATAAAATGAGAAGAAAAAACGAAAAACAAAATAAAGAATAAAAAAAACAAAGGCAAAGTCTCAGCTGCTCTGCTCTTTGCATTGTGCTTTGCGTTTGTCTTGAATATAATTTTCATTTATTTTCTCCTTCCTTGTTCTCTTATTCTCTCTCATCGTATAATCGTTTGGGTGCAGTATTTAGATCAACTTCTTGATACGCTTGAATGTTTTAAGTGCTTTCAGTTAAGCTCGATCAAGTACAAAATCCAACCTAGGTATACCCCACAGGGCCGTGACTCAATGTAGATGTGGATGTTGTGTTACCTAAGCGCATTTCGCACTCGGCTCTCAAAATTGGCACGTTTCTTTATGAAAAATGACTGAGTTTCTTTTCTCTTGGACACACTCATTAGCGCGTATTAGTAAAGATATTTTTGTAACTGTTATATAAGACGAAATGCTAGGGCATAAAATACTGAAATAGATATGTGTAATAGCTTTTGAGCTTAAAGACATTGTCAAAAGTTGTAATTAATTATGGCTATATAAGTTTATTTACATTTATAGTTATTATTGGAGATATTTATATATATTTATGTTAATTATGTTTTTAACAGCTAACTTTTTTGACAATGAACCTAAAAAGCATATAGTATTTATTCTTAAGCAACAATAGTACATTTTATATGCGTCTATCTACATATCATATGCATCAAAGCCTCTGAAGTATAAAACTTTGAAAGGCGCCGTCAAACAGTTTATTCAATATAGATTTGATTTAGCTTATATATTATTTTTTAAAATTTGCACAACAATCAACATCTGTTTGTTTCTCAAGACATCTAGAGAAAGCTGAACTTTTTCGCAAATTCAAATTCTTATTCATATGCCGCTATAGAAATACCAGTTTGTCTATGCAAAAAAAATCTTTTGCAAATTCATTCATTCATTCAATCATAATGTCTTCAGCAAGCCTAGGCAATAAGAGTTTCTCAATTGAGCAGCCAGACTACATGATTTCCATGCAAAGAGTATATGATTTTCGACCACGTCAGACATTCTTTGCTTGTTTTTGTTTTCCTTTAAAGCAATCCTTAACTTTATTTTATGTGCTCGAGGCATATGGAAAGAGCGGATGTCAATTTAAATGCCAACTCACTAGGGAAGTTGATAAACACAAAAGCTATTTACAATTTCATTATGAACAGTAACGATATTTAATTGCTTTTGTTTTTGTAAAGACCAAATTAATTTTCAATCGAATTCATAGGAAAAAAATTATCTAAATTTTCTTACGAATAACCACAAAACGTAGCCCGATTAGAAATTCTGATTAGTTCAATTATTAATCATTTATTCTATAATAAGTAAATCAACATAGCTGAATCATCAGCTTCCATTTCTGAGAAGCTTAAAACGGGCAACTCAAAGGTTAACAATAAGTTAAGCTGTGTAATGTGTGCATTGTGCATTGTGCCTTGCCATTGTTTGGCTATTTGCATAGCTAACAACAATGGGCTTAAATCGCACAGGCAGATGGGCAGGTGAGCTGTTACGCAGTTGGTGCACTGAGTCAGCTGTCCATAGAACTTGATTATGAGTCAGCTGACGTGTGATTGTTTTATTGTTTCACTGCCATCTACATACTAAATGTCGCTTTCAAATTACACGATTTAATTGGATTTAGTTGTTTATAAAACTGTTCAATTATCCATTTTAAACTTGCTGATAAAACAAATGCTGCCCTCGCTTGCTTCGCTCCAATTCTGCACGAAGAGCTGCTCCAATTCACTAATTGCATTGCAATCTATGTCGGAAATTGCAGTAAACTGTTTGCATATCGCCCACGTCTGTCGATAAGAAGCCATCCATCTATCTATCCAGCCAGCCAGAAAGGCAGCCGTCCAGGGAGATCCCTATAAGAATTGAATGACAAAGTGCTTCATATGAAGACGAGCTCGCCCCATTTGCTGTTTGTGTGCATTGCACATGAATATTGTTGTTTGTTTGCTTGCTTGCTTGTTTGTTTGTCGTTTGCACGGCAGACAAACAGTCGCCTGATTGCTGCTCGAAATTGCCAACATATTGCATAAATATTTGACATGAGAGGGCAAGTTGAACGCTGCTCGAAAATATTTGTGGGCCAGGCATTTTTCCAAACTCTTCGACAGAGACTCTATTATAAACAAGTAAACTAGTCGAGACTGCTCGACTACGAGATCCCCTGAACCCTTCCAGGAACTAATATTGCAATAATTCGTCGCTTCATTTCTAGTTACACATGCACACACACATACGCACGCACGTATAAACAGGCATGGGCTGACATGTGGGCTTACTTTAAGAACTTAATTGTTTAATAACTTTTTTTGTAGAGGGACACTCTTGATAAAACTTTCAGACCGTCATTATAACATTAAAATGTGTATATGTGCCAACGCATAAGTCTTTAGTATGTAAAATACGGTTTTTGCAAATTTGTTTTTGCTTGTTTTGAGGGGCGGGGTGAAAAATAACAAAAATCGAAATTCTATAAAATACAAATGAATGTAAGCTTAAAATTTGAAGACTCTAGCTTTAAGGGTATAGGAGATATAATCTTATAACTGATTTTCGATACGGTTTTTTATCGATAACAAAAAAAAACGGAAGTACTTATCGATTTTTGGAAACAAACTTGAACTGCGCGTGCAATACACGGACCTACAGTTTTAAATTTCAAGTCATAAAGCTCTTATATTTTATTAATATTATTATTATTTATATATTCTTCTGAGATCGACGCGTTCAAGCATACGGACAGACAGACAGACGAACAGGGCTAAATCGACTCAGCTCATCGCCCTGATTAAGAATGTATATACATTATGGGGTCTGCCACGCCTCCTTCTGCCTGTTACATACATACATGATTTCCCATTTTCAATGGGTTCAGGGTATTAAAACGAAGACTGTTGTGTTATCAACCAGGCCTGCTCATAAATATAGATATATATATATGAAGAGCTTCCTTTATTTCTTATATCAAAAAGATTACTCAAAATGCTAAGGGTTTTTTTCTGTTTCACTCAACAAACCTTAACCGATTTTTTATTAAATATCCATAAAATATTTTATTACGATTCAATCAACGTATATAATCTGTGCTACACGTCCTACCAGCTGTTAAATATTTAGCTTTATAATTTGATAATAAATGCTACAAATAGATTACATTTGATATTTACTGTAGATAAATATCTATATGTAATTGATTAATAATTCGAAATCGATTGAGAACACCCTATTTGATTGACAATTTAGTTGATCACCTATCAATTTTGAAATAAAATGTATTGGATATCGATTAGATAAGTTACGGCCTCTAAACGCATAAGAACTTTAATGCAGGGCAGCTTAAAAGTGAAAGCCCCAACACTTCCGTTGCGTGTAAAGCAACTTGGATGATAGCCCAGTATACAAGTACTCAAATATATATCACATATGTATATGTATGTCTGTATATGTAAATGTATGTATATATATTTATTTGGGACAAGCTTCCTGTCTACGTCAACAGTAAATAAGCTTAATGTGATAAATTACCTCAAGAGATAATCACTTTAATTACAGTTCAGAACAACAAGGCATTAAGTATCTCACAGATACACATTTGTGTGCGTGTGTATCTCAATTTAGCGATTGCTGAGTAGCTGAAATAAATGCAAGCTACGCGCTGTTGACAAATCAAATTCCAACGCACAGCCGAACATTGATAAGCAGCAAGAGCAGTGAAGTAAGAGAGAGTGAGTGAGAGAGAGAGAGAGAGAGAGAGAGAAGAGAGTGTGAGATAGTGTAGGGGAGTATCTGATAGATACAGATGCAAATGAGCGCAACAGCACAAAATCTAATAAGTGGCAATCGACTTAAGTAGCAAATTGCTCAATCAAATTGGGTCAGGGGGCGTCGCTGCGTTGGTCCAATGCAAAGATTGGGAAAAACAAGCGCCGACAATTGTATCTCAATCTTGACAAACGTCAAATTGGATTCTGACTGTACAATTAGCATGAAAAAGCAAATATTTCGTGGAACCACAAATTGCTTATGAATCACTTTTAATTTTTTGCTGGCGAACTGGTCAAACCGGTGACCAGGCAGGCAGCAACAGTATCAGCAGCAGCATCAGCAGCAGCATCAGCAGCAGCATCAGCTTCAGCATCTTCATCATAAAAATTAAGTCAATTACTAGCTATATATATAGATACATTTATATATATATATATATATACATGCATACATATAGAAGAAGAGTTTGTAGTAGTTGCGTTTTTTTGTCTCAATGTGTGATTAATTAACAAAAAGACCTGAGGCTATAAGTTATAACCCAATTAGCTTCAATTAACTAGCATATATAGAATATCTATACACATTTATCTATATATAGTCTCCGCCCACGCAGCTAATGTACAGACACTTCCGTATCTCATTTGGAATAGCTACAATATTTCAGACTGATCTTTGAAAATGTTTGCCGTGCTAAATGACTTTGTTCCAGCCGAAAAGACGCGTCATGCATGGCTTGATCACTTTCATCAATCTTGTCTATCTGTCTGTCCGGCCATCCGTCCGTCCGTCCGTTCGTCTGTCGTTCATGGTAATCAAAAAGAAAGTCGTCGCATTGATTTTTTCGATTTGCTGTGCATTAAATTTCACTTTTTTCGCCACCCATTAGCGAGTACAAGAAATGTGCATTGCACAGACTCCAAAAACTGACCCACATTCGCTGACAACCAGGCATATTAAATCACAAATATGCAGCAGATCAATCTATATAATATATTTATATATATATGGTATATATAGAATCTCATTTGTTGATTGTTTTATACACATGTTTGGCATTGGTGATGCCAGACCCGACCTTGGCATCCCGGCTTAATCAGTGGCCAACCCATCAATTCGTATAGATTAAGAGAGAGAGAGAGGGAGAGGGAGAGGGAGAGACCTGCTGATGTGCTGCGATGATGAGGGCCCATACATAAGATAAGAATTAAGGGCGTCGTCTGGCTGTGACACTGCAGCTGGCTGCATCCTTCTGCATGTCCACTTCTGGGAATACGAAAGTAATGTAATGTAATGCCCAAAATATATGTATATTGCCTTGTTTTGTAATTTTTTAAGAGATGTAGGATATTCAGTTTCCCTCTAGCAAATGAGCACATAAATTATGTTTAGTTTAATTTGTTACATTATGTGATGTCATGTGCCAGGATCGGATTGAGAATTGTGTTACGAGGGGCTGTCAGTGGCCTTGACAACTTGTGGGGCAACTTATTTACTTACACACATGAACCATGATATGTTGTGACATGACATGACCTGGCCCATTGTTGCATGCAGCTGAGTAGCAAACAAAAGGCGTGCCTCAAATTACACACACGACACACAGCACAAGAAGCAGGCGGTAAACAGCACAAAGGGAATTTTTACCGACTTTAGATAAGAGTATGAATTTGAAATACCCACATTTTAAGAGCTATGTTTGCGTGAGCTGTATTTGCAATTTATTTTTATAGTATTTATATATTTATTATATATATTTATTATATATATTTATTATATATATTTATATTTATATATTATATTTCGCGATCAAGAATTATTGGAATATCAGTTCTTTGAATTGTTCAGGGTATCTCGTAGTCAAGCAGTCTTAACTAGAGCACTCTTGTTTATTTATTATATTTGTATATTATATGAAATAATATGCATAATTTATTTATTATATTTATATATTATATTACATTTATAGTTATGTATTTCATTGGAAATATATTACTAAAATTTCTTTCTATTTTGATGTTAGGTTCATAATTTTCTGATATTCCACAAGTCATATATTTTCCACATTTTCAATATAATATTCACATTTTTATTCAATAATTTATGAATAAAGTGTTTTCAGTTATGTGTGTAATATGTTGTATATATCTAAAGATATAATTTTTGTAGAATTTTTCCTTTATACATGTTTTATTTGTTTACAGTGCATAAAAGTAGCATATATACCCGATTGCAAAACTAGGTTTCAAATACACAAAATCGTCTGTTCTTCATTCAAGGTGTGTTGACTAGCTAAAATTGTTCACACTGAGGCGTGGCTGGCATTTAGATTTGAAATGTTTTTGGTATAAGAAATGCATTTAAATGGAAAAGCCGCCCCCAAGCGCACTGCAAGAGGAAGACATCGTCAAGGCAACGATGAAAATGTTATTAAATATTTGCCTTGACTCGGCCCCATTCGCATCCTGCGCTCTTAATTTATTGCGTTTCCTGTCGTTGGGAAGTCATTGCAGAGGCTGCTGTGGCCGAGGGAAGGCAGAAGTGAGAAATGAGATGGGAATGAGCATGATGAAGGATGTTATGGCTTCTGTTGATGTAATAAACATTTGCAGCTTATTGTTGTTGTAGACGCAATTAGCGAGGGTCGCCCACAACGTCGCGTTTATCAATTAACCAAGTTATGACAGCATGCAATATTTATATATATATAACTAAGTTAAGCTCTATACACACACACACACATATATACTCATATACAGCTATAGTCTGTACTGTTAAATGCGTTACTTTCGCATCTCGAAGTCAATTAAATTCGTTCACTGAACCCATACGAGTTGCCTTTTATGCCGCTCAACTGGAAATGTTGAAGTTGACACCGCAATTATGGCCAGCCATTCATAGCCAAGTGCAAATAATCAACGGGCAGCAGGCAACAACAAAAAATCACGGCAATTAATTGGAATTTATTGTATCCAGATTTCCCATTCAATGCAAACATTTTCGGCCACACTGTCAAAATTGTGAATTGCGAATTGTGAAAGCATCAAATTGCATTTTGAACATTTATTGCTGGTCAATTGCAGTTTATTGATTGCGTTGTTTGTCCAAGTCTTTTACCAGAGCACAAATGGGTTGCAAAATCATATTATGTCACATTTTGAATGTTCAATAGGCATATTACTTAAAAGCCTGATCGGATTTCTATAGACTGACTTTATTGTTGTCATTTTGATTGTGCTCATTGATGACACGGATGACAATTTGGCTTTTGAAATTGTATTTTTAAACAAATATTGAATATTAATATTTGCAGTTGAAACTAGAAACAGTTGTAACAAACTACAAAAGGTATAAAGAAGTCAATTTAGGAAAAGTTCCTTAGACCATAGACTTGATATTTGAAATCTGTTTTCTTGTAGTGTAAAAATTCATATATGTTTTAATATCTAAGGTAATTTGGTAGAAGGGGGTAGAATTGAGCCCGGCATCCAACATATACAAAAAATTGTTTAAAATATACATGAATCGATATGCTAAATTTTGACACTCTAGCTTTAAAATTGAGATGAGATAATCCTATAACAAGAATTGTTATTCATTCTTGATTCTTGAAGCAAACTCGATTTGCCGTTTATTAAACAAGTGTTTGGTGGCTAGTTTTACAATATTACTATATTGATAAAATATTTAAATCATGTATAAATATTTAATCATATAAAGCGTTTTTATTGCTCATGCGAAAGTAAGCACAATTTGTAGTTCATGAATAAGTAAGTAATTTGTAGCAGCCTGTATACCCGCATTAGCCAAGGTCAACACAAACCGCAATTGCTTTTCTACGAACTACATATAAATTGTGGTCTGCGTGAGTAAATATATGTAATAAAAAAAAAAAAGTAGAAAAAACATCATTAAAATAAATTTGCTTTCATTTCGAGAATTTATGCCCTAATCAAAAATTGTTTGCACTTTCAATTTGTGTTTGCTTTACGCATATGCGTATCTACAAGATACGTTGTTGCTCGTGAACTTAATTGGCAAAATTTGCGAGGCAACAACAAAATGAACAACCACAAAATGAAACAACGACCTTGTTGTGGCTTTGACTTTGCTTGGGCGAGGATCGAGCTCAGCCCATAGCTCTGGCTGCAGAATGCTAAAGCCTAAACCATTTTTCCGCTTGTATATGTATCGATTTCACCGCAAGCTGGCAAGTGTGTGTGTGTGTGTGTATGTGTATGTGTGTGTGAGTATGTGTGAGTGTGTGTGTGTATGTGTATGTGTGTGTGAGTATGTGTGAGTGTGTGTGTGTGTGTCGAGAAACTAGTTGTGCTTAATTGCCAGCCAAGTGATGACAAGTGCGTTGGTGCGTTCGGCCATCTGTTGGCTGTCTGCTCGCCAAGCAAGTCAAGCTGCAATAGGCATTGGGTAGCTCGACTTGAATGATTTATAGGAAAAGCGTGTTGTGGTCTTAGCAGCTGGGAAAGTTTTGATGCAGTCAATCCCCATGTCTATTGGCCCCCTCCAAAGTGCAGTTCAATGTCACAGTGCATTAGAGAGTCAGAATTGCCCCGCTTTAATGGATTATTAATTGGTTGAGACCGAGCCAGACCTAAAGGAAATCCCTAACCCTTCGGAAGCAGCTTAACTGTATACGATGTCTGTCTGCATTACAGATCATTTCATTTCATGCTAATTATTATCGACTTATCTTTGAAACTAATTTGAAATCTCGTTTCCTTACTTTTCAGGTAAGCTACTCGAAGATGTTTCCTCCTTAATGCACACGGCGTGAGTCATTCGAATTATATATCCATAAGCCATTTCCTGGCATTCATTAACATAATTGTGCCTAATCCTGGCTGTCTTTTGCTAATATTTTCGCGTGCATGCAAAACTTTTCCCATTGTTCGCAAACTGGAGCGTCTAAAATGTGTCAGCTTTCTCTCTGGCAAAAAAGAAAATATCATAATAACTGAGCGAGCAGCGAAAATAAAAAAAAAGCAAACAGTCCTTATCAAATATAATCACAGTTCTATTCTGTTGCCAAGCTCTTAGGCAAATAGTAGAATAAAACAAAAATACATTTTATGTGGCCCTAATAGATTCGTCATCATTCTTTTGGTTTTTTGGTTACTTTTCGTTTGGTTAACTGCTTTTGTTTTGAGCCAAACAGCTGTTCAGCATGATATTCAGCCGACTTATATGGAGTATATGGTAAATACACACTTAGCATATGGTTTCGTCTGGCTAGTCAGCTAACACAATTGGACCACAGCTGAGCGTCAGAAGTGTACTTAAAGCAAAACCAGTTAGAAGTGGATGTGATGAAAACGACCAGGAAATGCTCTAGACAGAAATTCTCTAGGAATTAGATATAACAATAAAAAAGTTGATTTATGGCAGCAAGTTTCTGTTCTCAATGTAGTCATAAGAAATGCTCTGAATACCTATGAAATTAAATGGGTTATTCTTTGCATATCTGACTAACTTTTGCTTTTACTTTTGAAAGTGTAAGCAAATATGAAAGTTTGAGTCCTGAAAAGCAAACTGCATAATAATTGTTGAGGTACCAAAAACAATAAAATAGACTTTTTAGAGCTTACCAAATAGAGAAATTATAAATGCAAAAGGAAAACTATGGTAGATATAGTTTGTTTTTCGATTTCCATATATGTATATATATATAGTAATTTATCGATTTATAGAGAAGGTCAAGCTAGAATTGTTTACGTTATAGTAATTCTCGTTTCGCCTTAATCCCTGTAGGCGTGTCCAAAAGCTCTCAATACTTTATCAAACAAGCTTAGCTAGCTGATTCAAGTTTCCTGTTCCTAGTTTTCTGTTTATACAGACAGACAAGAGGTTGATTGCCCAAAACCAATCAAGACAACTTGAGTTGAACGAAAACGAAAAATCTAACAAACTTAATATTTTATGCATTCTTTACAAACTGTATAACTTTCTAGTTACTTATACATTCCTGCATCTCAATGGCATCTTGAAAACTTCAATATTCCAAGTATTTCATTTTGCAAAAAAAAAAAATAAATCAATATCAGAAGTAGCTGCAGCACTAGCAGTAGCAACAGCAGTTCCCATTCAACACACAGAACGAGTGTCAGCAAAATATTTCAGTGCTGGAGTGGGGAAAGTGTGAAGTAAAGGGTTTGGCCTTGTGTAAATTGAGATTCGGATAGAAATACAGAAACAGCTATTGCTACGCATTGCTGCGGGGTCTTTGACTTTGGCTGTAATACTTTCAAGGCTTGCCAAAAATGTATTAGCCAAAACGCGACAAGTCGACCAAAAATGGTCAAGGCAACTACCACTATGATTTAATGGCCCACAGACGTCGCCGGGGCATATTAATGAGCACTGGAAATGAGTTGGCAAAGCAAAATTTATGCGTGCAGAGAGGAGAATTGCCAATGCTCCAGTCTGAATTTCAATTGAATTCAAACTCTATTCTATTCTCCATTTCTGTTCTCTGCTACATTGTTGCCAAAGTTTTTTCCAGCGTAAAATACGCAGTCAACTTTATCCTTTCAACTTTTTAGTCATAGATATGCATAGCAAAGTGAGGGCGTGGCCCACATTGGATGTGGCGATAAGTAATTAGTTATACCAGCAGAACAAACAAAGAACGAATACACAAAACTCTAGGACCAACTGCGGGCAAAGTCAGCATCGACAAAAAAAAAACAAAAACAAACTGAAACTGTCAAACATTGATTATTAATATGGAAACTCGCCAACTTTCAACAGTTGGGCCATATGTGTGCCACGCCCATGCAAACACATTGTGAATAGTCAGCGAGGAGAATACTGAGAATTCTGTATATATCCTTTGGCTTGGCTTCCGCTTTGGTTGGTTGCAAATGCATTAATGTCTTTCTTTCACAAACAAAGCGAATCCCACGAGGCGAGTGCGTTTCTCAAGGATCGTTGACCACATAAAACGCCGTTATGGCCAACAACAATGACCAGAGAGCGAGCGCTAGTGCAACAAAGATACAAAGCGCGACACAAAGTAAAGTAGCGTCCAGATACATTCAGCATTCTTGCCACATGCGCATTATTTCCATTTTTGGCACAAACTGCAACTGGAATTGCTGGCAGCTTGCTTATAAACAGTATATATATAATATATATACTTATGTATATATATATGTGTATGTATACACATGCCACAAGGGCCACAAGCTCGGACATTACCAAGAAAGGGGCAATCAAGTCCAAAAATGGACGCAACAATGTTGATGCAACTTGCAACATGCAGCTCGCATTGTGCGTAATGTTTATGCTATAATAATAAATGGCAAGTGAACGAACTCCATACAAACAATTTGGCTCGACTCGAGCATGTCGCAAACAGCTGCCAACATGTTGTTTCACCGCGAAACTTTGCAACTTCATGTTAAATTTAGCCTCAAGGCAAAATCAATTTGTGTATGCTGAAAGACAAAAGAAAACTGACAACGCTGCGGTTTACACTGTGAATTTGTTTCCTGACTTGGCATTCTGTAGAGCTCTCTAAGTTCTAACTATAGTATATACATACATATATAAAAAATTATAAAATTTACAATTGTACTATAGGTTTTTAATTTTAAATGGCTTAAATACATTTCTTTTTACAAATAGTATCAAGTGAGCTTTAGAAGTTGAGATACATTAATGGAATTAATGAGTTTTTTGGTTTATCTTCAAAATTTAAGATAGCAGAAAATATTCTTATAAATCTGTCTAGAGATTCACAGTTTATTCATTATTATTATTTTTTTGTTTCCTTGTATACTTTTACTTGCATTTCTTTATGCACTTCTTCGAACTAGAATGTAGTTTTCGAGGAATTTTTAACAGTTCTTACATATTCGTTCTTCCATGAACTTCATGCCCTCAGATTTCAGATTACCTTAACCTTGTGCTACAAGTTTATTGATAATATTTTATAATGACATTGTAATGCCTTTTTGATATATATTATAAATTTTAAATACACATTTATATATGTATCAATATTTATCCCATATATGTATACTTATATGAGTCAGTATAAACTTTTTCTTAGGACAACTCATCTACCTATTTTAGTATATCTATAAGTGAATGGTTCTCGGCACACATTGCTAATTTTGTATGCATATTCCACAGGAAATTTAAAAGTCGAAATGCATAACCATTAAGTATTATGACGTAAGCGTTGCGACACTTATAGAACAACGACCTCTCTCTGTCTGTAACCCAATTCAAGTTTCATTTGCTACGGCGCCAGCTGTATAAATCATGCACTAAATCTGAAGACGGAACTGAAACTTGTGTCTATTGTGCGAGTGAGAGAGAGAGGAGGAGAAAGAGAGGGAGACAAGCCCGCAATACAATTTACGCCGATTAAGATTTATTTCAGCAATCTGTCAGTCAGCCAGTCGCTCAGTCAGTTGGTCAGTCAATCAGTTGCATTATAATAACGCATATGTTGCCAGGCGCATATAAATTTGTTTACAGTTAATGCATTTCCTATATACTAAGAGTCTGGAACGGCTGTCATAAAATACATGAATTATGTATGCGAAAAACGTGGATGATTTAAATCAGTAATGCGACTTATAAACAGAACGAGAGGGAGAGAGAGAGAGAGAGAGAGAGATACAGATTAAGAATGTGCCTAGAACAAAAGACTAATGACAAAGAAATCAATGAATCTTCTGGTTGTATATATGTATGCATAATATGATGCCACAGATCAGTTATCTATATTGTATATTAGAAGATAACGAATACGATTCAGTTGTTCAGTTCAATATATTGTATATTTGATTATATACATACATGTATATATATATATATATTATCTATTGCAGGTGGGCTTGCAACAAGTCCATAAAGCACACGCTCGTTCTTGTCTTTGCCTTAAAAGTGTTAATGCAATTATGGTTGGAGCAACTTGTTGACCTTTTTGGCTCCGCCAGCCCCCAGGTGAACGCCTTTAATTGCCTTCGCTGTGCTTGTCTGCACTTTTTATATCGAATTGCTTTTTTTATGACTTACTCGCGTTGGCGTTCCCCAGCCGTGATAGTTAAAGTAAATCAACAAGTTTTAATGCTAGTCTAGTCTTGGCCTTATCAATTAAAGAACCCAATATGTGGCATGTCAAGTGAATTTGCTTTGCTTTTATGTAAGCCAGGGTAGATAAAAAGTCGACAAAGTAAACACAGCAACTAGTGTAGGAAGAGCTGCAAGTACAGAACTATAGATAGATACATATATATATATATAGATAAATATATGGCTGATTGCACAGGTATCAGCGAGTGTATCAGACACAATGGCAAATGGTTAAAGCCGTTGACAATGTTTGCTATTTGGCTTGAGGCAATAGCAAAAAGAAGGAGACTTAGGAACGTTTGAGTCGGGTATAACCAATTGCAAAATACACGTTTAGAGACCAAAATCTGTTAAGCAATAAAGTTAAGTCTGACTTGTTTATTCAGGAGTATCTATATGATCTTTATTTTACTTCCTATATACTCTTTTCACATTGCAAACGAAAATTAGAATTGCCTTGCAGCAGTACCCCAACCCGAACAATGACAAACAGCAATGAGTTGGCGAGTTTGAAGTGACCATAGTGAGCATTACCTGAGAGCCGAGGCTCAACTTGACAAACACTTCATAAAAACCAACCACAGCGGGTGTGAAAATTCACGGCTTAACTGACTGCCTTACCTGTGCCCAACTACAAACGCGCAGCTGGTGTCACACAGGATACACACACACAAACACACAGAGGAAGGTGTATGCACGCAGTGGGCGGTAGTTGACAGGCACTTGCCAAAATTCTCATTGTTAAGAATGTGCTAAATGCCGGGCGCATTTGAAAGGCCGACACTTAGCTGACCTTGCTGTCAGAAAACTTGACTACTTGCAACAGCAGCCTTGCCAACTATTTAATGCAAGTCCTTGTGAGTGAAGTGTCCCTGCGTGAGCTCCCAAACTTGTGCTACGCATAGACAGACTATATAGATAAATCAACCCCGCCCGCCCGTTGCGCTCCACTCGAGACAAAGAACTGTAAATTTATTTGTTTCAATCTATTTGCTCTGGCCACCCGCTGTGGCTTTGTTGTTTGCCCCTGGCCGAGGCAGGTGCAATATAGCTTACCTGGCTGCCGACCTACCTATATGCCTTTTTGATTTTGCACAATGCCAATATCTAGCATTCATTCGGAGATAATACAGATGCAGCGATTCATAAATAATCTCTGATGGTTTGTAGTTTTTCTATTGAATGCTGCAAATTTGTTTAGGCCAACCGAATATCTGTGCATTGGCAATTGTTTATGAACTGGGAGTAATGAGTATTTGCAGGTATGCAATTACAACCAACAGGAAGTTGCCTTTGTGATGCAGTGAAGCACAGCTAAAGCGGACGGGAAAGAGAAAAGTATTTTATATGTGAAATTTGTAAAAGAGGAATTAATTCCCATAATTTTCTGTTTTGGACATGTTAAAGTCTACACTGAGAGAAAAATCCATCAACCTTTATTTTAGAGTTGCTAATAACTTAGCTTAAATTAATTTATCAGAAAAAAAGTATTAATTTAAGAGCGCTTTCAAAGTTTCAACTCTGTTATTTAACTACTCAAAACAATTTCTCTCAGTGTATACATACATATATTCTAGTGAGACATTTAACTAATCTGTTAACAAACCCATTTTCCTAATACCAAATCTTTTATTTATAACCGAATTTCAACAAATTTGAAATTAAATATGCAACAGCGCGCAAAGCCCCCCTTCTAGACAGTGGCGTCGGCACAGTGGCGTACATAAAAATAAGGTCATGGCTTCAGCTTGTGCTGTATACGATTTATTTCCATGACAAGAGTCTGCCTGCCCTGCCGTCTATAACGGTAAAAGAGAAGGTGGAAGAACACGCCTCTGAGGCGCCTGTCAACAACTACGCCTATTGATTTATACAAATTGTTGCATTCACCAAATACACTAAAAAACAACGAAAGATGAGCATAATTTATGCTCACCCTGCAACAGGCAACAAGCAACCGACTCCTCGAGGCAATTAATTTGCCCCAAGTGCTGAGGCAAGCTAAGGCAACAAAAGGAAACTCGTTGAGTGCAGCAAAAGTAATGCAGTTGCAGCCGACATGGACCTGGCTCTATTTTTAGCCGCCTCTAATTGAAAGCAAATGCAAAAGGCCCTTCGTCTGGCCCATTGCATTTGCCCCACAAATAAACAAAGCCAGAAGAGCGCCTAAAGCGAAGTGGGAGTACGCTTATTGCTAAACACACTAAAAAAAAAAAAGTAAACAAAATTTCAAAAACAATTACAATATTTTTGTAATCTACATCATACAGAGATTACTCCGCTTTATTGTTTAAGTTTGTGTTTTTTGAGCGAAGCTTAAAATTTAATTTAATTTAATAACATTAAAGTAGTTTTATATATTTCAAGTAGATATATATGTAGCTGGCTTTGACACGATTTCTTTCCTTATTGTATGTATTTGATGTTTCATCCCATTCATCCATCTCAGATTTTGAATTGCCTGACTGTATTTATAATTTAAAAACACAATTTTCTTGAATCAATCAAATTGATGTATTAAAATTGATAATCTGTTCTATCCGAAATATTAAAATAAATGATCTTTAAATATATTTAATATTAGATTTTTCCAATATATATAATATTAGATTCACTCAGAGTTTGGTAACAAAATTATTTTTGCTTATTTCACAACTATCCCTAAAACAATAACATAATCTGTAAATTTCTCTCAGTGTACTGCATCCCCCCATTTGGACTGACACTTGCAAACAAAGCGCTGCCTGTTTCGTTTAATGCCTCATTTCAAACTGAAAACAGAAAATAACTTGCAACATTTTGCACGCTGCAACATCGTGTTTTCTTGGCACTTGTGCAAAGGGAGAGACTCTCTGCCAAAGGCAATACGAATTATAATAGAAGGCCACACCCATTGATCCCACGATTGGTTATGACACATCAATATAGGCTGCTAATGAGGTTGTCTAACGAAGCTGGACAACTGCCCTGCCCTAACCCTAACCCTAACTCAGAACCCCATTGTGCCTGAGAATTGGACCACACGCGCTGACCTTTTGTTCTCAGTCTGATTGTAATCTGGAGTTGAGCTGAAAATTGAAAGTCAATAGAAGGCAGACAAAGCACTTTTAAGATCTCCTTCGCACAGGTGGAGCTGCAGTCGACACACACACATAGAGAGAGTTAGGGAACCGCTGAGCCATTCCTTAAGATGGGTTGAGTGCATTTCAGCTTAATGCCGGATATTTGAGCGCCTCCGAAAAGCCCACAATTGTTTCAGCGTTGCGGCTCAAGTGCTTTTCACGCCATTCAAACAAAGCGGCTTTTGTGGCTGAGGCCTGAAGCTGATGATGGTGGTGCAGGCCGCTGCCACTGCCGCTGCCTGCGCTACTGCCACTGCCACAGTCCCAACAAATCGTGAGACGTGACGTCCTTTCATGGCCTGCGGGCGCGCTCTCCAGTTACAATTTGATTTCTGATTCTTTTTACTGGATGTCGTGTTGTTGGCTCTCTTCTGCTGTTGCCGTTGTTGTTGCCGTTGTTGTTGATGTTGTTGTTGTTGCTGTTGTTCTGAGTGCATCGTGTCTGCTGTTATTTATACAAGCAAGCCGTCTGCCAGCTTATAAATAATTCAGACAGCACCCCATCGTGTCCCACAGCAATAGTGCTGCAGCCCTTTACGAGACTGAACTTTGACAGTCTCTTCATCAATATCAATCAGGCCAGCCAAGCCAAGCCAAGCTGTTGTAACAATCTTGTCCATCCAGCCTAAAGGCAAACTGAACCCATACCATCTATGTCTGCGACTTTTAATTGCATTTTCACCTGTGCTCCTTGATTAACGGCATCGAATTGAGCTCAAGAGAAACGTGCAACATGCTGTTCAGCTTAGCACCGCACCACCAACACCACCAACACCACTCGCTGAAGAGGATGCCATGATGGCGATGATATCTGTGCCGCTTACGGCTTGCGTTTAACCCAAATTCAAGATGTTGTTTTGCAGTTATTGTTAACGCTGTGTGAGGGTGCGAGGTGGGAGGCAGAAGTGTTAGCTGACAGTTGCAACATTGCGTGGCTGGTTGCAATTGTGCTGCAACTGAATGTTGCATGAATTGGCTTGGCTGAATCAACGCGATTTGCCAAGTGAAAATGCAGGTGAAAGGCAATTTGTGCTACTGTCGACCAATTTGTTAGCGTTGAGCAGATAAGCACCTAACACGATCTAACATAAGAGTGCGATTCAGTGAGATGGCGACGCTTTTAAGCTGAATTTTTAATGGGCCTTAATATGAGTTGATTTATCTTTTTTTGTGCATCAAAGATAAGAGAATATCAAATTTGTGAGCATATACTCAAGTATATCATAAAGTTTGTGTTTTAGTTTGCTTTAGAAAGCTGAAAGCCACAAATAATATTTAAAGCACACGAGGAGTCCTTGAAACTGAAAACAAAGTTTTGGATATAAGTAAAGCTGCTGGGAAAATCAATGTAAATCGAACCTAAAGTTTTCATTTAATAAGATAATTCTGAACTTTTATTCCGTTACCTCTTTTTTTACCTTTTTTTCAAATATTTGTCATTAAAGAAACATCAGACATAAAGAAACATCATCTCTCTCTATTTCTTTTTTCTTTATCTCCCTAACGTGCTATATCTCTAACATATATTCAGCCTCAGATTTTTAGACATTTCAGACAGGCAATGAAAATTCATAGGACAAATCTTCTATGGTATAGTATAATCTTGCATAGTGAGAACCTAAATGCTGTTGGCCTGTTTTATTATATCTAAAGCTTACATCTTTGAATCCTGCTCATAACTAACCAATTCTTTATCCATTAGCGTAATTCCCAGCTTCCCTTAGCATAATTTAAATTAAATACTTTATGAACAATCTCATATCCATCAATATTTATTTTTCAAAAATTGTTTATTTATGTTGGCGATTGAATTAAAAATTCTTCCCCTGATTCCCTGCTCAAGCAAGTGCAAACAGTTTAATTGAATTGTGATGTACGATGCTCAGATGTGATATGCTGTAAAGCATATACATAAATATATATGTATACATATATTTATAAACACACATATATATATATATATATATTTATATACATGTCTGTGTGCGTGGCATTAATTCTTTGCTTTCCTTGTTGTTTTGGGGTTTTGTTTTTAATTTTTATTGCGTTGCGTTTCGCTGGCTTTTGGGTTTTGGTAAAACGCTTAGCGTTGCCCTCAACCAAAACAATTGAAAATGTTTCTTGATTATTCAATTATGCGCAGGCACAAAGTTGGAAAACTTCAAACTGAGTTTCGAGCAAAATGTGTACCCAGAGTACATTTTGGTATATGGAAAATGCTGTCTGCCTCAAGACTTTCTGTCTATTTCTTTCGTTTTTGAAATTCAACTTCGTCTTCGTCTTGTTTATCAATTAGGCACACATATATATATATTCGTTTTTGGAATATATGTTCACGAGATGCATTCGTAATGCATTCGCTATATATTTGTGAGTCGTGCGGCCCTTTTCTACTCGGCAACTGCAACTGCAACTGCCCCGCCTCAGGGCCCTATGCCCACTAATCTGTTTATGGAGCTTGGCAGCTTTTTGTATAATATTTATGCCCTGCTTGCGAGGATTCTATTAATATTTTGATGCAGTGCCGCGGCACGGCCCCGCGTGAAACTCTACCGTGAAGTGTTACAAATTTTATAGAGCTCTGCAGGCGGCAGCTTACCCCAAATGGAGCATATCTAATTGAGTTTAACATTTTTCGTTGGCATATCATAATTTTTCCAGCATTTCGGCATTAATATTGAATGCCTTTGGCCATGATTAAGAAATGCTTTGCGCTCCCCTATCCCACTTCAGCTCCTCGTCGTCGCCACTTGAAGCGTTCACATTTTTCATCATTCAAATGGAATATATTCAAATTGAAAGTCTTGTATTGAGTGCCATTTTAATTGGCCTTTCGTAACCATACAGAATACAACTAGGGAATATTTATATATATTTATATATGGGCACCGTTTGTCAATTGGCTCAGCCATCAAATTCTCAATTTTGTCACCAGCTCAAGTATCACATCGTATTTTTTTTTTAATGTCAATTCATTTTTTATGACATCGCAAGTTATAAATATAAATTTTATTTGCCGCTGTTGATTGTTATACGAGAGAGGAACGGAAAGAGGGAGCGAGATTCAGATCGAGGAGCTGTACTCTCTTCCTAGGCTAAGCTCAAGCGGGGTGGCTTGACAAGCGGCAAGTCATGGCTGCAGCACTTCACGAGGTTTGCATGTGAAAATAAGATTCACCCGTTGATCTGCAGAGGCACAGAGTCAGCGTTGCTGAGCTATTGACACAAGCCATCCTGCTGCATACCAATAATCCTAGGCATTATCATCATCATCATCCGTCGGCAACCTCATTGACATCAAAGTGCGCGACGACATGAGTTCGTCAAAACGTCAAAAAGCGCGTCTCGGGTTTATTTTTGCCTTTACTCATTTGGATTTTATATTTAGACCTTCAATTTCATCCACATGACCGGAGACGCTGATGGACGCGCGCCCAGACAACGCCTCGTCCTAGACCCATAGACAGTTTCCTCACTCTCTATCTCTTTCTCTCCCTACTCTGGCTCTGTCTGTGACCCTGTTGCAACATATGTTTATGCCTCGAGCTCAGCTCGAAGCGCAGCATGTGATAATTTCCCGCTGTTTACGTCTCTGTGTGAGTGTGCTTGTTGTTTTTGTTGTGTTCTAGTTTTAATGATTTTCCACTACAAAAGGTCCTTGTAACGCCTCCTGGCGCCGATTGCTCTTAACTCTTCTGTTGCATTTACGACTACTCATTTCACATTCCCCATATTGTTAACCCTAGTTGTATGTGTCGACAGATATCATATGTATATATAATATGAATAACGGCATTTCTATCCATTTGGGTTTTATGACTGCATATGTTTGCATGCCTCGGCACTGCTTATCAATCGTCGCTTATCAAAATTGATAACGTGTTTTGAAGCTATTTTCGCCGCAGCACTTAAGCAACGAGTCATCCAAAAATGGAACAAAACAAACTTTAGTTAATAATACTTAAAAAGTATTATGCAAAGAGAGAAACCACATAAATAATTAGACTTCTACAACTTTGCTCTCTGATATCTGTTGCTCATCGACAACATTTATGAATAAATGCCTCCCTATTCGGACTCCAGAGCATTACTGCAAAGCAGCCCATTAGTCGTCGAAGCTATCAATCATTCGACTTTTTGTTTGGGTTAATTAGTTTCTCAAGAGTTTGTCTACAATTCTTCTTGCTCTCATAATTTACTATACTTGTTGGGATACCCCAAGGGGATTGTTGCATTTCGTCTGCAAGTCATTAACACAGCTCTAAAAGCATTGATTAGTCACTGCCTATTAATTACATATCCACAACTTCTAGCAAATGATACATATGTTTTAATATGATTTTCATTCTCAAGAATACATGTATATATATCTGGAATTAAATTACGCCCAAAGCAAACAAAATGCTCGTGCCAAATGGTGAATTTCTAAACAACTTTTCAATATAAATTATTTATTGGCGGAATTTGCAAAATATATCGAATTCCTTAAAGAAATATTCATTATTGATACAATCAAGCATGTGAAATATTGCGAGAGTGTTTAGCAACAGAAGTGAGCAATTTATAATATAATTTCCGGTTCGATTAACTTTCGATTAGCTTACCTTAATTATTCATATACTTATACTTATACTTATACTTATACTTATACTTATACTTATACTTATACTTATACTTATACTTATACTTATACTTATACTTATACTTATACTTATACTTATACTTATACTTATACTTATACTTATACTTATACTTATACTTATACTTATACTTATACTTATACTTATACTTATACTTATACTTATACTTATACTTATACTTATACTTATACTTATACTTATACTTATACTTATACTTATACTTATACTTATACTTATACTTATACTTATACTTATACTTATACTTATACTTATACTTATACTTATACTTATACTTATACTTATACTTATACTTATACTTATACTTATACTTATACTTATACTTATACTTATACTTATACTTATACTTATACTTATACTTATACTTATACTTATACTTATACTTATACTTATACTTATACTTATACTTATACTTATACTTATACTTATACTTATACTTATACTTATACTTATTTTTATACTTATACTTATACTTATACTTATACTTATACTTATACTTATACTTATACTTATACTTATACTTATACTTATACATATACTTATACTTATACTTATACATATACATATACATATACATATACATATACTTTTACTTTTACTTTTACTTTTACTTTTACTTATACTTATACTTATACTTATACTTATACTTATACACATAATATCTTTAAATGTATTCATACTGAATATATTACTCATTCTTATCCGACTTTGAGCTCATGTCCTTTCTTTTTAATAATATGTATATGCAGCTCTTCAAACGCAAGACTTGAATTATGTAAAATTGATTAGCCTTCGTTTGAGTACCGTTCATCTTGGTCATGCTTAACAGTTCTTAATGCTGGCATCCCCAATGGCGTCCTGCACTGACAAGGCCAACAGCAACAAAAAGTGCCTCAGAAAAGAGGCGAATTTCTGCTTATAAGCAAAAAGAATTCAATTTGCGAGCTCTTCGTGCATTGTGCGTTAAACGTTCCGTGTTATAAAAATATATTTAAAACAAGAACAAGAACACGAACAAGTAAAACCGATTTTTGGGGTCAGATCGAAGTTTAAATACTCTAGATTATAAAATTTTGATTACGATTGGACTGTATGGGATATATTTTAAATGATTTGGCATGGTCTTCTGGAGATACCAGAACAAGATATAGTATGTAGCTAGTTGGTAGAAAAAACTTAATTGAAATGTAACAATTATTAAACTAATCCAAGTGAAATTGAATAATGATGCTTGTAATTAAGAGATAAGAGAGAAGACTTTTTTGAGTTAACTTCTCTTTTGCCAAGACTAAATATACTTTATGGGAACGTGTTAATGGATTCCACAGTTTATGATGTCAATAATAATGCCATTTCGAAAGAGTATTAAACATGATGTTTTCAAATATATTTTTGGGGCATCGTGTAAAACAAAAAGCCCTGACGCGTGTGACATTTGGTAAAGCGGCTCTGGCTTTTCTGCATGTGGAGAAACCGTTGATGCTGATGCTGGTGATGCTGCGACATCTTGGCTTGCTCTCTCCAGAGGTCTGGACTTAGGAGCAGTGGCTAAAATTGAAAGATGTTTTCTTTTTTGGGGTCCCCCAAATGCCGAGTCTTATTGTATTTTTGTTGTTTTTTAATTTTACTGCCATGTGAGAGGCCACTTGTGTGCGTGTGTGTTTGTGTGTGTGAGCCCACGCATGTGCGAAATGTCTTAAAATGTATCCGCAAGACACAAAAGCCAAGAGCCAAAAGCGCACTGATGCTAATGCTGATGCTGATGCTGCTGCATGTCTGACAACTGCGCTGTCTGCTGGTCTGCATTAATTAGACGTGTTTTCACATTACAGCAAGGCCTCAACAACAGTTCTTTATCTATATTTGTATATATAGAAATATATATATATATGTGTGTATTCTATGTAGACCTAAATCTGTATCGCACATACTTTATTTATGAACTTGCTAATTTTAGCGCTGCTCACGGCCATATATCACACATCAGTCATCTGACAGTAAGGGAGATGCTTGTCGAGCTGTTGCGGCTGCTTCTGTTGCTGCTTTACTCGATGATACTTATGAATATCCATCGGATACAGATACTTGTGAGTATCCATCAGATACTTACACATGTGCTTTGTACATTGTTGCATCTTATCATGCATCTGGCCCATAGTAAACACGTTAAATGATTATGAGACTCAGTTGGCATTTTTCTTTTTCTTTGCTTTTAATTATGGTCTCAAGTTGTCAGCATTTTGAGTTTGGAACTTAAGCCCATTTGAGACACCTTTCAGTCAGGGCCAGAGCGTTTCACTCACAACGGATTTGTCATTGTCGTAGTCATTGACATTGTTGTTATTGTTGTTGTAGTTAACTAGGTGTGGCCGCTCTATGAACCACATATACATGCTCGTTTACAGATGTAATACACACAAATGTTGAACAATGTGTTTTCGGTCTAATTACAACTGTTTGGCTGGTAATCGTTTTGGCATATTTATACTTACCTTTTCTTTCTGCTTCTATCCATCTACTTGCAGCACACATTGGTGACTATTTTCCTGCCCTCAATGAGTTTTCAACTCACACTGTGATACGCCCCCAAGTGCATCATGGACGCACCAAGCGCGCCCTGCAGAGCACTCTGGATGCATCGGTAAGTCTACGACTCCTTGCTGGCTGGAAATTATAATTATGAAAACTAGCATCTGGGTCAACTCACACACAAGAGTGAAACGCATAGCAATAATAATAACCAGGAGATCCTAGTGCAACCACAGAGAAAAGCCGATTACGAAGCACTGATAAAAGCTAAAAGCTCGGAAAATGACTTAACAAATAACAAAATAATTGAAGGCTAAAAAAAAGCAGGCAAATATTAGAGAAACAATAATGAAATGGGAAGCAAAACATAAAAGAGCAAAGTGAGAAACAAATAGCTAAACAAGGTGAATAAGGCTGAACGAGAAACAAAGTCATGGAAACGTGAAAATCCAATTTCGAGAAGCAAAAGGAGAATCAGAGTAGTAAATGAAGAGAGAATTAAATTGAGAAAATAAATTGAGAAATAAGTATGAAAATAAAGCAAGAAAGAACCAAAGTGAGAGGCAAAGGAAGCAAAGCAAAAAAGTAACAAAATGAGGAAAATAATTAAGGATCAAGGTGAGAAGCAAAGTGAGAAAGGAAATTATGAATAAAAGTTGGATGCAGAATGACAAGTAAAGTGAGATCATATAGAGAAGTAAAGTAAGAAAGAAGCCAAGTCAGAAGCAAAATAACAAGTAAAGTAAGAACCAAAAAGAAAGTAACTATGTAACAAAATGAAAAAAGAAATGTAAGGAACAATGTGAGAATTGAGTAGAGGATCAAGTGCGAAGCACAATAAGAAAGAAGCGAAGTGATAAGCAAGGTTAAAAATATAGTTAGAAACAAAAAGATAAGCAAGAAAAAATCAAATGTGAAGTAAAAAGAGAAACAACGGGACAACTAAAGAAAAAAGCACGTGCAGAAACAAAATGACAAAAGCTATAAGCAAAGAGAGAAACAAAATGAGAATTTAAGTGAAAATTAAAATGAGAAACAAAAGGAGAATCAGACCGAAAAGTAAAGCATAAAGCAACCTGATAAACAAGTTCAGTAAAAGGCAACAGAAGAAGACGAGACAAGCAAAATAATAATAAGTATACTCGAAGGAAGCGAGGAACATATATGACAGGAGAAACGAACTAATAAGTAAAGCAATAAGCTCATGTTTTTCATAGTGAAATGAAAGCAAGTAGCTTGTATTAATAAAATGAGAAGAAAAAGAAAAAGAGCCAAAGAAACGCTGAGCGAAAAGCAAAGAGTAAAATCTCCTTCGCTGATAGACAGTTTCAGGCAACTTTACGTAACTTAGTTTTGAGTATTCAATTAAGCAATTTCAGCAGCCTTTCGAAATAGCACAGCCATTGAATGGCCGTTGACACGAACTTAACTCATTGCAGGCCGCTTGTAATTAGGCTGATAAAATAACAAAAAAGCCAGGCCAGGCCAGGCCAGCTAAGTGAATAAAAGTTAGTCGAACGGCCAACAAAATTAAGCAAAATTGTACAGAGAACAATTTGACATGCCACTGCGGGCCGCTGGCTGCGTGGGCCACTGGGTGTGCCAGGCTCAACAGCAATGAAAAAGAAGAAAAAAATGGGGAAAATATGGTAAAAGCGGGAACCAGCTAACAAAACCCTTTTTAATTAGTTTCCACGCGCGGCCTGGCGCGCTCCATGGGGCGCAGAATTTTACACGTTCGCACCTAGAAATTGTTTGTGTGGGCGCAATTTGGGCCGTGGCGTGTGTGTCCACGCTTAACTTCGCATGCGAGAATTATATTAAATGTCGAGCAGAGCGTTGAAATATGGAAATCTGTTTAATGCTTTAATCTGGCTATCTGCTGTTTCAGGACGGGCTGCACGCGCCTCAGTTAACACTGAAGTACACGCATCAAGGACAACGCATCCAAATCGAACTGCAGCGCAACGATCGCCTACTGCCCGACGCCCACTTCCTGCGGTATCAGAATGCCAGCAATCGGGAGGACGGCGCCGCTGGCTACGTGGTGCGCAATTTTACCAAGACTGACGTTGATTTATGTCATTATCAGGTGAGCAGGCGCTGCGAGTTGCCTTTACGGCATTTATTTTTTTTATTTTTTCACATTATGTGCTTTTGTAACCCACCCACCCACAGGGACACATACGTGGCCAGCCGGACTCAAGCGTGGCCCTCTCCACCTGCCATGGCGGCCTCAACGGCGTTGTCTTTGATGGCCAGCAGACGTATTTTATACACCCCCATAGCAAGGGCAGCGGACGGCTGCAGGATGACCACTATCTACTCAGGTGAGTACCTTGATAAATTGAGAGTCAGCGAAGAAAATGTGCTTTGACTTTTCAAGACTTACAAGAGAAATATATTACTGGTGTTTTGGTCCAGATGTAAAAAAAAAACCTTGTGCTTTTTGTAAAATTATAATTGCTTTAAATATTAGAGTACCAAATAAAAATCATGCAATGGAACACAAATTAAATCAGATAAGAGAAAACAAAAAACAAAAACAAAAAACAATTTGAATATTGAAAAATTATTAAAAATGATATTCAACGAAAATAACCAGACTTAAAACTTTTCTTCCACATAACAGATGAATTTTTGTATATAATTAAATTTACTTAATTCAAATCGGAGTTTTTGTTCAGGAGAAACTTTTTAAACTTTCAAATACTCAACCACTCAGGCACTGTATATCAGCTGTTATTAACATTGCGTTTAACAGAAAGAATATTAACAGCGAGCTTACAGCACACGTTATGTTCTGCTCCCTTTTTTAATTTCATATGAATCTTATAACCAACCAATGAAGTCCATATCGAATTTGAGTTATTCATTTTTGTTTCCTTTCCTCGCGTATCTCTCCTGGGCTATCGTATTTATTCTGACACGTTCGCGTGAATTTACAAATATCACGCACACATATCTAAGTAGACGGCGCATATCCGAGCCCATATTTACTCTGCTGTGTCTTGAGGTATGCAGAGTGAGTGGAGTTGGAGCTGGGTCAGGTGTGGACCTGCCTCAATGTTTGCCTTATTTGCGTTCAATAAATATGTGGTTTTTATTGGTTTGCCCATGTTGCCCCATGCCATACCCCGGCCATTTAAGGCTCACTTCCGTTATTAATTTTTAGCCACGGAAATATTAAATTACCGGCAATTTGTGTTTATTTAGGCACGCCGATATGCTGCAACAAAATGCCACCTGTGGCTACGACAGCCACAAAGATAATTATGAAAGCTGGCCCGGCGAGAACCTGGAGCGGGATGAGGATGAGCCGGAGCAGCCCACTGTGCCCCAACGTTTGGATGGCGGGGAATTCCAGCGCATGCTGAAGCGCAAAAAACGCCAAGCGGATGAGAGTCAATTGATACGTGGTCCATATAATGCCAACAAATACTCCAGCTATGTGGAGCTGGTCATTGTGGTGGACAACAAGGTTTACAAACACTTCGGGGAAAACGCCAAGCGAGTCCATCAGCATTGCAAGGATCTGGCCAACATTGTGAATGCTGTAAGTAGACGTACAATAATGTAGTTATCATTAAGCAAACCACTAAACCACTTGATCCACCTGCAGCTCTATGTGCCGCTGAACATCTTTGTAGCGCTCGTGGGCGTCGTCATTTGGAACGAGTCGAATGAGATTGAGTTCTCCAGCGATGGCGATGTGACGCTACACAACTTCCTCAATTATCGCAGATCGAAGCTGGTGGTGGATCATCCCAACGACAATGCCCAGCTGCTGACCAAGGAGACGTTCAATGGCAGCGTTGTGGGCAAGGCCCTCAAGGGACCCATCTGCACCTATGTGTTCTCTGGCGGTGTGAGCGTGCAGCATAGCCAGGTGCTGGCTGTGGTGGCCACGACCATGGCCCACGAGATGGGTCACAATTTCGGCATGGAGCACGATTCGAATGACTGCCACTGTCCCGACGAGAAGTGCGTGATGGCCTCGTCCAGCTCGGCTGTGGTGCCGGTGCACTGGAGCAGCTGCAGCATCGATCAGCTGACCATCGCCTTTTCTCGCGGTATGAACTACTGCCTGCGCAACAAGCCCACACGTCTCTTCGATTCGCCGCAGTGCGGCAATGGCTTCGTGGAGCCCGGCGAGCAGTGCGACTGCGGCCTGCCCGCCCACTGCGAGAACAGCTGCTGCAATCCGATCACCTGCATGCTGCACACGAATGCTTCCTGTGCCACCGGCGAGTGCTGCGACCTGAAGACCTGTAGACCCAAGATGGCAGGCAGCACTTGCCGCCCGGCGGAGAACGAATGCGACTTGCCCGAGTTCTGCACTGGCCAGTCGGAGTATTGTCCGACGGATGTGTTCCGCCGTGACACCGAGCCCTGTGACGGCAATCAGGCGTACTGTTTCTTGGGCACATGTCGGTCCCACACCAACCAGTGCCGCATCCTGTGGGGACCCACGGGCGACAACTCGGTGCACTGCTACGAGAAGAACCTGGAGGGCTCTCGCCTGGGCAACTGTGGCTACAATCTGCTCAACCAGACATTCGTGAAGTGCGCACCACAGCACATACACTGTGGCATGCTGCACTGCAACCATCTGAATGAGCGCCTGGAGTTTGGTATGGAGTCGGCAGCGGTGCTATCCCACTCCTTCATCAGTCACGATCGGAAAATAGTTGCCTGCCGCACGGCTCTTGTTGATCTCGGACTGCAAACCACCGATCCCGGCCTAACACCAAATGGCGCCAAGTGTGGCGACCAGAGCATGTGCGTCAATCAGCAGTGTCTGCCCTTGGAGCGTGTGCGGAAGATGGGTATGGGCTCACGCTGCCCACAGGACTGCAACGACAACGGCATCTGCAACAGCCGCGGGCACTGCCACTGCGACGTGGGCTTCGGCGGTGAGGCATGCAACAAGGTCGGACACGGCGGCTCCGTGGACAGTGGCCCAGCCACAGATCCGAGCAGTAAGTGCTGTCTAGAGGGAGCAGCTCTCGTAGATGCATATCTCATTACTCTTCTTCTTTGCAGGTGCTCTCAGTCTTCAGCGTTTGCTGTACATCCTGTTCTTCGCGGTGCTGCCGATCCTGATCCTCTTCTATTTGGTCTATCGCTTTGTGATCCGCAACAAAACGCTCTTCCCCAGTGGAAAACTAACCGAGAATATGTATGTATCGTCATCCACGTCCAGTAGCAATAGCAGCAGCAGCAGCAGCAAAAGAAACAGCAGCAGCAGCAGCAAAGGCTGCGCCGCCGTTTCTTACTGCTCCACAGCTAGTTCACCCACAGGCACTTGTACTGCGTCTGCACCGCCACCTACACAATCAATGCACGTCATACCAGCACCACCACTACCACCACTACCACCACTACCGCCACACAATGTTAACACACAAACTACTAACACTGCAACAATTACTAATATACACGCCACACTGCCACGCCTGAAGTCCAGCCCTGGCATACTCGCTGCAGTGCATCCGCCTGCGATGCCAAAGAGCCAGAGCCACTACGAGGTGCTGCATGCACCTCATTTGCGGCGCAAGCTTTCCAATGCACAAACTACTGCATCAGTAGCAACAGCAGCCACTGTGCCACCACCCGTGCCACCACCCGTGCCACCGCACAAAAACAACACTAACAACAACAATAACAACAGCAATAGTAATTCAAATACAATGCGACGCAAGCTGGACATCACGGCGCCGCGTCTGCATGCAACCACAAATCCCTTGGCGCTCACCGAGGGCGCCCAATACATACAAAGCGAGCCCGCGAGGTGTGCCAAATACTAACAATAATAACAACAATTCCCGCAACAATAACAAATACACTGTCCAAAGAAAAGACAACAAATTCTATTCGCATGCTTGCGGCATGTGGCGTGATTCCTTTTACTTTCCAATTTCCCCTAACCCTATTTTCATTTGTGTTCGTTTTAACTAATTTTAATTGATGTTTACTTTATTTAGTTTTTATTATTATATGTGCTTAATAAATACTTTATCTAAATGCTAATCGTTGGTGTTGGTTATGTTTATGTTTGTTGTGCAATAAAATGGTTAAGTTTTTATATTTAATATATAATATTTGGTAAATTGTAATTTTCTAATTTACTTATATATTTTACATTGTAAAATTAAAATATTTTATAGATATTTTTAAAAGTATTTTAAAAAGTATAATATGATTTAAAAATCTAAAATAATTAATTGAAATTAAAAAATTTTTAATTGTAAATTTATTTACAAATATTTTGAAAGGTTTTTATTTAATTTTTAAATTTTCGTAATAATTTATTTTTTTCTTGCAATTGTATTATTTTTTAATTATTTCCAAAATTTTTGCAAATTATTATTTTTTTTTTTTTGCAAAACAGCATTTTTAATTTTAATTCTTAAAAATTCTTTAACAATTTGTAAAACTTTTTAACACCTTACTTTTCTGCTTGAAATATTATTATTTTTTATAAGTTTGTTTAATGTTTCCGAAAAGTTTGCAAATATGTGAATCAATTTCAATTTTTTACAATTTTTTTTTTATTTAAACACTTTAATATAAAATATTTTCAATATTTTTAAACATTTTTTAATCAATTTAATTCTTTCACATGACTTAACTCAATCTAATATTTAGTTATAAATTTTATTGTTTGAGCAGATAGTTGTTAAGTTGCTGTAAAATGCGTGCTAAACACTCTATTAAGATATGCAGCTAACAGCGACTTAAGCTGTAAATCTTGTATATGAGCTATAAAAACCGTTTGCTGTTAACTGCATGTTAACAACGTGCGCATGTTATCTACTCCCTGTTAACTTTATTTAGCCTTGCTTCTATTGGTGTTGGTTACTATTATTGCCTGCCTTTTGTTGAACTTGCACTGGTTTCTGTTGGTATGTAATATAAAAACAATATTGACACATATATAAATATATACCAGTTTATATACAGCGCTATTCACTGTCCTTTAGCTGCTTGCTGATTCCACTCTTTTTATCTTTGCAGCTTGAAGAGCGCCAGTGGTCACAAGCAGCCGTCGACGCGCTCCAATCAAAATGGAGCTGGACCGCCCGCGGGTGGTGCCAACGGATTACCGAAGTCGACGCCCAGCAGCACGGATGACATGAACTCAGCGCTGCTGAAGTCGCCCAGCGATTCAAGCGATGCTGCCGCAGCTGGGAATGCGACGAGCATGTTTGGCAAGTTTAAGGGATTCACCTTACGTCCGCTGAACAATGCCAGCTCGCCGGCGAGCAATTACAGCGGACCGAATGTGGCCTTTGTGCAGCCAACGGTGCAGCAGGACAGTAATGGGGTACCACAGCGAGCTGCTCCACCGCCACCAGCAGCAGTGAAGCCAACAGAGCAGGATGCAACAAAAGGGGCCAATACGTTACCCAGAGCTGCGCCTGCGCTGCCACCGCCGAATCCCGGCTCGACGGCACGTCCCATCATATCGAAACCCAAGCTAGACTCCAGCACGCTGACCATGGTGCCTCTGAAGGGCAGCGATGATGACCTGTCGCCCACACGGTCGGCGCCAGCTCCACCCGTGCCGCTGCACGCAGATCCAAAGCTGAACATCAAGCGGGACGGCACAATCCGTCGCTTTGCGTCGTTCCTGAAGAAGGAGGAGAAGCCTCCACTCAAAGAGAAGACCTACATTGATCGCGAGCGCTTGCGCACATTGGAAATATCGGCACCGATGCCGGCAACAGTGCCGTTACCACTGCAGGCGGAGTCCTCCAACTCGGACTCGGAGACAACACCGCGCGAGGAGGAGACCAAAAATCTAGTGAAGCGCACTCAGTCCATGCGCTCGCCCACCAAGAAGACGCAAGTGCAGACATTTGGCTCGATGCGCTCGCCTCCCGGTGCAGCCCGCCCCAAGAGTTCGGTGAGCACTGCCAACGCCACCGGCACAAGGCCCAAATCTCCGCCACCACGTCCCCCGCCGGTGGCCAAGAAAACCAATTCAACCACCTCGTCGGGCTATCAGCTGCCAGTGGCTACCGCCCAGACCACGACGGAGAATAACTACGATGACTGCGAGTTCGTTGAGTCGCCAATGCGCGCCTCCAGCGATGCCATCTACTCGGTGATTGACGAAATTCCACCGGCAGCGCAGACACTCAAGCGCAGCGATCTGGTGGCCAGCTTGGCCACCAGCGCAGGAGGAAGCGGCGATATGGGTTTGCTGGGTGAGATTGTCAATGAGTTTGAGAAACTCAATGGCGGCGACTCCATCTACTCAGGCAAGGTATCAGCTGCAGCAGCAGCTGCAACAGCATTAGATGCGCCAGTGGACGACGCTGAAGCGCCACGTAGTCCACAGCGTCCAGCACCGCCGCGGCCGGCAGGCAGCAATCGAAACAGCAGCTCGGCCAGCGTAGAGGAGAAGCCGGCCGTGACACCCACATATCTGCGTGCGCCTCCCATTAATGCGCCCGTGGCGCGTGTGGCGCCCACACGCTCGGACATCTCGCCCTCTCGCGCATTTTCCAGCTTCAAGCCGGCGCCGTCAAATGTAGCCAACAGCAGCAGCAAAACGAATAGCAACAGCAGCGCCGGCGGCAGCAGCAGCAATGCCAGCAGCAGAGCAGTAGCAGCGCAGCCGGCACGTATCAGCGGCGGAGCGCGACCAAAGTCCTTTACCAAGACAGCTAAACCACTGCCCAATGGCGTGGCAGCCGCGCCCTCGGCCACTATACAGAAGCCCAAGCCGCTCTCGGCAAAGCCTTCGTTTAGCGGCGAATTGCCGAAGCGTCTGGCGGGCGCAGCATCTGGGACGGCAGCGGCTGCACCTACACCGCCCACAGTGAAGGCGTCGACGAATATAGCGTCGCTGACGCAGCGATTCGAGCAGCGAAAATAGTTAGGGGCGAATTCAAATCTATGACTATATAATGTAAGCTAGGTTAGGTACGATCAAATATCATTTTTGGCACTGATTATCGAAACAGCTGTTGATATTCATTCCTTTTTAGCTATCCCTCTAGCTAGGTCTAAGACGTTGCTTAATTTACGTGCTTTTTCGTATCTCACTGATGTTATCTTAAGTCTAATTTACGAAATCTTATTGATATGTAGTTATATTATATATATATATATGCCTACTCACTAAATTTAAATGTATGTAATATTGTTTATATAACTTTATATGCTGTTTGCTTTTGTAAATAAAAACCAAAGAAATCCAATTGTCACAAAAAAAAAAAAAAAAAAAAAAAATTCGCAAAAAATTATTAAGCTAACTAAAATCAAATACCCAATGCAAAATAGTCCATGGTACTCTTAATTATAATGTTATATGTTGTACAGTTGTAAAGCGCACTTGCGATATTTCAAAACGAATAAATAACTATTCATTCAATACTAATAACTATGATACTTTTTTGGAGAAGTGTTTATAAAATAAGTATTTGAATTAAGTCCGTTTCGTTTAAAGAAACTGGGCAGCACTGGAAAAGAATTCGCCGCACATTTCGTTGTCAAGTGGTGGCACGTCGATATTTATCAACAACCTTCGAACATCGAAATGCTGTAATATCGATAAGCTGAATTAAAATGAGCGCAAAAAAGGTAAACAATTTTTATTTCGCTTGAAAAACAAAATAAGGTACCAAATTATTGTGAATAGAAACCATGGGTGAAGTCAGCATTCAGTCAGTTAAACATGACGCCAAAGGCCAGCCCAGTTGCAGTGCCCTACAAGCGCACAAGGAGCGGCAGCGCCGCAGCTGCTGCAAAGTCAGCGGCTGAAAATGTAGAATCCACTTCCAGAAGTGCCTCACAAATTGTAGACTTAACCGTGAGTGAGAATGATGATGGGGAGGCGAATGCAGCGACACCAGCTGTGAGTGAGAATTGGATGGATTGCTTTGCGCCAATCTCCAGTGAAGACCTGGCTGTGCATCCCAAGAAAGTTGGCGATGTCCGCAACTGGTTGCAGCACTGCGAGGCGATGCGAAAAAAGTATCCGGCCCAGATTTGTTTGCTGACGGGACCAGCAGGCTGTGGTAAAACGGCCACGCTTCGTGTACTAGCCCTGGAAATGGGATACGAGCTGCAAGAATGGATCAATCCCACTGACTGTGAGGAGATCAATGCGCTGGGCGATCAACCCAACGAGGGAACATACATGGGATCCCAGCTGCAGGCCTTCAAGAGCTTCCTCCTGCGCGCCTCCCGCTACAAATCCCTGCTGTCCACAGGAAACAAGCGAATGCTGCTCGTTGAAGACTTTCCGAATTGTTTGCTAAAAGATGCAGCAGCAACATTTGCAGATTTGCTGGAGTAAGTTTTATGCAAGTAATAAGAGTGTGCTCTATAACAAATAAGATATTTTCAGTGAATATGCCAGCTATGGAAAGTCGCCGCTGGTCTTCATAGTAGCCGATAGCAAATCCCGCATGCTCAACATTAGTTACAAGCTGTTCACGGATCAACTGAAGGCCAAGCTGCGCATTGAGCACATTAGCTTCAATTCAATAGCAGCGACTATTATGCAGAAGTCCATGAAGCGCTTTGCCATGCTAATGCAGCAGCCGCAGCACAAGAGTCTGTACAAGCTGCCCACACAGACGGTTCTGGACTCGATTGTGGTGTGCGCCCAGGGCGACATTCGGAATGCGCTGATCAATCTGCACTTCGGCTCACTGAAAGGTGCGCCAGGAATGGAAACCAAACAGTTGAATTTAAGCGCTCCCAGCAAAGGCCGCAAACGGAAAGCAACGAATACATTAAAGTCCATTGGACGAGATGAGTCCATAACTATGATGCATGCGCTGGGTCGCGTTTTCAATCCCAAATGTAGCTTAAATAACATTTCATTATTCATATTAAACATAAATGAATCCTTTCACTATTACAGATGCTGAAGATAGGGACAAGTGTCTGCTGCATAAGCCTGAGGAGCTAGCTGAAGCCTTCTCCACAGAGCCAAGAAACTTTGTTAACTTCATACACGCCAACTTCCTGCCGCATTTCCAAGACATTGCCAATGTCAATTCGGCGCTAAACGACATTGGAGTGGCGGATATGCTGCTTCAAGAGTACCGAGACGAATCGCTCTCCTTGGTGGGCCTCACCGTAGCCGTGCGTGGCTGCATGGTGGCCAATGTGGCGCCTGTCTCGGGCTGGATGCCTGTGCGTGGACCCAAGCGTCTAACGATTGAGCCACAGCTGACGCCAGCGGAGCAAAGGCTACTGGGCGGCGCATGTGCTGGCATCTCGAAGCGCCTTTATGCCAGCGAATACAGCTCGTTTGTAAAAATCATAGCCGATAAAACAAGCTAGGCAAAGTACTTTATAAAATATAGCAACTATTAGTAACAATTTTCAAATTTTGTCTGCAAACAAATTTAACAAATAAATAAATATTACAATTCAACGCTTTTATTTAATTACAATTCGGGGTTATCTATATAAAATTTCAAAAATTTCCACAATCTCTTATGCTCGACATTTTAAAAGCAATTTTGGCGGTTTCTCGTATTTCGTATTTTTTTTTTTTTTTTTTTTTGGGATTTGAAGCATTTGATTATAGCACAAGCAAGTTAAAACTACATAAAAAGCATTTTTTTTTTGCAATCAATTTGAAGTAACTTCAATTCGGTTATTTTCTTCAGGGATTAAGTATACCATATCATTATTTAAAGGTGTCTTTTAAATGAGCTTAAGACTACAACTTAGGTGTTAAAAACTACTTAATTGTTAACGGAGTTTCGCTAAATCATGCAACGTTTCTACCACAAGTGTTAGATCATATATTTACAGTTAGAGAACTCAATTAATTTCCCATGCAACAGTTTAATTGGGCTCTCCGTTGACGGCATCGTTATTCTTGGCATCCTCACTGGAGTTGTCATCCTCTTCCATGCGGTTGGCGTCCAACAGAAGCAGTTGCTCCTCCTCGTTGGCATGCCCGTTCTGGTGGGCTTCAATCACCAGTTGGGGCGAACGCGAATGGCTGCGACTATGCCGATGGGTGCGGGGCTCCGCATGGCCGTTGGCTATATTTAAGCCTGCGACGCCCATTTCGTGGCCATCGCTGGTCGACGATGAGCTGGATGTGGTGCTAGATGTGGAGCTGCTGCTGTCACTTTCGCTATCCTCGCTGGAAGAGTCCATGGGTGTGGGCTCCTGGGCTTGCTGGCGTGCCTCCAAATCGCAGACAGCGCTTGCCGTTGGCGCGGATGCCGAGGGAGGTGATGCCGCTGCTGCGATTCCAACAACTAGGGTCGGCGAATGTGATCGTATCATGTGTGATCGTAGCACTAAAATGTATATATTTTTTTATATAAATACAAAATAATAAAAATGTTACTCACTTTGATTTTCGCGCGTTAAATCACGAATCTTTTCCTCTAAAGCCCGAATTTTGGCACTAAACTCCTTCGATATGTTTTGTGCGTTAAGGCTCAGCTGACGCTGCCGTCCTTGATCTTTAGCGTAACGATCCTCGATTTGCAGGCACTCCTGTATGAGCTCCTGTTTGTTCATTGTTTCCAGTCGCTCGACTCGCGCACGTTCGTAGACGTTGGAGAACTCCTTGGACAGAAACAATTCTTGATCCTCGGTCTGCGAGCCGAAGCAATTGTCTTCAAAGTCGTCCCTGGGCAACTCGGACATATGCTCTTCCATCAGAAAACGATTCGTGTTGTATGGCACGAGCAACGAACGAGAGCGAATGAGTTTTGTGCGAGCTCCACTGCTGCAGCTGGCATTGGAGCTGTTCATGGCTGCCCCGGCTCCCATATCCAATTTCCAGGGCGGATATTGATTCTTTGTCTTCTTGGGCAATATTTTGGATTTCTTTCCTCGTCGATGCTTGCGCCTTTGTGTGGCGCCGCCCTGTGCACTTTCTACACAAACAAAAAATACAATAGATATCAATTTTTTATTATTTTTGAATAACGGCCGTCTATCGATAACAATTTTGCAACTCTGAAAACGAATGCGACATCAACCACAAAACTCTATCGATGTCTACTAATAAGATAGTCGCCATTGTCGCTTACATACGCACGAATGCAAATTTTGTTTGCACAGCATTGCGCCCAATTTTTACCTGTTTTTGCAGCCTCAGCCATTAGAAATTTACACACAAAGCAGTTAATGATGGATTTTAGCACAAGTAAACGTGTTTTCACAAACTTAACACTTGATAAACTTAATTTAAGACCTTAGCTCAGAGCAAGAGCAGCGCGTATGAAAGAGGAATGGCTAAAAACAATGTCTACACCGATAACTGTATCTAAACAGAATCGATATACCTGACTGCATATCGATGGGCTGTAGTTTTAATCGTAAAACTGCCTACAGAATTTGATAAATTTCGGACTCCCAGTTTTTTTATGTATCAAAGAAACGTTTATATATTTAGCCAAAATCATAACAAGACCATATATATATGTAAAAAGTTGAATTCGTCACGGCTTCAGATTGATATGTATCCAATCAATGTAGGAGGCCACACGTGTGTAAATATCCGGCCAGCCAGTACTTGGACACGGTACAGGACCAAAGGATAATAAGCCGCCAAGAAGATAAACGTTATTTTTCAACAACATTAGCGGACCGCCGGAGTTGCCATGACATTCATTGGTTTTCGCAGACCCACACAATTGGGATGCCATAATAAGTATATTTTGGGCGACATATTGCTTCTGACAGTTTTCAATCGATTCGATGATAACTTCACTCTTTCTTAGTCGCGAGCTGGAGGTGGCCTTCCAGCCGGCCACTTCCGTAACCAGTCCCTCCAGCTCATCGGCTCGCAGCTGCTGGTTGGGCAAACAAATGGGCTGCACGTAGTTGTTGAGCTGGACCGCATCCTTCAATCGTATCATGGCAATGTCATTCGTTTGACTGCGGCCGTCCTTGCTATAGTTCCCGTGCACAATGACCTCCTCAACGAGCACATCCTGGAAGGGAGGCGCACATTCCGTATTCACAAGTGCTTTACTGACCTGACAATCCGGATTTGTCAACGTATCCCATTCGCCCAGCCGTACGGCCCGCATTTCCCAGCCTCCGCTGCTTATCGCTTTTCCAGAAACACAATGAGCCGCTGTTAGCACATAGCGTTCGCTGATCAGAACGCCGCCGCAAGCGTGAAGTTTCTCTTGGCTCGCTGCGTAATTTGGGGGAAAAAATTTAACAAATGATAAGATTAGTGTAATTATAAATGTGATTTACTTACGTTTCGTATACTCAATCAGCGCCATCCAGGGATACTCATTTATTTTCGTTTCCGTATCATTGGAGCGCTGCCATTTGACCCCGCCACATTCGCGAGGCAGCAATGGATGTCTCAAGGCACCCAAGCTATCTCTACTCGCTTGCCCTGCGCCAGCCCCATCTTGTATGGGACAGCACACCTAAAAAAATAAACAAACAACACAAATAATTATAAATATATAGAAATATACATATGTATGTATATACTTACTTTAATAGTTCCACTCTGCTGCCGATTGCATTGATTGTCCCGCAGCAGATTTCTATCCGACTGGGAGACAGGCGGCACAGCTAGTATCTCCATAAAGTAATCACACTCGCGCACCGGAATACAGTGGCCCATGACTCGTCCATTCCGGGTGAGCGACAAACAGTCTCCTTGCCGTTGGGCTGCAAATAAGTCGCAGTCTTAAGTTAACGAAAGACTAGTTTTTTGTTATTTCCTATAATTACCTGCAGCTGCGGTCAATGTCACCGCCCAGACAACAACAACAACGGCTGCTAACCTGCCTCCCACTGAATAAAATCCCATGCCTATGACGCTTTCGGAATGTTTAGAATATTCGTTTATATGCAGGTTAAGCTGCTAAATCAAAGCGCTCTATATGGCAGACGCCAATCAAGTTGGTATTATGACTGAACGATCAAGTTGTGAGCCAAGCTGCTGTCTCCCACAGAGAGAGCGTGATTACAGATAACATAAATCAAGCGGCCAAACGGCCGGTAGGGTGACCATACAATTTTCAAATTGCCGTTGCTTTTAAATGATGAAAACTTTAAATAATACAGTTGGTGGTATCCGTTAATATCCACGCAATGTCAAATTAAATCAAAATTACTTACAAGTGGGAGGATAAATGTAACCGTCGTCTGTCCAGTAACTGTGACCTGCGAACGAAATACTTGTGACAAGCAGTCGCTGTCTGCTATTCGTCTGCTACAAATTAACAGCAGCTGTTAAATTCAAAATTGCACTTCATTTAGAGTTTTTTTCGGAAATCATTCATCAAAAAATTAAATTCTTGCTCTCAATCGTTTACTAAAGTCACTCTAAAACACCATAGAAACAAAAACCACTTAAATATTTATAGAAATTTAAAAAACAGTCAAATAAAAATGTTCCAGGCCTGAGAAATGCTCGCTGTTAATAGCAGTTCAGCAAAATGTTAGCCATCTCTCGTTGTATTTGTGCTAACATATTTTACACGTATGCGCACACACGCTCAAAAAGTTCGCAGGCGCGTGAAGAAATTAAATTTAATAAAATAATCGCATTTAAATCGATGCCCAAGCAATCAAAACACAATAAAGTGTATCAATAAATATTTTCCTACAGCTAGACGATCGTTTTGAGTTGGCTATTAAAAGATTTCAAGTCGAAAATTGCATTTGAAAGTGTGATTACGGTGCAAAGAAAAAAATTTCTGCAAAAAAAATTCCCAGGTCTGTTTGCTGGCGTAATTGGCAGTGTTCAGGTTGAATTTGTATGTGTGCGTGCGAGAGTGTTAGTGAATTTGTACGAGCTATGGTGCATGAGCTCGTGAGAGCGCTGAATAGCTGGGACTGGTGTGTATGTGTGAGCGCAAATGCAAATAGAGGCAGAGAGCGCGGGAAAGCAATCGTCTAGAGTTGTCGAGCTGCGGGCTAAAATTTAAAGATTGGGTGTTTGGGACCAAATTTTACTGCAGAATTTATTATAACTTTAAACTTACAGTTGAAATTAAGAATGTAATCTAATTGCTTAATTTGCCAAATTTTTTTTTCTAATATTTTTGCCAAATTAGTAAGTAAACTATGTGGCAACCCTGCTCTTGGGAGGGTACCTAAAACAACAAAACCAAGTATATTGCGCGCGTCGCTGCGGCGCCAGTTTGACGTTTGACTCGTCATCAGACGGTTGGGTAAATTTTTTCTCTCAGTTGCTGCTGCCGCTGTGTGCTTGTTTATGTATGTATGTATGTGTTGTATTTTTGAGTGAGTGTGTGTGTAGGTCTGTGTTTGCACTGCTTGTGACGCATTCTTGTTTTGAGGCAAATCAACGCTAAAAACAAGCTATGAACGGCGTATATAGCAAAGAAAGAAAAGAATCGTTGATTGTAAAGAAATGCATGAAAATTCAAAGATCATTTTGGTAATAGTGATAATTGAAATAAGCAGAAACAAGTACATTCAACATATGTACAAGGTAATAAGTGCAGCGATGGTGGTGTGTTGACTACGCTGGTATGGGTGTGTCGCTCTCTGTTGAGCAGTGCGTGTGTGTGTGAGGTGAAATGATGTGAAAGAAAAAGAAGGCACAAAAAAAGGGCGACGTCGCCTCGGCTGAATATAAAGCAAAACGAATAAAAATGCCGGCATTGTCGAATTTCAAGTGCGCTTTACATACATATGTTTGTATATATTAAAAGAAAAAAAAAACAGGGCTGTCGGGCAATATTTAAAATAAAACAAGTGCAAAACCAATACTGTGCTAAATAAATACTAAAAGCGTAGCTTGCAAAACGGCTTTCTTTTAAGTGCCCCAAAGTTCATTTACACGAGAATTTCTAATTTGTTTTGTTTTGTTGATTTGTTTATTATCGCCTCCACCAATACAGTTGCAAAAGCTGCTTATATACGGGTGTGTATGCAATGATGTACCAGGCGGTGATAATTACGTTTCGCAATAATCATCATGACAATCGTGATTAAGTGTACGAGTGTGTGTGAGTTGCCAAAATATAGCGTTTAGACCATGAAATAAAACTTACGGGAGCAAGACAGAGACAGCGTTTTCTGTAACGGCACTCATAGGTGCCGCAAAACACAGTCGTGTGTGTGTGTTTGTGCTTGCGTGTGTATATTACATACTCATACCTGTGCAGTTATATTTTGGAATACATGTGCAAAAGTGTTTTGCAGCTGGCCACAAAAACAACAACACGAACGAAAGAAAGAAAGAAAAAAAATATATAGTGTAAAATAAAGAAGCATATGTTGAAAACTGAAGTGGGAAGTAACGGGCGCGGCCCACACACTGACAGACCTGAGTCTGTGCCTGTTGGCGCTCTTTGCTTTGCTTTGCTTACATCTGCCGTTTGGCACAGCTTCGTTGCAGTCGTCATCAGCAACAGAAATACGTGCATACATATACATATACATGCATATGTATGTATATATATACGTATAAATATATGCAGCATACATAAGTACTCACGTTTATTTTGTGCTTTTTCTTTTACACATTTAGCCTTCAGTTTCCGGTTATGAAGGAAACAAACGGGTTCGGGTTTCCTGCACTTGCAATAACTATATATATATATATGTGTGAGTGTGTATGTAGTATGTGCGTCAATAACCACAACGTGACTACGCGACGGATGCTGTTTCCATTCGAGCTCGTCCCTAGAGTTGCGCCGTTTCGCTCAGAATAGGTTCAATTGAACGGGTCATTGAAAGAAACAAACAAACTGATTCTATTCATTGGGGTGTGCATCGAATCAGTTCAGTTATTAAATTGCTTATAAAGAAAACAGGATAATGATATTTCCATTTCCATGTTGTAAAGATTTTTATATATGTATGTAAAGCATATAAAGTTATAAACATTTTGATTTTAACAAACAAACTGATTTTATATATTGATGTGTGATGGATCGAATCAGTTCAGTTATTAGATTTCTTTGAAAGAAAACATGTTAATGTTAAAAGTTCACAGATATCTCATGTTTCGATTATGTGAACTTTTACATAAAGTTGAACTAGAATTTCCAGCTCTGCTCTTCCACCACAATCCATACATAATTTAAGGCAAAGCTGTCACAAAAGAGCGACAGTTCATTGTTCACTCTTCAAGCGTTGCCAACCACAGACATCTATGTAGGTACATATATATGTATATATTTATACATATACATATGTATGTATAGGAAATTTGTATGTGCATAAAACATTTTAATTTGATACTACTAGTTAGGTTATTATACTCTGTGTTGGAAACTATTTAGCAAAGAGTTCCACTCGCTGTGGCTGCGGAGCGTTAAGCGTAACGATGCGAACGCTTTGCGCTCTCAATTAACCTCTCAACCGGCTTTCTGCCTGCCTGCGTGACTGTCTATCCGTCTATCTGTCTATCTGTCTGACTGCCTGCCTGCCTCTGTAGCTCGTTTAGCCAGCAGACCTTTCAGCTTATACAACAACCTTTATAATTCAACAGAGAAACATTTTCTATAAGGTTTTTCATTTTACTGCCTCTGCTTCTTGAAAAAGGTCGTATAATTTAAAACAGAAGATATATCTGTTTCAAGCAGCGAAAACATTCTTTGTGAAAGCACTTTAACAGCATTCACAATAATCCACACCCACGAACACTCATCCGGGTTACCTGCCTTTCGAGCCTCACTAACAGGCCGGACGTCTTAGTGTTCCAGTGTATTATTGTTAGATATGTATATGTGAAACCAGCATTTGTATTTTGCTATATCACAACTCTTAAAGACGTCAATGGCCTATTTATGAGATGTCTGATATCCGTCTATCTCAATATCAAGCTCTTAACAGCTTACCTTTTTAACATTAATTTGATTGCATATGAAAATTTACTTCTGTTTCCTAAATCTATTCATTTGGATGATACGAGTGATTTCCAAGAATTCGCCTACAGAGATATAAACTTTAAACACGTACGATATTAGCATTAACAGTTATAAGACTATGGCTATAACCAGAAAAAGATTCATTTTGTACAATGTATTTATTTATTATTATTATACCTTCTGCAGACATTTGCAAGTCCGCACAATTAAATGCTTTTGTAAGGCTTACAAATTTTACCGTGGTTTAATCTGATATAAATTTAGCATGGCAATGTATGTATATATAGCGCTTAATATTACGTACATCTGGAATAGGCAGGCATTCTCTACTGTAGTTTGCCTGAGTATTTAGCTATGTATAGAACTTACAAGTTGTGTACTAGTTGCTGCGACTTCTTTTGTTAAGGTATTACGAGTAAAGAGTTTGGCTTGTTCTTTTGTCATTTTATCATCATTCGAGCGTTTCCAAACGCTAAGAGAGAAAAAAAGAAAAACAAGAAAAAACCAGTTAACATTTAACTCCAAAAAAGGCTAAAGCCGTTGGCAAGTCTCGTAAAAGAAGATGCAGATGGACATTGGGGCAGGGTGTGAAGCGGCGGAAACCACAACAGAATACGGCAACAACAACAATAACAACATGATCACCAGCAACAACAACTTCAAACTTCAGTGTAGTCATTATTTGCAATTATCGGAATGTTCTCTCTTCTCTTTTTATGTGCACGCTAAATCCATTTGTTGTTGTTGTTTTTCTAGTTTCTGTTATTGCCATAGGTTTCTCTTTGCGGCTTAGGATCAAAAACCTTTGCCTAGCTTTTAATGTATGTATATATGTAGCGTGTGTTTATATACTTCCATACATGTGTTACTTATGTATTTGTGTATGTGCGTATCTGCCTTTGAGTGTATTTTTATTTGGTTTCTGTTTTGAGCATATTCGCTAAGTTTTAACCTTAAATTTTTTTCAATGCCGACTTCAGGCATACATATGTATGCATGTGTGTATGTTTAGAGTTTTGGTCGCCGTCTACTTCTCAGCATAGTAAATAAATAATAAACAAAACTATCACGTCGACACACACGCACACATACGCACATACACACACACACACACTACTATTGTGTTCATCACATCAACTCTTGCATACGTAAGCGTGGGCGTGTTATACAGCTTGATTGTCCGTCTCATAATTTCCTTCTTTCTCGGAAATGTAAACAAAAAACATATGCACAATGCAATTCAATCCGATGCGAACTGTCAAATGCAAAATATGTATCTACAAACGTTTATTCACTCTTTGGAAATACGAGTTGAATTGTAAAGAAAGCAGCAACAGCAGCAGGCAGGAATAGCAGGAAGAGGAAGAGAGGGTCTGTGGGGCTATTATAATCTTTATAATATATATCCATGTGAATGTATATAAAATGTTATTGCATTCAACTTTACAACTAAACAAACAAGTAAATTATTACAGTTCATTAAATTGCATTCAATTTGCCATATGGTCAGTTACTTGTTGATATTAGCAATTACTCACATATACTCACACACAAATACAAATGTTTATATGTAAATTTGTTGAATTTTGCACTAGGATTGTTAATACATATGTACATACGATCAATCAACGTATTCATATAATATATATTATTATACTTAACAGGTGTCTTTTGGTTTAATATCTAAAAAGTTTTCACATAGCATTTCCAGATACATATACTTACTTTGTCTAGAAATCAGAAGTACACAAATACCTGTTTAATTATTTAGACATATTTTTCAAGAATAGTATTCATTCTTTACAAACTTTAAACACAGGTGTAGTGAGCATTGTATATGGCCTTTAGAAAGGAACTGGTTATATTATATATATATTAAAAAATATATATTAAAAAATATATATTAAAAAATAGAATTATGACGTATTTTTGGTATATTTCATAAGAAACAGTTAAATTGAGCGAGATTAGTCAAGAGCTTGTTTACCCAAAAAAAAGATAACTAAATATGAATATATGACTCAGAGAAGCCTTATTATCAGTTCTATAAATATTCATCTGAATGTTTTTGAGTTTCTAGGAATTAGTCGAAATATTTTCAGACTGTAAATTTTTAATTAATATATGTACATATTTTAAGATTTAGGTTAACAGATATTAACTATTCGCAAATATCGTATTTCCATATAAGAAACTGATGTTTTTAATCAACATTTTTATTCGATATATAAAACGCAATTGAAAACGTCTCTCACTTTTGATTAGAAGCATTTAATTTTTATGAACTTGATTTGTTTTGCTTTCTTGTTTTTGTTTTTATTGTAGGTGCGCAGTCAATAATTGTTGCTCGCTTTCATTTCGTTTGATTATACACAAATGTATGCACATATGCGCGTATACATACATACAAAGGTATTTACGTATGTGTGTGCTTGTGTGCATATCATATGTCTATACTCGCAATTGTTTTTGTTCCCGTTTTCAGTTTTCGTTTGGCATGCAAATTTGTGTACCCTGTTTGTTGTTATTGCTGAATTCGCTTGCGACAATAACAGTTTCTCTCACTGCATTCATATACGTTGTTAAGTGTGTGTGTGTGTATGAGTGAGCGTACACATATACATATAAGCGTATGTGATTAGCTTTGGTGTGAGAGAGTTCATTATTATTATTATATTTTGATAATTCCGAATTTCGCTTTGTGTTTTTTTTATCAGCACTAAGTTTCCTTCGTCTTCTTTCTTCTTCTCGGTCTGCCGAAGCGGCAACGATAGCAAAGAAGAAAGTGCGCGATTCGCTTGAATTGGTTTACAGCGAATCGCAAGCAACCCGATTTATTGACTGGAGATATACATAGAAACAAATAAACATATATATCCATGTACATATGTGCACACATATTTTGTTTTCATACCCTTTTATAAATACTCTGTATGGAGCATATTGTGGCAAATAAAATGTTATATAATATTAATGAAAATATTTATATATACATTTATAAATGAATATGGCAATATACAAGTGCTCATGCATATGTCTGACTCCAGGGTATTTCAAGTAGTCGTGTATTATTATTATTTGATAACATTTACATTCTCGCTTGATTCACTTTGTTTATTGTTATTGCAGCTTGTTCCACATGTGCGCCTGTGTATATGTACATATGTTTATATTAGCCAGAAAGAGAGGAATTTTGTTGCTCTGCACTCATTCAGCTCAAGTGGATTAAAAAAGATATGTATGTTTGAGTTTAAAGCAAATGTGTGTGAAAACGGAAAGCAAACCATCTCCCATATCATTTTAAATAATCATAATTTAACTCGATATCTATATCGACATCGATAACGATTATTAAGTAGCTTCTCTGAAATTAAAGTTGCAATGCGATTCAGAATATTGATGGCCATATGTGAGAAGGGTATCTATTTGTGATTCTGGGAAAAAGAACTTGCATATGAAGCATTTTTATTTATTTATTTTGTTCGAGAGAGTGTATGCGTATGTATATGTGTTTATGTGTATGTGTGTGTGACAACGCCCCTTGAAAAGGCCGCTCTTTGCCTTATCAACATCGGTTTTCTCCATTTCAATGACTACACTAACTGTTTGTTATCTATTGCAGATCAAATAACAAAAGCCAGGCGGCGAATATAAATATATATACACTCACTCCATAAGCAACTGCAATAACAAGAGGAAGACAAAGAGGTAGCAGAAGAGGAATCGGAAGAGCAACAATAGCTAATACAACGGCAACGGCTGCAAATTGGACATGTCATGTCAGCAAGCGTCAAGATTCATTACAGCAGCAGCAGCGACAGCAACAGTAGCAACAGTAGCCAAAAGCCCAATACCAACAACAACAGCAACAGCAAAACGCACATCGACGCCAACAGCAGCTAAAACAACGCCTAATCCAGTGATTGTGGAGCATAACATTGGTGTTGCTGCTGCCAAAACGAACCCGCCTGAGGATCCCTATGTATTCACCGAGACTATTGCAGCGACACCGCCAATTTTATTTAATGCACAGGTAAAGCTAAAGCTAAGCCAAGTCATGTCATGTCAAGGCGAAGCCAAATTAAACTAAAACAATGCCCTCACTCACACACGCACACACACACACCTTTATATTGTTGTAGAAATCGCGAGCCCGCCTAAGCGAAGCGCAGCTCGGCAGAAATTGCAACAGCAACAACAACAGCAACAATAGCAAGAGAGTTGCAAACAAAAAAGCGAGCATTGTTGCTGCAACAACAGTGCAGATTGCGCAGTTGAATGGCACTGCTACAGCAACAGCAACAGCAGCAGCAGCGGCAGCAACAGCGCCAACAACTGTAGCAACAGCGCGCGCAGCAGCAGCAGCAGTAACAACAAAGGCGCAGGCGTCTTTGGGTGCAGCAGCAGCAGCAGCAGCAACAACCACGAATTTCAATAATGTCACACAATCTCAAAGGCAGCCAACGTCACAGTCGCAGCTGCAATTGCAGTCGCCGCTGCAGTTGCAGTCGCAAGCGTCGCCGAAACGTGCCACCAACGTTTGTGTTGTGCGTCCACAGCAGCAACTACAGCAGCAGCAACAACAGCAGCAGCTTCAACAACTGAAGCAACAGCAAACTAAATTGATTACAAAGCAGCCAGCCCCACATCCACCACCACCGCCACCGCCGCTATATACGCACACGCCTTCGCTGTGGCAAACGCCACTCATATTGGACACCACACAGAAGCAGCAGCAGCTGCAACAGCAGCAGCAGTCCAATATTGTCGTTGCCACTGCGCTGGTCAGCCCGCCCACATCGCCCGCCTCGTTACCCTCACCCACGGCCAATGCGCCGCCGACCGCAGCTGTGACCGCCATGGTGTCGCCCATTGTGGTGCCCCTATCAGCCGCGTCCGCGGCGATGTCGCCGCCCAAAGGCGGCTCATTGCCGCCGTCCAAGTTTCATCACACGACGTTGGCGCAGCACTTGCAGAAGGTGGAATGCTTGAAGAAAAAGAAATCCTTGCCACTGGGATGTCAGAATTCCAACAACAACAACATTGTTGAGTCGCTGCACAAGGTGACGACGCCGTTTGGCGTCTACAATTTAACGCATCCACCACCGCTGACGGTTTTCAATACTGCAGCAGCAGCAGCAGCAGTAGCGAGCCCTGCAACTATTGCTGCAACAACAAAAAAACATTCCGCCGATGCTAGCGATGACAACAACGATCTCAATGAGATTCCCGTCAATGTCATCTTCCGGAAGCCGCCCGAGCTTTTGGGTGCTGCTGGAGCAGCCGCACAAACACCGCCACGTCCAGCGGTCGCCATTGGCCAGCAGCAGTCGGCAATGATGAAGCTGGGCGCTGTGGCGCCATTAACACCACCAACGCCGCCCACGCCGCCATCAACGCCACAGCTGAGCAATCTATGTGCGCCGCCAGCAACAGCAGCAGCAGCAGCCGTGGCAATGACAACAGTTATCACACCCGCCCTCACATCTGGAGTAGCAGCAGCAGCAGGAGCAGCAACACCTACAGCCACAATTCAATATGAACAAACGTCTTCCAAAGTGGCCAATTCCGTTGTCAGTCAGAAACGCAAAGCGCAGGCAGCAGCTGGCCCTGGCTGCAGAAAGGCCAACAAAACCAATAATAAAAGTGCTGCACTGGGCACTTCAACGCCGCCTCCGCCAGCTCCACCTCCACCGCCACCGCCACCACCACCGCCGACTACAACAGTTGAGCAACCAGCAGCAGCAGTTGCTTCAGCAGCTCCAGCACTAGAGTCAACATCGATTAATGTCGTGTCGCGGCGTCGCAAAGTGCCGCCACCAGCGACCAAACGGAATGAGGTGTTGCTCAGCGAGAACGAACCTTTGGAGTTGGATGTTCCATACTGCTATCAAACACGTTGGTTGCATGCTGGCTCATATCTGCTGGAGGAGTTGCACTCCGGGTTGAGCAATCGCGAGGAGCGCATTGCTTTGCGCAAAGGAGTGCTGCGTCGTCAGGCACTGCAGTTGCTATCAACGCGCACGCTCCAAGAGCTACCAATGCGAGCGGCGCGTCAGCGTCTACAATGTGTTCAGAATCTACTGCTTAAGTACGGAGACCATGCGAACCAGGAGCAGGGCATGTAAGTACACTCAAGCCGCCTCCATATGAATGTAAACTAAAACCACTTTTCATCTTTGCAGTGGCGTTGGCAATCGCTGCCTCGTGGCCGCTTGCAAGCAACCCACGCTTAGCATGGCTGCCCACTGCGAGCGACACATTGTCAACAATACGACGCAGCAGCTGTTCCAGCCGTGCGTCGCCTGGCGTGTGGATGGGGTGGCCTGTCAGGCGCCCGTCTTCGATGTGCTGCATACGCTGGCTTTGTGCCCGGTTCACAGTCATCTGCGACACGGCATTGAGATGCAGTCGAAGGTGCAGAAAACGCAGCAACGCGCAAAGTTGGTGCAACAGCTACCCAGGCCGCCACCCACGCCGGCTGTTCCGGGCCCTATTCCAGTAGTGACTGCGAATGCATCTGTGGCTAATAAGCGCAAGCGCAAAACGAATCCGAATGCCAATCCTGTTGGCCGTCCGCAGAAGCGTGCCAAAAAGCCAGATATATCTGCTAACACCACCTTACCTGTATTGCCGCCAGTGTCCGCGGTGCTGCAGCGTAAGAGCAGCACCACCTCGCTGGAGTCCATTGCGAGCAATTCGCAGTCGTCGGCTATGTCGCACTCGGCCCTGCCGCCCTACACACCCACAGCGCCAGTGTTGACGATGCCGCAGCTGTCCATAATACCTCCAGCGCTGGCCCCTCTCAGCGATTGCCAGCAGCAACAGCAACAGCAACAACAGATGCTGCTGCCTAAGATCGAGGCTGAGCAGCAGACGCAGCAGCTCGATGCTAATTTGCTGGCTAATGCTAACTTCAAGGCCGATGAGATTAGCCAGATTGTGGCACAGCTGGCGGCTGCCAGCAGCGAGTTGCATCATAACAACAACAACAACTTGCATTTCAACAATAACAACAACATCAACATTAACAGCAATAGCTTAAACTATTGCAGCAACAACAACAGCAACAGCGGCAGCAGCAGCATTAGCTGCGGCTTTCCCTCATTCAATGCAGCTTTTGGCAATGCCATGAGCGGCCAGGGCCAGCAGGTGGCATCGCATCATACCAACACAGCGTTGGCTAGCACAGAAAATTTGCTGAGCCAGCATATGTTTGGCATCTGCGAGAACAGTTCGGCCTATGCCAGCTCCGAAGATACGGGCCTGGGTGGTCTGAGTGAGTCGGAGCTGATAGGCGCTAATGATGCTGGTAAGTGAACACATATTCAAATTATTCTCAATTGGCCAATTGCTAACTGTTCCCATCGACTCTTCCAGATGATATAGCATTGAATGGCGCCCATCTGCTGGAGGAACACGATTTGGTAAATGTGTTTGATACGCTGCCGGAGGATGCGTTCAACGAGTTATTTCAATCTGGTGTGTATTTCATAATAACAAAGTTAACTCTGCTTTTCATTGTACTAATTAATGTGTGCACCTCTCCGCCAATGCCAATGCCAATGCGCCGCCTGTGCTGTGCTCTGCTGCAGTGCAACAAGCCGAGTGCGAGGCCATGGATCGTGCGCTCGAGATTGCCGATAAGAACCTCAAGTGTCTACAGCAGACAATCGGCAATACTGCGCACGACAGCGCCTTCCTTAACGATTTCCTCGACGTGGACGATGATCTGCTTGTGAACGCTGTAATGAACTCGCCGAGCGCGTCCGACATCGATGCATCCACGCTCTTTGTCGATAGCAGCGGCGGCGGAAACAGTAGCAGCAACGGTGCTGCCGGATCCAGCTCCAACAGCTGCACGCCGGCGGCCTCCGTCGCGGATATACGCGGCCTGGTGCAGACTTAAATAGGCTCAAGCCGCACTTGTATACGCATCTAGCGGGTCTGCGTAGCTCGTCGTTTTTTCCAAAAGTTCTTTCGACAAAAATCTTAGATCTTAAAAGAAAAACAACATTGAAAGAAAATCGAACTAAATTTCTCAACGAATGTTGATAACAACTTTTATGTTTTCTATATTTGCCAAAATTTCCTTGTTTGGCCAACGGAGAAGCTTTGCAATTTCACTCTACTCCAATTTCTTGTCTAGAATACATTTCTATATATGTTCGTATGCATAGTATGCTATACATATATAATATAACTGAAGCAACATATAAATAATTCGTGTTATTGCAAAAAAAAAATAAAAAAAAAATTCTAAAAAAAATATAAAAAAATATAACTAACAAAAAAAAAAAAAAAATTAAAAATACAAATAAATACAAGAAAATATAATGTTAATTCGCGTGGAACCTTAGCGTTAAAGCTATTCACCTAATTTGATCAGTTAGTACAACAAAAACAGAATTAACAAATTGTGAAAGAAATGTAGAAAGCAGGTAAACACACACAAACACGCCCACACAGTAAAGGGGAGAAAAATTTGAAACGAACGTAGGCAATCTTAGCAAAAAGTTGAATTTGAAAGCGTGAAAGAAATGCTAAATATCGCATAGAAGACTTAAGTTCTGAATAGGCATAGAATTTGTTTAGTTTTTGTTTTTATAGGCGCATTTACATCAAACCACTTAAAATGAGAAATGTAACAACAGCAGCAGAAGCAAAAAGAATTTCGGTTTTTTACACACACATATATATATACACACACACACATAAAACGTACAAGGGATTACATAGTTTGAAACCGCGAATCGTATTACTAAATATACATATATATATGTATAAATATATATATAATACACAGACCTATGTAAGCTTTAATTTAAATGAAACCAACTGACAAAATCAAAATGCAACTTGACTTTTAAGTTCGCAGAAAAAAAAAAGAAAAAAAAACAAACAAACAAAAAACCACAAATTCAAACATGATTTTGTTCGTAGTTTATTTAAAAGATTAAGTAATTCAATTTTCATTTACTTGAAGATATTTTTTACTTTTCGATCTTTGGTCTATGTACTACATACATATGTAAATTAACGATTACATATTAAATAGAGTTATATATATACATACTTTATATACTGAAATGTAAAATTATTTAGTCTAAGTAATATACAAAACACATACATACATACACATGATGTATCCACAAATACATACAAGAAAACTGTTACGCTTTAAATATAAATCATTTAACGCCCCAATCTACACGCCCACCTCACACACCCACATACACCCGCACACACACACACACACACACTTGACATCGACTTACCCCCATCCATTGTAATATTTCATTTGTCATCTTTGCAAGTATTAAATGAGAGAAACCGTTTAATAAAAACAAAATATGAATACATCAAATTATATATGCATGAAGCATTCAATTTTCATCATGCCTCGGCATCGCACATTGAGGATCTTCGTTATGGACGTGTACAAGAGAAGGGAACCACTCGTACTTTAAACTTAGTAGACGAAACTGTAATATATATACATACTTATATATATATGTATATATACATATATAACTATATACAATTATCTTAAACACATGTATATTAATCCTTTCTCTCTTTCTATCTATCTCTGTCTCTTCATATGTACTGTTTTGATTTGATTGATCTTTGGCATTAATTTAATTTAACTTAATTTAGTTCACTTTAGTTGGCAACTAGCTTACAAATATATATAAAAATAGATTTATAGAGATACAAATACTTTTTTTTTTGCTGTGCAAGTAACGCGAACAAAATTCTTTGCGAAGCTAAAAACAATGTATTCTTTTTAAATATAAACTGAATTATTATTATTTACTTTTTGTATTGAAACGAGCCTTTTTTATACATATATATATATATATATGTCTTTATATAATATATGTAAAGATGTATTTGTTAAGAGAAGATAGAAGCATCCATCAAAAAACTCCTAGACGTTGCAACTCAGCCACAAAGCAAAGATTGGTTCAAATGTTGTTGGAATTTTTATTTTTATTTTTGGTTCGAAGTTCAAACCATTTTTTTGTAGTTTACATGCATTTTTGTGATCTAATTTGTGTAATTATTATAAACGAAAAAAATATTAAACAAAAAAAGAAACATATATATATATATATATTATAAGCAAAAGAAAATAAAAAAATAGAAGAAAAATAAAACTATTGATTTTATGGCAACTGCAACAAAATGTTTTAAATTTATCGGAATTTGGCTTAAGAATTTGAATATTGAATTTTCAATTTTCAATTACCACCATCTAATTTTTAGCAACTCTGATAACTGCGATAACAGTCTATATAAAGAAGATGTTGCGGCTCGGCATTGGAATAGCTTGTAGTTGGGTTTGGTTTAAGACTTGTTTCCAATCAAACCCTCTATTCGGTATGGGTTGGACTTCTAGTTTACCTCTATTTAAAGTATTTTGTTATATGTATACAAAAGGAGATTCCATTTTTTTCTTGACAATTGAACATTTGCTTTAGTTTTCATAGGGGGTCTTGTGTTGGGGGTTCTCGTAGCAACCTTTTGCAGACTGTCAGACGAGCTGGCGAGACAAAATCAATCGAGCAACACAATTTTCTGACAATAATCCAGTTCCTTCATCTAAGCACACACACGCATAGTTCCAATTCAAAAAAACAGTAAAGCCGCGTTATAGCGATCTATTAAAGGATTGCCTTTCTTCGTTTTGCGGTCAACCAACTTAAATTTAGGAGTTGCATTTGAAATTTTCGCTTATTAAATTTTTGAATTAAAAGAAAGACAAAAAAAAAAAAAGAAAAAAAGAAAATATAAGACGAACGTCATAACCTAACTGGACAGCCAGGATTCCCCAGCGAATTCGGTCTGCTTTGGCCCAAAAAGCAAACCAAACCGAACCAAACCCAATAGAAAAGATATAAAAAAGAAACAAATTTACAAGTTGGTTTATGGTCACAGATCAATTAGACGGTATTGATCATTTTGTTGCTCAGTAGGCAAGGTTTTTGATGATTATAAATGTCTGAATGTTAAAGTAGTCGTAACAAATCAAAATATTTTATATATTTATAATCTTCGGCCAATTGGAGTACAAACACGGTCGTGGTAAGTCCCTTTAACAGTATCAGATCTTTTAATTATTTAATTATTTAGCAATTGTAAATAACTCTTAACTTTCCATGACTTTTGCACCACCACAGCTATTAATGTGTTATATTTTGTATGTCTGGAAATACGAGGGAACACTAGGATTATAAAAACGAATTCTTAATAAACTGTGCAATATCTCAAGCAAGAAATTAAATGCAGTAAGTACTGAAAGTCTTCTTTACCAAAATATATATTTACATGTTTCCAATCTAAAGATACGCTTATAAACTAATCTTAAACCTAGGTATAATAAATAGTTTGGCTTAGCTTAGAGTGTGGTCGCTGCATCGACTATAACTCGGTAGTTTCCAGTTTCCGCGCTAAGATTTGAGCATTATTCGTTAGTTTGTCAATTTGATTGTATAAATTGAAATGCCGATTCAGGTCATTCGTATTATTAAAAAGTTTGGCAGTACCCTTGAGGGTTTCGCGTAAGTCCTGTGTCCCAATGGCCAGAAAATTATCATCCAAAGAGTCCTGACCGCCAACGCTGTTCAGTTGTAGAAAGTTAAGTCAAAATTCGATTTAAGATCAATCTATATACAACTTGTTTTTATTGAACACTCACCTTAGAGTTTCTTCGGTCCTGAACCATTCGTTCTCATATCCCTTTAGCCAAATGGGATTAGAGCCTTGAACGCTGTGCTTGTTGGTATTCGGCACTCGTGTCGCAGGCTCATGTGGATGCTGCAGTGATGTGGAAGATTGTCCACCTGGTGGTAGTTTAGTATGGTTAGCTAATGCTGGGATTGTATTGATAGACGGCTTACGAAAGATGTTGACTTTGGCAGCGCGCAGCTGCCTTTTGTAGCCTTTCCGCTGCGAGGCGCACAGCGCCAATGTAACAACCAGGAGTGAGGCTAGGAAGAGATTCGTGAACACAAGCCACACGAACATGGCACCTTTCGTCGGGCTGGCCATGAGCAGTTGAGCCTCGGCGGGCTGTGTGTCCAGCACATTGAGATCCTTGAACAGTTCGTCCAGGCTCTCGATGTGTGTGTCGATTAGCTTGAGCACCTCCGACACTTCGTATATGGAATTATCTTCGCGCTCAACTAAGTGCATATATAGATCCGTCTTCGTTTTGTCCACCGAACCGTCCTTGTTCTCATGCACTTTAATCTCATCAATGTTGACAATCGATTCAGTTACATTGCCCAGGGTGCTATCAAATGAACGTTCGTAATGAAAGATTATTTGAAATATAGAGCACACTCACTCTCTAAACGTATCGATTCTGGAGCGCAGCTCGTCCGGCTGCAGTCGGAAGACAATGCGCACCTTCTGATCCTCGCGCAGCAGATAGATAAAGACGTGTGCCACATCTCGCATGCCCAGCGTATCGTTAGCCAGCACCATAAAGTCAAAGTATCCCTTCATGCCCTTTTGGGGGTCGAAATTGAGCTGCACGTCGCCAGTATTCCGATCGATGAGGAACGGTTCCTTGCGCACGTTCTCCAGCCCTTCAGAAAGTGTCTGCCTTATGTCGCCCACCAGATAGTAGGAGATTTTCGCATTGTCACCCTCGTCCGGATCAAAGGCCTCCACACGCATGAAAGTCTGGCCGAAGTCAGCGTTGGTCGTGATGCCACCGGTGAAGATCTTCGAGCGAAACTTTGGTGGATTGTCATTGATGTCTAGCACACGCACCCGCACACACACAACGGTGCTGTCCAGTTTCTCAGCACTGTTCGCATCCGCATAGCTGTCATAGGACAGCAGCGCCTCCGGCTCGGCGGATGTGGGCATTTCGTACTCCAGGCTGAGGCCGCCTCGCAAATGGCGCGAGTGCTTGAAGCGATCGTAGCTCATCTGTGTCTGTCTGCTATTCACTTTGCTGTCGATCTCAATGCCTCGGCTATGTGGATGCTCCAGAGTTTCATTGGCGCAGTTTTCTGTGGCCTTTATATACAGCGTAAAGTTTGCAATCAGCTCTCGATCCAATTCTCTCTCCACAGTCAGCACATGACTTTCCGGATTCAGGTGGAAGTAGCCTGCCTCATTGCCATGCAGTATGAAGTAGCACACCTGGGTGGGTGCCTCATCCGGATCATCTAGATCCATTTCATCCTTATCTATCGTATCGGGCAGTTTTATGCGCTCTGCGCCCGGATCAGAGTGTTCCGTAAAGTTGACTGAGATCTCGTTCACAATAAACTGCGGCTCATAGTCGTTCACATTCCGCACGTAGATGAAGAGATCGAGATCTGTGCTCAAGGAGGTTGGTAATCCCTGATCGTAGGCCTCAATTCTAATCTGAAATTGAGACTTGTTTAGCTTTTAAAATGTTAGCAAGTAATCCAGACTGACCTCGTGCATCTTCTGCTTATTCCGATTTAGGCGCTCCTTAAGTAGCAGCTCTCCTGTATTGGCCTTTATTTCGAACAGCTTGTAGCTGCCCAGAGGATCGGGCTTGAGGCGATAGCGCACTAGCGCATTCTGTCCAATGTCCGCATCACTTGCATACGCCTGCAGTATCATGGTGCCCACTGTTGCATTTTCCGGTATGCGCACCGTCGTATTGTGTAGGGGCCTCACAAACACGGGCGCATTGTCATTGAAGTCCGATACGCAAATATCCAGTGTATTCAATACCACATTTGGAGGGACACCCAAGTCCCTTGTCTTTATGGTCAGCGTATAGTTTCCAAATTTATTACGTAGTGTTTTACTGGCATAGATCTGTGCATTCCATGGATCCAATTGCCTAAGCTCAAAGAGACCCTCTCTATTGCCCTTGCTGATGGCGAACTCCAGTCGGCCATTTTGTGTGGCAGGATCATCTGCATCCTTGCCCACTATGCTGGCAATACTTTCGTGCAGCTCATGATATTCTGTGATGAGAATGCAGCTGCTGGGCAGGCTGACCTCAGGCTCATTATCGTTTTCATCCAATATGTTTATGCTGGATAAAGTATTACATTATTAGATGGAATCCTTAAAGTCTCTTTTACTTCACTTACAACACTTGCTTGAACGCATTGCGGCTCTCGCCGGCCAAGAAGCCAAACTGATAATTGTCCCATGCCTCGATCACCAAATTGTAAGAGTCCTTGATCTCGCGATCGAGCTTATCGGCCACGCTTAAAACGCCCGTATCAGCATCTATGGTGAACTTGCCCTGCGAGCTGATGCGATCCATTAGAAATGTGATCTTGCCAAAGTCGCCTGCATCGGCATCGGCCGCCTGCACGTTGGCTACCCGGGTGCCTGGGGCGGCGCTCTCACTAATCGTATAGTTCTTGCTGCCGCCTATGAAATAGGGATTGTTATCGTTCTCATCCAGGACGTTCACAAAGACATCCACCAAGGCCGATCTGGGCGGCAGACCCGCATCAGTTGCTCGCACACTAAAGTTAAGCCACTGATGCTGCTCGTGATCGATCTTATTGGCCACCACAATCTCGCCAGTCTGTGCATCCAAGTGGACCAGACTACGATAGATGGGGTTGCCCTCCAGGGCGTAGCTAACGGTGCGATTCTTGTCCACATCATAGGCCAGCACATTGGCAATCAGCACGCCATTGATGCTGTTTTCGGTGATCGTTTGTCTATAGAATGGTTGCCTGAACCTGGGATTATTATCATTTTCGTCTTGGATTTGAATGGTCAAGAAAGCTAAGGATTGAAATCGTTAAATAGATTTGATTAGACTATACATTAACGAAATATACCTTCTACAATCTGTCTGCCCTTGGCAGCTGCCAAGTCCTCCACAGTTATGGCCAGCTTGATGTGCTCCACTTTCTCACGATCTAATAATTTGATAACCTTCAGGTAACCTTCTATAGAATCTAGATCGAAAGCTCCCAGATAATCATATTCAGTGATCTTCACTAGAGCACCCTCCTCGTTGCGTGCCTCAGAATGCGCTGCGTTTAGTTTATAGCGCAAAATGGGATTCTGATCGGGATCGGTAGCTTTTATATGATAGACTAAGGTGCCTACGGGTGTATTTTCCACTATCTTCAGTGTTGGTAAATCCTGCAGTATTGGCGGCTTATTGTTTACATCCTTGATGCTAATGTTAACCGTTGCCGTATTCATCATCTGAGAGTTGCCCAGGCCGCCGTCCAATGCAAGCTGAGATAGCAAAGAATTAATTAATGTCAAATGTCTTTCATATCGGATTGTTTTCAAAAACTTGCCACATTCAGAGTGTAGATCAGACGTTTGTTTTCGGTCAGATCTGGGTCCAGATTAGCGCCTTGAGCCACAGTTATAACACCCGTCTCTGAGTTTATAATAAACTTGTCACTGGCGCCAGTTTGTATGCGATAAACGATCGCATTGTTGGGCGAGGAGCCATCGCGATCGATGGCCAGCACCTGTAGCACTGAGCTGCCACCTGGCAGATCCTCGGGCACGGTCTTCGCATAGAAACTCTTCTGAAAGATGGGCGGATTGTCGTTGACGTCCTGCAAATAGATAAGAACGGGCACGACTGTGGACAGCATTGGTATACCCGAGTCTCGGGCGCGTATGAGAAGATCAATCTCTCGCATATCCGCATTGGTCTGGCGCACAGCCTGTCTATGGCTATCTACCAGTTCCTCATAGTCAAAATGATGTAGAGGGCGTATTAGGCCACTTTCCGGATCAATCGTAAAGTTCATGCGATAGAGCCCTTCAACGATCTCGTAGGTTATCTGGCTATTTTCAGTGCCATTCAGATCCAGATCACGAGCCTCGACCTGAAGGGGCATTTCAAACTCGGCTTTGTTTTCCAAGAGCTTCGCCTCATACTGACGATGCAAAAAGATGGGCGCATTGTCATTAACATCCTCAATGTCTAATATGATCTGTGCGGTATTCCGATTGCCCTGGCCCACATTATCAATAGCCTCGACTGTTAAATAGTGACGGGAAATAATCTCCCGATCGAACGCAGCACTTCCTGGAGTCTTGATAGTAATTACACCCGTTATGGGATTCAGATGTAATCTGCGAGATTTTGAAGTTAAGCCAGATTTGACTCACAGTTTTTGTTAATGGACTTACAAGTGTGCAATGCCGCCTCTTAGGTTCGTATATCGAATGCCCATAGTTCCGAAATCTCCGGAATCGACATCAATCGCTTCCACCTTGCTTATGATTGTGCCCTGTTCGCTATTTTCGGGCACGCCTGCATTGTAGATCGCCTGGGTGAACTCTGGGAAATTGTCATTCTGATCACGTATAAAGATCTGTACGTGAGCCGAACTGAAAGAAAATATGATTTATGAATTCCTTGAAAAAAATATATTGCTATTAGACAACGCACCTCCAACGCGTTGGCTCGTCGATCTCTCGCGCGAATATCGTAAAGTTCACTTCAATGAAGTCTTCGAAGTCCAGAGACTTGGAATTCTTAACGCGTAGCATAAAGTTCGCCTCGTTGACCGCCAGGTCGGGCACAATTTCAAAGAGATCGTTGGGCGGATCGAGAAACAATCGAAACGTGCCATTTTTGCCCTCGTCGTGATCGTAGACGAAGTTCTGCACCTCGCCATCGATAAAGTTCAGCGGCGTATTGGTCTGCGCATTCTCATTGACCTCACAGCGATAGATGACCTCACCAAAGGTGGGTATCTCATCGTTGACATCGGTCACAATGATGGTGACCTCGGTGCGTACTGTTGCTGGTTCCTGAGGCTCTTCAGCTGTTTTCGACAGCTCCGTCGCACTGATCCTCAAGATATGAGCCCCATTGACATGATCACTCTCCTCCTCACGATCCAGCACAGCCAGCGTGTAGACCACACCCGTATGCGTATCAATATCGAACAGATCGTTGCCATCTATCGTATAGGCAATGGGATTGTTAATGCCACGATCGCCATCGATGGCACGTACTCGCAGCACCTTTGTGCCCACGGGCACATCCTCGGCGATACGTGCCACAGCCTGCACTTCCACGAACTCGGGTGGCTGATCCTCAATGTCTTTGACTTTGACCAAGATGGCCGCAGTGCCGGTATTGACTGGGCCCTGATTGGCTCGATCGATGGCCAAAACACGCAGCTGATACAAACTCTTCTTCTCGTAGTCCAGCTCACCTTGCAGTCTCAATATGCCTTTGCCCTGATGCGTGGATATGCTAAATATATCATTGTCGCCGTCTAGCTCCTGCAGATAGTAGACCACCTGACCGTAGGCACCCTCATCGGCATCGGTGGCCTCTAGTGTGCTAATCACGCCTGGAGCACTGCCCTCGGGTATTTCGATGGCATTCGGATAGGGCAGAAAGATGGGCGTATTGTCATTAATGTCCTCGACCAGCAGCAGAAAGCTTTGCGTCACGTAATTGTGATCGCTGTAATGACTGTCCGTCAGGGTGAGCACTATGGCATATTCGTCCTGCGTCTCGCGATCTAGTTCCTTGGCCAGAAAGACCTTCGCCTCATTGCCGCCCGTGTTCTCGATGCGTATGATCTCGCTGTCGTGCGAATTGCGCTTGCCAAAGAACAACGGATCGTTGTCCGGATCGTAGCCCTTGAGCGTGTATATGTGACTGCCCACCCTTGTCTCGGGACTCTCCTTCAGTCTCAGCACTATCTCCGATTGCCCATCGATGGCAAAGCGCGGCGGTCGATTCGCAGCCACCAAACCAATGAATATTACGAGTATTGCCAATAAGACTTGACTTGAGTTACACCTGTGGGATTTTAAGCGCACCTTTTTGTAGTCCAGGCTGGCAATAGTTTTGGAGTGTTTTGCTTTGTACATTATGATGTTGTGAGCACCTGAAGACAACTGCTGGCGACAGCTGCTACATGACAGGTCGCACTCGACCATTTTAGATGGGCACCTAGAAAATAGTCGGAGTGTTACAATAACAACAACACGAGTGTTAACCCATATTTATCTAACCCAAAATGTCATTAAAAAATGTGTACACAAATTTACTGGGAGTGTGTGTGTGTGTGTGTGTGTGTGTGTATGTGTGCTCTGTGCCTTATGACCTTAAAAGAGTTTCGCTTGAGAAATTTCAAGTACGTAAACCTAATAAGATCTACAAATGAGTGCGACTAAAGACAATGCCGACAACTGGAGCGACAGCTTTGGAGCTGTGTATCTGGAATTCTGGAAGTACGGCTAGCTGCTTTCTTCTGCGTTTGCCGTTGTCCGTTTCTGGTTCTGGTCTGACTCTGATTCTTGTTGCACGTTGCAACACAACACATCACAATTGCCCAGAAAGCTCAGTCGCACAAAACGTTGCTCAATGCTACTGGACACACACACAAACACACACTCATATACCTCCATATGGTGGAGCACGTTCTGGTCTTTGTGGGCTGCGTGAGAAGTCTCTACACAAAAAACAAAAACAAAAAAAAAAGATCTTGCGAAAGTTTTATGGGCAAATTAATTAAGCGTCGAAATTTGTTTTCTTTCATTGACTTCTTCTTTCTTTTGGCATTAGCCCGGAATTCCGCTTTGGAAAATTTCATTTGTTTTTGAGTTTAATGACCGTTACATTTTTGCAAAATTTACTTGGCTATCATTAATTGTATATGGCTTCTATATATTGCTAGCCAATTAATTGCATATCTAGTTAATCTAAGTGAAAACGGCAAATTATAAAATAAAGTTAATGTAAAGATATAGATACATATAGATACATATGTGTGTTATAGATGGATTAAGTGAGTTAGTTAAAGTGGGTCGATCTGAATTTCTGTAGTATATGTAGTACAGTTCATAAAAATTCTCTAGTCATATCTCGAAGATTTTTAAATTGATATATAGTTTTAAAAGCGATTTTTTATTTCGCGTACTCAAATAAAATATATTTAAATTTCTTTATGGCTCAAGCTAAAATTAAGGGAATTAATCCTAAGATATATCTCTATATAAATATATAAAATATGAAAGATTTAGTTTATGGAGTGCATAGGTTTAACATATGTATATTTGCAGAGCATCTGCTAGTCAAGTCATTTAAATTTCTTAGCCAAATTTCAATTTGACATTTCGTCAACGCGAATGCAAATCTTGTCGTTGGCATATCTTTTTTTGTGGTTTTTGCAGTTGTATCTGATCAGATGGTAGTGCGTGTGAAAATGTATCTCGTCTGTGTGATGAATGCATTCATCGGTCATATGCATCTCATACTCAGAGTATCATTGCTTTCAGCTAGCTTGTTTGCTTATTAATGCAAGGCATTGCCATTGTTTAAGCTGTCTTGAACTCGCTTTTCGCTGATTTAAAGCAGAGCAATTGCCGCGTCTATGTGGAGGCAGTTCATTGAATTTACAATTATGACATTTCATAAGTTGTTATGAAGCAATTTGTGTTTAAGATTTTTACCCGTCAATTGATTTGTAAGATGCCGAAACATTAACAGATACATGATAAAGATAGAAATGTATACAGATTAGAGAAGCAGATACATATAATAACACAGATACAGATACAAATACGTAGATACGTAGATACGTAGATAAGTAGATACATAGATACAGATACGTAGATACGTAGATACAGATACGTGATACAGATACGTAGATACAGATACGTAGATACAGATACGTAGATACAGATACGTAGATACGTAGAAACAGATACGTAGAAACAGATACGTAGATACAGATACGTAGATACAGATACGTAGATACAGATATATAGATACAGATACGTAGATACAGATACGTAGATACAGATACGTAGATACAGATACGTAGATACAGATACGTAGATACAGATACGTAGATACAGATACGTAGATACAGATACGTAGATACAGATACGTAGATACAGATACGTAGATACAGATACGTAGATACAGATACGTAGATACAGATACGTAGAAACAGATACGTAGATACAGATACGTAGATACAGATACGTAGATACAGATACGTAGATACAGATACATAGATACAGATACATAGATACAGATATATAGATACAGATACGTAGATACAGATACGTAAATACAGATACGTAGATACAGATACGTAGATACAGATACGTAGATACAGATACGTAGATACAGATACGTAGATACAGATACGTAGATACAGATACGTAGATACAGATACGTAGATACAGATACGTAGATACAGATACGTAGATACAGATACGTAGACACAGATACGTAGATACAGATACGTAGATACAGATACGTAGATACAGATACGTAGATACAGATACGTAGATACAGAAACGTAGATTAAGATACAGATACGTAGATACAGATACGTAGATACAGAAACGTAGATTAAGATACAGATACGTAGATACAGATACGTAGATACAGAAACGTAGATTAAGATACAGATACGTAGATACAGATACGTAGATTAAGATACAGATACGTAGATACAGATACGTAGATACAGATACGTAGATACAGATACGTAGATACAGATACGTAGATACAGATACGTAGATACAGATACGTAGATACAGATACGTAGATACAGATACGTAGATACAGATACGTAGATACAGATACGTAGATACAGATACGTAGATACAGATACGTAGATACAGATACGTAGATACAGATACGTAGATACAGATACGTAGATACAGATACGTAGATACAGATACGTAGATACAGATACGTAGATACAGATACGTAGATACAGATACGTAGATACAGATACGTAGATACAGATACGTAGATACAGATACGTAGATACAGATACGTAGATACAGATACGTAGATACAGATACGTAGATACAGATACGTAGATACAGATACGTAGATACAGATACGTAGATACAGATACGTAGATACAGATACGTAGATACAGATACGTAGATACAGATACGTAGATACAGATACGTAGATACAGATAAGTAAATACAGATACGTAGATACAGATAAGTAAATACAGATACATAGATACAGATACGTAGATACAGATACGTAGATACAGATACGTAGATACAGATACGTAGATACAGATACGTAGATACAGATACGTAGATACAGATACGTAGATACAGATACGTAGATACAGATACGTAGATACAGATACGTAGATACAGATACGTAGATACAGATACAGATACGTAGATACAGATACGTAGATACAGATACAGATACGTAGATACAGATACAGATACGTAGATACAGATACGTAGATACAGATACGTAGATACAGATACGTAGATACAGATACGTAGATACAGATACGTAGATACAGATACGTAGATACAGATACGTAGATACAGATACGTAGATACAGATACGTAGATACAGATACGTAGATACAGATACGTAGATACAGATACGTAGATACAGATACGTAGATACAGATACGTAGATACAGATACGTAGATACAGATACGTAGATACAGATACGTAGATACAGATACGTAGATACAGATACGTAGATACAGATACGTAGATACAGATACGTAGATACAGATACGTAGATACAGATACGTAGATACAGATACGTAGATACAGATATGTAGATACAGATATGTAGATACAGATACGTAGATACAGAAACGTAGATTAAGATACAGATACGTAGATACAGATACGTAGATACAGATCGTAGATACAGATCGTAGATACAGATACGTAGATACAGATACGTAGATACAGATACGTAGATACAGATACGTAGGTACAGATATGTAGATACAGATATGTAGATACAGATACGTAGATACAGATAAGTAGATACAGATACGCAGATACAGATACAGATATGTAGATACAGATACATGCAGATATAGTTATATGCAGATACAGATACAGTAACAAATAGATGAAAACATATAGATATATACATATATTTAAAAATCGGAGATAGAAATATAGAATAGAGATGTATTTAGGTATACATGTAGAGTCACATGTAATGTATGATATAGAGAGAGATACATACTCATATACATATAGAGATACTGATGCAGCTAAGAGATTCACATACACAAACACACACATACAGATTGAGGTGGAGACATAAATGTGGATGCTCTTGCCGCAACATTTGCAGCTCATTAGCAATTGCGTGTTACATCAACCTCTTGGAAAGCCAGATCTATCTTGTGTTGAAAAACCGTAGACAAGGTCGTTTATGAATTTCAAATGCTAGTTAATGCCGCCTCGGGGCGAATTTTTTATTTTAAAATGATTTCATTTGCGTCTGGAATAATAGCTGATTTCGCTTTCAACCGCCGCATGCAACATTTTCTTTTCTTCTTTAATGTTTTTCCAAAAACAATTTTCCTTACTGGCATTTAGATGCTGCTTAAGGTAATTATGTGCGCTGTATGTGTGTGTGTGTGTATGTGTGCATTTATGGCCAACACTTTTATATAAAGTACGGCAATTGGGTTGTTTGGTCAGTGGCTCGAACAGCGCAGGTGGGCGCCGATGGTGGCAGCCACAGATTTATGATAGGTGTATGCATGTATAAATGGTATGTATATGGTATGTTGTACATCTATAATTTCATGCTGCAATGATTACGACTGCGGCTAATAACAGCTAAAAATGTTGGCTATTTGGGTTATGAAATGCGAACCTGTCGATTTTCTAGTTGTCCCATGTATATTGATATTCTAGTTGTCCCATATATAATGAAAAAGCTAAAATTTAGGTTTTTTGTATATTTCCAAATGTATTATGAATATATACTATATTATAAAATCTCTCACTTCCAGCTGATTGAACCCTCAGTTTGGTTGTGGGTTCATACAATTCAATTTTAATAACAAATTCAGTTTAAGATATTTTTTCATATTTAAGATAAATATAGCTTAAATTGATCTTTTTTAGTGTCTTCAGATATGGAGTTCCTTTAAATATTATATCTGCTAGACAAATATTTCTTTACCCAAATATTTCTTTTTAAACTTTTTAGAAAATGCGCTCTGTATAATGTGTTTACTTGTTGCGTTAGATTTCACTTGAAATATTTCATATAGAAGCTATTTCAGATTCTTTTTAATGCGCTGTTGACGTTGTTAAACATTTTAGAAAGTTATAATATATAATATGCAAAGTAACAGACAAATTGTAAAAAGAAAAAAGCTGGAATATATCAACATAAGATTTCGCACAGTTGCCAAGAATTGATTTCTATGGGAGTTGCAAGCCTAAACTAAAAGCCCTATAAAGAGTCATTATCATTAAGGTATACATATGTAAGTAGGCTAACTTAACAAACAATTTATGGCAAATAAGCTCGATTTAAACACATTAACACTCATTGCCTCAATTTGGATGCTTTGATATAACACTTGGTTGGTATTGCTTTCATGCAGCCAATTTTCGAAAAACTTGCCGAATTAGAGCAAATTTATAAGCCAACCGCGCCAAATATCAAATATACGTATTTTATATAAAAGTATTTCCCGAAATTTTACTTTAAGTGAGGAAATGCCAGCGACTTGCAGTCGTTAGTTCACTAAGCATGACGACGTTGACGTCGCTTTTCCTTAGACTCCACTTTTTGGGTCGAGTCAGTCCGAAATGTGGCTGACAAAATGGGTAGACCATTGGGGGTTTTTGGCCAAAGGCGCCCATTTGTTAACGCTTGGCCTGTTCTCGGGCCTAAGCAGCAGCAGCAACTCCAGTTTCATCGATCAGTGTATTGGGAAAAAGTGAAATTCTGTTTTGACAACCAGCCGAGACGGCGCAATGTGTGTATCCCATAGATACGAATGTATCTTTTCGATTGTGCGGTTTCCCATGTAACCACAATAAAATTTCAAACATAATTTGAATGCCAAGGAAATGCCAATAAACAATAATTTGGTGGCTAACTTCCAGCTTGTTGTTTCAAGCTCAATTGACAGACGGCTTTCCATGGCAATGGCATCAAGCGCAGACAGGCTTTTGGGGATAATCTCTGTTCACACACTCCACACACACACAAACAAAAACAAAAATAGCTTCATTTAATTAAAAATATGCCGAGGCGTTGGAGCTGAAACTTGAAGTCGCTGTTTGGCATCTCCAACTCCGGCTCTAGCTCTGGCCATGTCTGTGTACTCCATGTTGTTGCCTTCAGCTTCCGGCGCACGAGCGAGCGAGTGAGCAAACAAATGAGCTTATGGCTCGACTATTCCAATTTAAACACTTCCTCCCCCATATTAGAGCCCTTTTTGTCATGCACATCGATTCCAAAACGTGGCTCTCTTCTGACAGTCAAGTTCAACGCCAGCAGCAAACAAAAAAAAACTATTGTTACAATATTTGTTGTTGTTGCTGACAAAACAAAAGCGTCGTGCGAGCGGCGGCGCGGGGCGGGGGCGCAGTCATTGGGACCTGGGGAACTGTATGCAGCTTCGTTGCGGTAGCTTGATTTTTGAGTCATAGCCCCGGAGTCAGCCAAGAGTTCAGCTGGAGGGCCCCGCATCCGCACCGCTTTCATGGTAATGCGCATAATCGTGGCCTATGCCGGCAACCAACGCGTAGCTAGCTTGAAACGTCGACGAAGCCGGTGTCGAAATGAATCCGTCAGTTACACTTCGTCTCCTTTTTTAGGCTTCGCCATTTGCATATTTCACTAATTGCTCGAATTCGCATACGAATTCATATTCGAATTTAGACTTTGGCTTACTTTGCTGTGCTAGAGCAGGCAAGTCCTTGGCTTGAATAATCGACCTTCTCTAAGCCCTACTTGAATTGTTTAACTATCTGAATATAAGTACGAAATGGAATTCGAAGATACTAATCCGTTAGTTACACTGCGTAAACTCTTACAATTTTCATCTCTTGCATATTCTAATAATAATTGCTCGAATTCACATACAATTCATATTCGAATTTCGACAAGTCCTTGGCTTGAATAATCGACCTTCTATAAGGCTTCTTTGACCTCTTTGACCTCTTGTGCTTAGAGATGAGAGGTTAAGCTTTCTCAATATAAGTACGAAATGGAATTCGAAGATACTAATCCGTTAGTTACACTGCGTAAACTCTTACAATTTTCATCTCTTGCATATTCTAATAATAATTGCTCGAATTCACATACAATTCATATTCGAATTTCGACAAGTCCTTGGCTTGAATAATCGACCTTCTATAAGGCTTGCTTGACCTCTTGTGCTCAGAGATGAGAGGTTGAACTTTCTGAATATAAGTACGAAATGGAATTCGAAGATTCTAATCCGTTAGTTACACTGCGTTAAATTTTCTAAGCTTTAGCATTTGCATGTTTACAAATTTGGTCGAATTCACATACGAATTCATATTCGAGTTTTTACTTTGCTTGACTTGAATAATAAACCTTTTCTAAGTTTTGATTTATCTCTTTTACATAGTATACTATAATTCGTTAATTATACTATATAAACTTTTCCAGGCTTCATTATTGGCCTATTTTAGTAATTGCTCAATATTCGCATTCAAATTTGTATTCGAATTCGCATTTGAACTTCGAATTAGTTTGGGTTCGCTGGAGCTGGGTTTGCTGGAGCTAATCGATCTTCTCTAAGTCAAGCTATAACACTTGTCTTTAGATGATGAGTTCAAGTATAACTACAAAATGAAGTTCATATAGTAAATATAACTTTCTAAAAGGCTTTATAGTTTAGTATATTTATCCTCAACTTGCAAAATGCATATTCATGCCATCACGGAAAATTAATACCTACACCCTACCACTACACAAATAAATGTTTCTTCCCTAAACTTAAGAAATACTTTTTACTGCTCAGTATTTTCATTTGTACTAAATTTCCTAGGGGGTTCGGCAGTACCCCATCGAAACTTACCCTCTGCTCTCGTGCTGAATATCAAGTATCCTTCGTTGCAATGCGAAACCTTTTTGCCTTTAATTACATTACAATCCACTGTTGTCTGCCAATTTGCTTTACTTTGCCACTCTTTAAGGCTAACGCATTTTGAAGAACCCTTCGCCAGGGCTTAAGTACAGCACACGACGTCGCTGGCGATTGGGCAGATGTCAAAAGTCTCGCACATACTCACACGCGCACACAAAATAGAGCACGATAAAAACGTGTCGCCGAAATTGGGCAATGCACGAAGCGGAACTTTTATGGGACGCCGACACTCGGGGAACTTGTTCAAGAAACTTCACTTTAATGGCATTTCATGACGCCACGGGAACGTGCTGAAAACAAAAAGGTTCTAAGCGATCTTCACTTTTTATTGCCTTGCTGCACACACACACGAAACACGAGCAATTCCGAATTGCACTTTCGAAACTGTTTACCGTTTATTGGAATTCACTCTGCACAGCGGTAGCCGAAGTGCTTTGCTCAACTGTCGCTCTACGACTGACTGCAGGCCAGGCTCAGGCGGTTGCGTCTGCCGGCGTGTGCTCTATGGGAATTGAAACATCGCTAACGACGTCGACGTCACCGTCGCCGTCGTTGTCACCGAGCTGCAAAGTGGCGTCGGCGTCTGCGTCGGCAGCAACAATAGCCGAACGCCACTGCTGCACTGTGTGCGGGCACGCGAGTAATTAACGAAGCGTGAATTCTAGCGTTGTGAGCGAGCGCATTGCGTGTATGGTATTAGAGAGGCAGGGGGGTGGGTTTGTTTACAATTCGCAAATGCGGGAGAGCTCAGTGGAAGACTGGAACTGATGGCGGTTGGAAATTCAAAAAGTCTAAAACGGAAGTGTATTCAGTTTACATAACTTTGAAGGTTAAACCAGTTCTTAATGGATTTGCGTGACAATAAAATAATGAGCTTTTTGAGATCAACTTTGATTTATGACTACATTTTATAAATGTGAAAATGACCTTTTACCTCTTATTTAAATTGATTAATTGATGTGTTTTTTGGCTTTCCACTATTTTATTTTTTATTTTTTGCAGAACATGTCTCTTTTTGCACGTGGACGCGAGACTAAAAAGCGAAACAGTGTGGTGATAACGGTCCCTCCGCTGGTAAAGAAATCGAGCAAAAGCCGTTCTTTTCATTTCCGTTATTTGGAGCTGTGCCGTGCCAAGAACTTGACACCGGTGCCAGACATACGCTCCAATCCGAATGCCACCACATTTCTCGACTTGCTGGGCGACAAGCTGGGCGTCAGCGAGTGGCTACTGATTATCGAGGCACTGCACTATGATCTAGTGCTCCAGACATTGGCAATACGCATGCGCCGTACCAATGGCAACAGTGAGTGGTATCTGCGTAAATATTATATATATAATTAATATATCTTACTATATTTCGAATAGATATTGTTTTACCCATTGACACTGAAAACCGTGCACGACTCTTCCGTCAAAAGCCGGTCTTATATACGCGTTTTATTTTTAACAGTCTAGTGGATGCAATCTCCAATTGTGTTAAGCTCAACAAGAATCTCACCGTGTTGAAGCTTGAGGGTCTGCCGCTGCAGGATGGCTACATTGAGTGCATTGCTAAGGTAAGGATCTAACTGCCCGACTAGCAAATACCCGGAACAGTTTTCAAATAACTTTTATTTCGATCTTTATGAGATTTTCAGAGCTTAAGTATCACATCAATATGCATATATGTATTTAGCATATGTGTATGTCAATCTTGATTATCTTAAATTAGATTTTTTTTTTATAAATATGCAGAAAAGGTATTGAAAAAATTAAATTTTTAAAATCTGTTTATTTAAAAAAACACAAGTTAGTTATATATATTTGTCATTTCAAGTTCTCTAGTTGTTCCAAGTATACTCAATAATAATACGATATATAAAATTATCTATATTTATTGATATGATCAAATGAATTGATTTCTAAGATGAAAATTACTTCAGTTTATAAATGATTTTATCTATTTAGAAAGATTTCCTGAACAAAATTTATATACCTCTGCTTATTATATAATTTATAATAAGAATTTGAATACCTATTCCTACAGGCTTTAGCCTCCAATGACTGCCTCAAGGAGGTCAGCTTCCAGAAATCTTACATAGGAGACAAGGGCTGTGAGGCGGTTTGCAGCACCGTCAAATACTTGAATCATGTGGAGATATTCAACATCTCCGAGTGCAATATAAGTTCAAAGGGCGCTGACTATGTTGCTGATATGATTAAGGTATGTCATGGGCTTTAGATCTGGGATGGCCTAACCAAATCTTTGCAGATGCAAAAGATAACTCGGTACTCCGAGGGCTGGGAGAAGTCGCTGCGATATCGCAGCGTTGATGTTGATTCGATCTCGGGTCTACGCTACATTGCGGTGGCCAACAATCCGGACTTGGGCGACAATGGGGTGCGTCCAATAGCCGAGGTGCTGAAGGAGGATGCCTGGGTCAAGAGTGAGTAGAGTGAGGCCAAATTTGCAATTAACTCTGAATCTGAGTACATTCCTCCAGCCGTTGATATGGAGAACTGCGGCCTGACCGACTGTGGTGCGAACATAATCCTCGAATGCCTCAGTCTGAACAGCGCCATCACCGAGTTCAATGTGCGCCACAATGCTGGCATCAGCAAGTTCCTGATGCGCCAGATACGCGATCACTTTGGCAAGGAGGACGAGGAGAAGATGAACGAGCCGAAGTACGATCTGAGCTGCATCAATGGCCTGCAGAGCCTGCCGAAGAACCAGAAGTACAGCATCTCGCAGCTGCTCTCGCACACCAAGACGCTGGAGGAGCAGTTGTCCTTGGAGCGCACGTTGCGCAAGAAGGCCGAGAAGCTCAATGAGAAGCTCAATCACCAGCTAATGTCCATGGATCAAGGCGCATCGGCTCCGTTGATTCCACCACCGCCGTTGCCGGAGAAAGTGGCCGAGGCCTCAGCTCTGCCCAAGGGCTATGTGCTAGTGAAGAACGACTACTTGCAGTCCTTTACCAAAACGTAACTAGCCATCACTCACCTAGTCCATTCATCCTTAATTGCTGCAGTCCTCGTTTACCCAGTAGCTACAAGAATGGGCCACCACTGGCCACCCCCTCCGGGCCGCTGGTCAACAGCGCTGTCACCAGCTCCGACTCCACGCCACGCAGCGCTAATGCGACTCTACGGAAGCAGCAACAGCAACAGCAACAGCAACAGCAGCAGCAGCAGCAGCACCATAACCAAATGCTGTCGCCAGAGGACCTGGAGGATGAGGAGGAGGAGGAAGACGATGAGGAGCAACTGCACGCGTATCAAGCAATGGCCGACAATCCACAGTTGCGCCAACAGCTGCAGGTGCGCAAGGTGCGCAGCGAGATGAAGTATGTCGAGGCCATTGCCAAGGATGCCAAGAAACGTGAATCCAAATCGGATCACGAGTTTGCCAACGAGCGCGATGTAAGAGTTGATAGGTAAACCATAAATATAAGCTAATATCTTATGTCTTTTGCAGTTCAAGCTCAATCCGAATGTTCAGTTCGAGGTGGACATTGGCGACAGCTGCCTGGTCAATGAGCGTTACGAGAGCCGTGAGGAAGCCGTGTACTATGAGCAACAGGAGATGATGCAGAAGTCGCACTCTCTCAGCAACTCGCACTTTGAGCCCGAGTACATTGGGGATTGTGTGCGCAACGATAATCGCAAGAATATTTCCAAGATCAAGAAACAGTATAGCGACATAGGCAATAGCCAGATGGCCTTGTACATGGCCGAGTTGGAGCGCAAGATTAATTGCAAGTCAGGCAGGAAGCGTCATAAGTCGAAGCAGTCCATGGATTCGCCTCAGGGATGCGAGGTGAAGAGCAACGACTATATTCATGTGGATACTTATATGGCCAATATGGAGGAGTCTTCGCAGGAATCGCCAAACAATGACTCTGATTCCGAGGGCGAGAAGACGGAGAGCACGACCCGTGGTGCCCAGTCGGATGACAATGCCAATGGCAATGGCAATGGAAATGACAGTGGCATGCAAGGCATGAAAGTATTTGTGCGCCGCACTTCCCACTACGAGGAGGAGGAGGACGAGGTGATCATTGAAGATAAGGATGCTGGCGATCAGATTGTTTCCCCACGCACCGTCTACTTGGAGCTGCAGAGAAAAAAGACTGAGAAAAACCATTGAATGCTAATATCAACACAACAAACACCAAAAAAACTGATAGTATTAATAGTAGTCCCAACAGCTCGAAATGATGAAGGAAGAAACAACAATGCCCCCACACCCCCCTAGAGGAAACACTCAGAGCGTAGGACCAAATTTTCAGTTATCTTTGAGATCCACCGTAACGCTTGAAGATATTTATTTTGCACGTATTGTTGCGATTATTATGTACATATATACATATGATCATATCATATATATATATATATATATGTATATATATTGGAATATTCATCTATTCAGCAGTTAATTGAGTAATTTAGAGAAAAAGAACACGAATGCCAAACGGCAAGATTTATGCAATTTTGTTACTAGCAGAAGCAGAAGAAGAAACCCTAATCAAATAAATGAGAAGAATCCTCTGCAAAGCGGCTGCACGAATGTTATGAACAAACTCCCAATTTAAAATTGTTAATAAATAAGTATTTGCGCCTTCCTCGAATAATTTATTGGCATTTTGATTTTGTTTTGTTTCCGCTACTGTAGAATGTTATAATGGAATAATATTTAGTTTTGTCAATACATTGTGTGTGTTGCTACTGCTTAAATTTGCTCAAATACTCGAGTATAAGTTGATTGAGGATTAAATATGTATGCTGCATTTATATCATATATATTTGTTGTATATGTGTATCGATTAGTTCCAATCCTTATCAATTGGTGCGTCCATTCAACTCTTTCCATTTGTCATCTGCTGCTGCTGCTGCTGCTGCTACTTCATTTAACCGCCAAAGCCGTACAGGGTGCGTCCCTGACGCTTCAAGGCGTAGACCACGTCCATGGCAGTTACGGTCTTGCGCTTGGCGTGCTCGGTGTAGGTGACAGCATCACGAATGACGTTTTCCAAGAACACCTGAGAGTATTGGATGTTAGGGTGTTTCTGCATTGCTAAGTAAGACTATGTGACTTGCCTTGAGCACACCGCGTGTCTCCTCGTAAATCAATCCAGAAATACGCTTGACTCCACCACGACGGGCCAGACGCCGGATAGCCGGCTTGGTAATACCCTGGATGTTATCGCGCAACACCTTACGATGGCGCTTGGCACCTCCTTTGCCCAATCCTTTACCTCCCTTACCGCGTCCAGTCATTTTGCTGATAAAAGTTTAGATTTACGTTGTGCTGAAAATAAAAGATTAAATTATTAGACGAAAAAATGCAAAAAAAAAAGGAATCGCCATTTTGATATGACGCCATGTTTAAAATGCATATATATGCATGCAAAAATATTCAAATCTATAGTGTGTTACGTGCACGCACACAATGAGTGTACTTTAAGAACTTGCTAATAATGCCAGTCAATATAAATTTTTGTTTGTTTTTATTTATTTTTTTGTTTTTTACAATTTGCTTGCGAAATGCTCACCAACCTTTCGAGAAATTTTTAAAGCAATGTGACTGTGCTATTGAAAGCGTAAGATCCAGAAAATGACACACAATAAAAACAGTATGTCAGCTACTATATTAAGCATTTAAAATACCAAAACACAGGGTGACTTCGTTTGGTGAAGTTTGTTTATATTTAAGCTTACAGATTTCAAATACAAATAATTTTGTACATTGTTACTTTAAATACTTTTATGCTTAGCTTAGCTGCCGGCAAGATTCATTACTGTCCGATGTAGCTGCTTTTTCTGGTATTTAACAATTACTTGCATGATTTCCATTTTTGCGTCGATTTTTAAATTTTCGTCCAGTTCGAAAACATCCTGTGCAACTGCCATGCCATAATGAAAACTTGGCGTGCTTTGTACATCATCTATTACAGGCTCAATGGCTATAGGTGTTGTCTCCTCGACCTCGGCGTCATTATCCTCCATTGGCACATTCAGCTCCTCAATTCCAACTTGTTTTGTAGTATTTTCCATAGAAATGTGGAATTGGGGAACACGCTCGGACGCCGACTGCGTGGGACTTCCAGAATCGGCATTGTGATCGACATTCGCTTGGCTCTCTTCAACCGCGCCAGAACTGACATTATCCGAGTCCTCTGTGTTGGCGCTGTCATAAAGATTTTCCGCCTGGCAATATTTTGAATTAGAAATAATTCCATTATAGTGCAAATACACTTACATCTACACTGTTTTTATCGTACACTACGAAAGGCAGAAACTTGAGCTGCTGGAAGAACTTCCAGCCTTCCAGGCGCTTTATTTCTTCAGGCTGTGCTCCTCGCGCATTTGCATCGAATATGGCCTTTTGCTGCAGACGGTAATACGAAGCTAGATTTAGCCATTTTCGAGCCAATTCATTTGTATAGGCTCGAAATTTGTATCTTTTTTCCAGTGTCCATCTCAGGTTTTTCCAGAAGTTGTGTTTCAAGTAACGGATGCTATAATCCTTGTGCGTCTTGTCCCACATATAGGGTGTATTGCGAATTGTGGTGATAACGAAAATAATCACTTCATCGGACCAATATGGTCTCGTATTATCGCACACATTTGTCATTTTTAATGCTTAACAGTAATTTGTAATATATTTATTTTTACTATTTTAATGGTTTTTGGTTTGTCTACACTTAATCCACTTTTCTTGCTAACAGCAGCTGTTTTTAATAAGAGCGAGACAAACATGTTTAGTAAAATACTGTCCATATGCGTATGCGTATTTATTCTCTTTAAAAAATACCAAAACAATGCAGTATAACAGTTATGAATGAACAAAATGAATGGTATTGAATGCAACAAAATATTTATAATTAATATGGCAATGAAGGAATGTTTTTCTTTGCCATAACTTTTACATTAAGCAATCAACCAATTCTTGATGATTGTTGGGTAAATTGGCCGCTAGTATCGATACTTGGTTTATAGTGTTGATCGAAACGGTTTGGTATCGACTTATCGATAGCTCAGCTTAGTATTTTGATTAGAAAAATATTGGAATTTTGGGCGAGTAACACTGTTGGTCACACCAAAAAGTACGCCAGTGCAGTCGAAAAAAAACCATTGAGTGTAACAGACGCGTTTTTAACGCTAGTTTTTTAACCAAAACAAGTGTAAGTGAAGCGGAGCAGAAGTGAAAAATCTAATTAGATCTAAATAAAATGCACATGCTCGGTTATATAATGCAATGAATGCAAAAACAACTATGTCGCGTCTGCGAGTGCAACGAATCACTTTGGCCGCCTCAGCCTTCTGCTGCTGCTGTTGACCAACAGTAAAAAAAGACCAACGCGTGTGCCGCTGCCGCTAGCTTCGCCGTCGCCGTCGCCGTCGCCGCCGCTGCTGCCGCCTGCAAAGCAGAATTTGTCGCCGCCGTGAAACGAGCGCCATCGCACCGCAAACAGCTTCGCCGTGACTGCATAAAGAATATAAATATTTCACTATTGAACCGCGTGTCTGGAATTCTAAATAAACGCATATATACATATACATATATAATAATATGTAAAATCGTGTGTGTCTGTCTGTGTGTGTGTATTTGCGTGGGTGTATGTGCTGCCGCATTTTGCTTTATCTTTATATCTTTCGTCAAAACAGGCGCAAGCCAGATGATTCATTTGCTACACACTCGGCGGCCTCTCAGCTGTCGATGTCTGCCTCTCTCTCTCCACGCGCATCCTGCTAGCACACACACACACACGTATACACGCATAGTCGGATGCTCGTATATGTATATTCGCCTATTTGTTAAATTAACCGTTCAACTCAGTCGCCAGTCAGCTAGCTCTGTTGTCTGTCCTCTTTTCGCCGTCTTCGCCTTTGCCGGCTGCTTTCCATTTCCATTTCTATTTTTACGCGTGTTTCAGTTTCGGTCCATTCCCTAATTTGATTTCGGTTTCGTTTTAAGTATTTAATCCTGTTTAAAATTAATTGTTTCTTCTATCGAAACACTAGCAATTGCGTTAATTCCACAGTTTTTCAATTTAAATATCAATATAGAGGTAAGTTTTTGCCGTATGTACTGCATGTAATTGTTAATTGTTGATTAACTTATTTTTTACCGTTGTAATCGGAAGCTCTTGTGCTTTAGATGAAATACAGTTTAGCATAGTTATACATTTGATTAAAGCTAAAGTTGAAGTTCATTGGAACAACAACAGCAAGGATATATATATTATAAATATCCTTATCAAAATCATAAAAAATAGTTAAGCCAATTAGCAAATTGTTAAAGTATATATTAGTATACATTAATATTTTATATATATTATACTACCTTGACCTTTTATGTACATGATATAAATACATATATATATATATAATTGCCTATTAAAACAAATCATTTCTTTTACATTTATAGAACTAGAATTTGAGCCTTCCTCGTTATAAATCTATAACGAAATTGTTATATTAAATTAAAATTCTTTGTGAATTTAAACGAGTATGTTGCAGTTGGATGCAGTCGACTCTTAGCTTTATCTTTATTTTTGGTCTTCGCAAATACCATTTAATTGCGACACTCCAAGATTTCTTTTCGAAAAGCTTATTTATATTATAATATACAATTTGTTCTTTTAAAACAAATATTTTCTTGATATAAAAGTTGTGTATTTTGTTAGTAAGCTTTCCTTGTTCGCTTGTCAATTGCATTTTGCATAAAGCTCTCGCACACTTCAACCTAGAAACATTCCTTTATATCTTCTCCATATGTAAACAGCCAGGTGTTTGTGTGTGTGTGAGTGCATGTGTGTGTGTTTACACTGAAGAGCTGCGAAACAGAAAAACTAGACCATAAACATAAATGTCATTCACTGCTGCCATTAGCGTAAAACAGCAGAAGAACGCGACAAATGTAAATCCAGGGCAAAAAAAAGAAAGAAAAAAACTCAAAACAAAAAGAAAAGAATTCAAGGAAAAACGAGAAAAATACAAAGCAAAAAGATGAAAACCCTGAGCCGATAAGCAAACTGCAGTCAAATGTGCAAGCAGAGAACTGAAACTGAAACAATTGGAAGAGGGCAACAACTCCCAGCCCCCATCTTCAAGCTCCCAACTCCCAACTGGGAATCCAAGCATAAGTCGAAGGAAATGGGTTTTGGCAAAAGCGCAACAAAGTCAAAGATAAAAGACATTGAAAAAAATAACAATAAACGTCAGAAACTGGAGCAATTTCAATTGAGCACAGAAACTATACAATATACAGAATATGACATCATTTAGGGTGTAAAAAAATATGAACATTTCAATTTAATGCTGGAAATTGAGACGGAAAGCTGCCAAATAAATGTATGATATATATACTATAATAAATATACATATATGTATTATATATTATCCTATGCTATATACTTAACAATATATATATAAATATTTATATTCTATAGATATTTAAATTGAAATTGAAAATCCTCTTCAGATAATGCAATGTGCTTGAACCACTTGAGAACTTGGAGTGATAGCAACGAATACAAAGCAAAGCGAAACGCTAAGATAATCAAACTTGAGATAAACGATAGTTAAGTGTATTAATACACGTATATATATATATCTATATTTAGACAATTCTGGGGTCACGCAAATTATTACAATTCATCTTTAATATGGGAGTAGGGATAGGCATTCAAGAAGTAGATTACTCGTTATCTGTGTATATTTTTAGATAATTTAAATTTATATAGAGTATTCGGTGACTTTCGCTCGAAGAATAGAGATAAGATATAGGGTTTTTATTATTTATTTCTTAATTTTGATATTATATGTATGTATGTATATATAGTTTTTGTATTTTTTCAAATATTTTTTTATTTATATTTATTTAAATCGATTTTCTGAATGTGGGAAAAGATAAAAAAAGTTAAACAATGTTTATCTTACCTCTTTAAGGCTTAGAAATGGAAGCTTTTATGCGTAGGTACATACGGAGAAATGGGGAGACAGAAAGAGTCACTGATAGGCAGAGGAAAGGATGTACAGATAGATAGGCAAACAGACATATATAAAGGGCTAGATCTACTCAGCTGTGAGTTCTGATCAAGAATATAAATACTCATAAAATTTACTCCACAAATAACTCGAATTCAAATTTCCCATAGTATAATAAAAAGAGAGCTTTCAGCTTGAAATGCAAATGTTCACAGATCAAATAAAATGAATCTCTATCTCTACATAATTTGTATTTAATTGCCTAGACGATGCATCGGTTGATGAACTCGTGCTACAGCAACAATAGCAACAACAGAAACAACAATTGCAACTGCACGAGTTGAGTGTGGCAACTGAATGACACGAAGCAGACAAGCGACTGCATTATGCATGCTGCGACTCAGGACAACAACTCGTCACGTCTGATAACAATAACTAAGTGCGAGAGTACAAGAGACCATGATACTTCATATATACTACTATATAGTATATATTTTATATGTAGTAACTGCATTTAAGCTACGCTGCGATGCGATGCGATGTGGCGTTTGCGGACATTTTCTTGACTCTGTGCAATGTCAGTTGCAGTTGCTGACAGTCGGAGAAACAGATGGGCAGACAGACAGACGGACAGTCAGAGAATGAAGCGTGAAGCTAAGTAGCTTTCCTTGCCACTTTCAACAGAGTGGCAAAGACGAGGAGGACACAGACACAGACACAGACACAGACTCAACGCAACTCAATTGCGTTTTCCTCTGTTTAAATAAAGAGAAGAAAACCTTTTTTTCTTGCCAAAACTTTTTGCTTTCCTTTCGTTTTTTACCTCACATTTCCACGGTCGAAAGGCTTTGTCTATTGATAAGATAATTGAAAGTGTTCACAATGAAGAAAAGCCAAAGTTTAGAAATAGCTGCTGACACAATTGTAATTAACAATTCCAATTCGGAATTCCTTTTGTTTCCCAAAAGCTTAGAGCGTTAATGAATTGGTTAACTGCCGATCAGAACACGCTGTCGAACTGGTTTTGAACACAGAGATCACTATTTTAACGATAAACAAATCAGAGACTCGTTAAATGCTTTGAACTATCGATTTATAGCTGAGCTAGGGGTGTTCAAGAAATAGTTGTTGCTATTTTTGTGCGATGAATGAATTTGACGAATAAAAGAAAAAGTAATAGATATAAATAACTAATTACTTATATAGAATAGAAAACAGGGGAGAAAACTAGATATTTATAGCTAAAATGATTAAGATATGTTTAGATAAAGATGGAGATAGTTGTCAATAGAAGATGATAGATTTATAGACTGTGAAGAATGAGTCAGTAGAGTCAGTTGTAGTAATTTAGAAAAGATAATGAAAGACAAAAAAAAGAGAAAAATATAGACAAAGAGAGAAAAGGAGATAGGGAGAAATACAGAGAAAGCCAGAATAAGGAGGCACAGGAAAAATAAAGCAAAATATAGGCAAAGACAGAAATATAGAGAAAGAGATTGAAGAATGTAAGAAAAGTTGATGCGAAGAAAGAGAAAAACAAATGAGAAAATTGAACACAGCGAAAAGAGAGTGAAACATGACAGAGAATCTGATAAAAAGAAAGACCGAAAAAAGATAGCAAAAAACAGAAACGAACAGAAGAAGACAGACAAATTTGAGAAAAAAGGAAAAAGTGAGATGGACAGATAGGTATATAACTATATTGATTGATAGATGGAAAGATAGAGATAGATGAAATGAACTAAAAATTTGATAGAAAGAGAGATCAATAGAAAGATAATGAAATAGTCAGAGAGAAGCTTAAAGCGAGACATACTACATGGAGTGAACGCTATCTGATATACGGTGTATATTACTGAGCAGCAATCATTGATAAAGAAAATATTTTTTAAATAAAGATAACGCATAACATATGTTCAATATAAGAAAGTCAGATAGCGCGTATTCAACACAATTTTGAAGTTCAAATATCTTTGCACGCTGCAGGACTTCCAATGCTCCAATTCCCGATGGGCATTATAGGTCCGTGAAGCACTTGAAGATCGAATGGCTTCTCATGCAGCTACAGAAGCGTTGAGGGTGTCCGAAATTTGAGTAGCGCCTCCATACGAACTCCTCCCTTAAATCAACAAAAGACAAAAGTGTGCGCATGCGTAATTGATATGCATAACAAATTCTAATGCAATAAAAGTCTAAGAAATTGGATAAACTTTTGTTTCTCCATATTGATAGTTGCTCCAACTGTCAGCGACTCTAAGTATTTTTTTCCATTTCCATTTTTTTTTTTGCCTTTTTTATGAGCTGCTAAATGAAACCGCAAAAAATTGCTTATCGCTCAGTCGCTCATTACATAGAGTTCAATTTTTGAAGGCCTTTGGATGCCTATTCGATTTCTTTTGCCTTTCACGTGACGCTGTGAATATATATATTTATGTGTGTGTGTTTGTGTGTGTATGCCTTTTCATTCATTATTAATCGCATTTTGATCGCCTTAGCATTGGGACAAGTGAAGGCGTCAATTGGCTGCCGTCTTGCGTCCAACTCCGTCAAACACTTTCACACAACTAATTTTTTTTTTCAAAAAGCTGACATCAGCAATGACCATTATCCATGTCATATTTGTTGCTGTTGTTGTTGGTCAGCTTGTCGGCCAATAAAAAGGGGATACACCTCCCACAGGTGAGCTGCAGGCAATTTTAATTAAAAAAATGAAATACTCAAGACTCCAGCTGACAACAGCTAACAGTGATGATGGCCATGACCCCTAGCTGGCTACTCTGTTGTTTCCAATTGAATTTTCACAATTTTCCCATTGAAAAATTAGAGAGAGAAACAAAAACAAAAAACAAAAGCAATCGCTGTTCACGTTAGCAGCGCCTGGCCTTTAATTCGAGCCCAGTTTTCCAGTTTGTTATGAAAATTTGATCAGGTTTGCCGCCAAAGCGAGCAAAGCATGCAAATCAGCCAGGCGTAGACGCTCACACAGCTATTTACCAACACACTCACGAGCTCTCGTGAGCATTCACACCAGCACTCACACTTACTCATTCACTCATTTAGCTCTGTTCACTTGCCTAGTTCTGTTCGCGCTCTGTGCTGCAAATATGATTAAGTTTTTGTTGTTGTTGTTGCTGTTTATGCTTCGACAGCTTCTGGGCTCGCGTCTGGGCCTCGGTTCGATGAAACGAGGAAACGTTAGGGCTCGGTGGAAAGTGTTGCCAAAGCTAATGTGCTTAGAGAACCAACAGTTTATCAAATGTAGGTTGCGCTCAACTGCGATTAGCTGAAACACAATTTTTCACATTACTGTCTAAAACTTAGATATCGAGAATGAACAAGTTTGTATTTAGAAATTGGTGTTGCATTAAAAAAAAAGGGAAAAGTAAAGTTTATTATTTATTTATATTATATTTCTTCAATTCTTTTCTGATTTTCTGCAAAAATCGAAACTCAAAAAAATACATATGAATCTATATTTAAAATTTAAAGACCCTAGCTCTAAAGGTGTGGGAAATATAATTTTGTAAGTGATTTGCGATAAGGCTTTTAATCGATAACAACAAAAACCGGAGTAGGTATCGATTTTCAGAAACAAAAGCCATTTGCGCGTGCAGTGCACGGATCAAGGCTCTAGCTCTTGTACTTTCTGAGATCGACGCGTTTAAGCATACAAACAGACGGACAGGGCTAAATTGACTCAGCTCGTCGTCCTGATGCCTGTTACGTACATTTTCCCCTTTTTAATTTATTTCTAGAGTTTATTTCCTATAGATCTTCTTTACCTTTCCATTGCTGCCTAATCAGATTAATTGCTTTATTGATTTCTTCTGCTCACATCAATTGCCATTTAAAGTTCACGGCTAGACTCGATCTATTAATTTGCCCATGGGGCAAACACTTTGCCAATTGCATTCGATTACTTTATGCACCGTCGCCTGGCAATTGTGTAAAGTTATTGACAAAACAGTTTGTGATTTATTGCCATAATAGATTTGTATCTCTAGCGTGTGGGAGCTGTCAATTTCCTGATTGCATCGTATCGCATTGTTGTATGTTGTTTTTGCATATTGCATTGCCAATTGTGATGTCGAGTGAAGGCCTATCAAAACAAATGCTAAATGCTAAATGCTAAAAATTCTAATTTGAGGTGTTGACAGGTCGTCAAGTTCGATGGGTGGCCTATACCTATATATATATATATATATATATATATATGTGTATATCTATGCCATATGGACACTTTGATGTGAATGAAAAGTGTTTATAAATAGTCATTTTCTGAGTGCATGTCACGTTGAATTGGACAGCCGTACAATTTCCGCCGGAATCTTCTAGGAATCGTTTTGTTTATAAGCATTTCTCTCGTTTCGTTTTGGTTTTGCTTTTGGGCATATGAATCACATGCGCTAATTATAAACAATGGATAGAGCCTCGCGATATATGACGTACTTCAACTAATACGAGACCTTGACAAGCACACGAATCGTGGCATCAGGTAAAAGCAACCAACTTAGTCTGAGTAGAAATATACGATTCGACTATAAGATATTCTATGATTTTTATGAATATGGCATAAGTTCATTTAGTGGAGAGCGGAAAATAATGAAGGGGAAAGAACATCAGGGAAGAGCCTAGAAGACCCCAGAAGAGCAGAGAAGAGTAGGGAAAAATAGGAGAAAAAAAAGAAGAGAAGAGAAGAAAAGAAAAGAGAAAGGAAAAAGAATAAAAGGAGAGAAAAGAGGAAGAGGAATATAAGAAAAGAGAGAAGGCAAAAATTACATGGCAGCCAAGAACTAAAGAAGAAATGGGAATAGAACGGGAATAGAAAATTCTTATTTGTAAAATTAAGCAATTTATTTCTATAGATGAAAATGTTGTGAACTTGTAAAGATTTGCATAACTTAGCAATACTACTTAACAATACTAAATAATGTACAGCTACTACATACTAAAATATACTTATATTAAAATTATTATTACTCCTTAACTACATGTCATTAAAAATCTGTTAAATATTATATTTTTATCTTTCTGTTTTCAGTAAACGACACGAAATTACATCTAACAAAATTGGGGTTTCTTCTAATATTTGTTGTTGTTGTTGTTATTTTTAACTACCACAAATGTTGTTGGCCATAAATTTGGCAATTTAAGGTGAGTTTAACTGGTTGCGTGTTGATTTTTGATTAATTATTATTTTCGGCATACATATGTGTACAAATATGAGTTGGTTTTTTTTTTCGTAGAGGGAACTAAAAAACCTTTTTTCTAGAGAGATAGAGAGAATCAAGCTTAACTGATTTTTAATTTCATTGTATACTGTTTTTGTATACAAAAATTGAATATCTGTTGGAAATATAATTTGCAGAAAACGATCGTTATGTAATTTGGTGGCAATTATATGTCAGGAAATTATAAATTATATATAAATTTACAAATATATATATGTATTTATCACACATGTTTTATTTTTAACAAAAAGTTAAGTTTTTAAAAGCAGTTTATTTTATAATTCTATATTTTCTTTTGATTTAAACGAAAAGAAAGTTTATTCTCATTCATTTATGCCTAATCGATAACATCTCAGCTAGCTATGCTCGGTATTTAAAATCAATTGTTTTTTAAAAAAGAGTTGAGAAATTGGTTAGACTCGCAAATATTGTACTTATTGTTAAGAAAACAGACATACACAAAATTCAAAATTTTCAAAGCTGAGTTTTATTTTCTTGCTGTTATACTGTTCAATATATAGTTAACAAGTCAAGTGATAAAATATGATAGATTGACGGAACTCATCATGCCGATTATTTTTCCCATTTACATTGCATTGAAGGGTATCAAAATTACGAAAGCAATGTAAACAGTCGTGACAGCCATAGTATAGTATGTGAATTTGGTATTAACTGTACTTAAGTTGGGCAGCAATTTATTGATTCACTGGCTTATAAATAATAGATAGCAATAGTTCAAATTTCTAGATATGTATATCTAACCAGTTATGTAAGCTCTGTGCACAACGTTAAGCAAGGTCACTTCACGTTTCCCCCGCCCCTGGCGAAATGTTGCATACAGTTTGGTGTCGATTTCACAGTTTGACCTGCTGCTGCATGCAATTGATAAATGTTACAGTTGACTGATTGCTTTCTGTGTGACAGCAGCAGTGGCTGACCGCTGACTGCTGACATTTGACTGTTATCAATCTGTATTCGATTGTCTGTTGGCCAGCCCTTTTGTGGGCTTTCACCGCCCGATTTCAATTAGTCAAATGCTGTGAGAGTCTTTGTTGGTCGTTTGCCAAAATCTCGAGGTGCAAAGTTTATTGGGCCAATAATACATCGAACGAAAATAAATATCTATTTGCTGCGAAATCGAAACTGGCCACAGCGAAGCGCAACAAATGACATTTTATTTTTAATTACTCACTGACATCAACGAAAGTTTTAGTTTCAATTCGAATCGATGGCATTTTAATCGATTTAGTACACAGCAAGAAAGCCTTGGACGCGAAAATAAGCAAAAAACTTTACTTAGTCGGCAAAATGAAAATTATATTTATTTATGCCACTCGCTCTTCAAGACAATAAACAAATGCAAATAGCATTTGAAAATGAATCAAAAACTTTCCTCACAAGTGAAAATTTGAAATGCCATGTTGAGTTCCTCAATGCTGAATACCCTGTATATGGATAAGCATAGGTTATATCTTATGTATTGTGTATAAATTTGGTCTAAAAGATTTTTTTTTTAAATATGCAAAAATAAAAAAAAGTGTTAATAAATATATTGTGTGTAAATGTGGTCTAGAATCAATTTAAAATCAAAGTAAAATATTGAAAATTTTTTAATTAATTGCTGTAAACTATTATTAAAATTATGTAATAAATTTAATTTAATGCCATATAAAATCAAGCCAATTTAACGGAAAAACTTAAAAAATGTGTGTAAAACGAGTTATTGAGTATCTCCTAGTCGTATCTATTCAAAAGAACAATTCTTTGGCACAGTTCTAAAAACTTAGACGGTATCTATTAGTCGTATCAATCTATCTACCAGTAATCATTTGTATATTTTATAGATATATATTTAAATTATTGCCTGCTTATTATAACGAATGCCTTTGAGTATATGTCAAATAATTTACAGGGTATGAGCTAGTCGTGTCAGCCCACTGCTTGCCTACTAAACAGTTATCACTGCTATTTGCTGCTAATATTAGCGTGAAAAGCGGCGCAGCTTGCGATTGCATGTGACGGGGTCTGTCGAAAGTGGGGCGGGGCGGAGGGTGGCATGGGCGGCTGGGCTGTGGAGCTGTGGACTGGGGCTGCTTTTGTGGTTCTGCTGTTGGTTCAGTTGTTGGTTCTTGCTCTGGCGCCGCCGAAATCCAAGATATATTTGCACCATTTTCTATATACATATGTTGTTAGCATGCATGTGTGTGTGTGTGTGTGTGTGTGTTGCTTGTGCATGCGTGTGTGAGAGTATATTTTATTGTTGCCTCTCTTTGTGATGTTGCTTTGCTTTCTAACATTTCCTGTGGTTTTCTTCATATATTTTGTTGCTGCTGTTGTTGTAATTCACATTTAATTGTACAATTTTCCGCGCTATATTTGATTATGCGAAACTATTTTGGTGGTCGGCCGCCATTTTTTTTTTTTGTGCGTATTTCTAGTTAGATTTTTAAATTCAAATTTCATAATAATTTCTCTTTGTGGTTTGCTTCTGCCGGGCAAGTTTATTGAACCAAAAACAAATTGCGGCACACATTAGCATTAGGTTGTTATTGTTATTGCTATTCGTTGTTGCTGTTTTTATTATTGTTAACCGCCCCAAAAACGTTAGCTTTGGCTATTTATGGTCATCAGCCCGAAAGTAAAATATCTATGTGCGAGAGCTTGCTAGAGTTGTTCGCTTTAATGCCTCACATAGGTCATTGCCATCATCAGCAGCAGCCGCAAGTACAGCATGTCGAATGTAAACATTTCTGCTTGGTTTTGGGCGAGTTGGTGGGGTGCAGGTAGAGCAAGCTACGATGTATATATACCTACTAGGTATATAAATATATATGTATACATCTATGCTAGCTACATATTCATGTCAGCCATGGACTGCACAGCGCCCACCTGCAAGCAAAATGTGGGACGGCCCCATGCAATGACACCCAACGAGCAGCAATTGGTCTCCGCGCTTGACTCACCTGTGTAGCTTGTATATATGCATACATATATATTTTTACTCGATTTGACAGCTATCGATAGTGTTTAGCATCATATTACTTTGCAGTACTTGAGGCAGCAGCTGTCTCAAGTTTCTGTAAAATTGCTCGACAATTACGAATATTATATAAAAGCCGATTCAAATTACTGCATTTTGAAACCAGATTAGCTGATTAGGTTATATACAAATTAGTATAATATATACATATACATATATACATATCTAGGGCAATAGTAAATTATATTTATAAATAAATTGTAATCCAGCAGCGAATAGATGTGATAATACAATTAAATTTGATTGCAATCATCAAATTCTTTGAAATTTGTTTTTATTGTTTACTGTTGGTCTTCTATTTTGATATTTGTTTAGATTCGAATTTCCTTAATCAACAAGTGCCTTAAAATAGATTTCTGAAATCGATTTCAAATATAATGATGGGATATACTAGATGTAGACTTTGCTTTATATATACAATATGATTAATGTTTTCGAAACTGTAACTGGGTATTTCAAATTATCTAGAGTTCCCTCCATGAATACTCTTTCAATATTACATTTACTTACATGTAAATATAATTTTAATTGAATTTTCCTACATATATATTTGTAAGTATTATTGTAATTAAATTTACTTACAAGCACAATTACATTCGGTATCACAATTACAATCGCAATCACCTTTTGTACATGAATGCCCTTGCTAATCAATACCTCGACCTTATCGCTGTTTGTAATTTGTAGTTAATTCTCGTCCCATGGCGCCAATGTTTCCCCACATTGCTGTGCCATCTGACTTGGTATATATTTGCACACCTATGCACAATGCGACGGACGATAAGGCTAATCAAAATGATATTCAAAGGAAATACTAACAATATACCGCCCGTTATCAGTGGGGAAAATGGGGCCACGATAAGCGTGTTGACCAAACCAAATTGGGTCTTTGGGTCTGAGCGGTCCACAAGCGGCATCAGCTGTGCGCCGTCCATATCAAATGCTGGCTATATATGGCTCGAATGCAGGGCAAAGCGGGCCATACAATCAGCAGAGAGCCAAATTGTGTGGAGCCAGCCAGTTGTTCGGTTGATTATCAATTGGAAAGTCGATGGCAACCGCAGCAGAGCCTCAATAAACGGGGCGTGGCCATGGGCATTATTTTGTGCAGATAATTGAGAAAGCATTTGTAGAAGCTCCCAGTGGAGCAGCTTGACCAATGCTCCAAGCTCCAAGCCACAAGCTCCAGGCAACACGCTTCACGTTCAACAGCTGGAATTACTTCAGCTTGGAGTCGAGCTGTGTAATAAACAAGTTCTAGTTGTTGTGTTTGTTGCTGTTGTTGTTGTTGTTAATGTTGATGTTGCGCATGAATCACTTTTGTTGCTGTGGCTGTTGTTGTCATGTTGCTTTGTGCGTTGCTTTTGAGAGTTAACTAAACTATGTACACACAGCCATTTACAGTTAAAGGGCAGCGAGAGAGCAGCAGAGAGAAATGGAGCGACTCCAACAAGTCCAATTCCAACTCCAACTCCAACCAACTGCGATTCTGTCCCGTTTATGACGTTTGCACTTAACCCCGAACATGGCACAGTTATTATTCTTTTTTCTTCTTTTGTTTTTTATTTCTGTTTTGTTCTGTTTTGTTTTGTTTTGTTTAGTTGGCTTTGGCCTGAAGCTTTTGCACATAGCGGAAGCAAAACGGGCGGGCGGTTAGCCAAGCGAGAATCATTCAAAAAAATGCTCCATTTGTTGCATTCTGTTAGTTTTGATACTCGCTCAAAATTTGAAGCGAGTATATGGAATTTGTGAAATACTAAAACTATAAATTGAATATATATAATTCCCTATCAAAGTTAAGAGCTTGAAGTTTGTATATACATATATTCAAATTATTAGTTAACTTTTTTATTTTAAATACCAATATATTTTTTTGTATTTTAAAGTTGTATTATTTATTACTAGGGCGCCAAAACAGGAATTACTATATTTCTAATAACACAATCATAATTATTTATGGCTTAAATATAGCTCGAGATTTGCTTTACGAAATATGTGAACGTGTATCAGATAGACAGTTAAAAATGTCAAGCTCATGTAGTGTATACATATTGTATTCTATACTATATATATTCCCATTGTGGGTGTGGCAATTTGAATATAAAACTTGTTTTTCCATTGTTTCGGATTTAGGCTCAGCTATCCAAATTAATCTGCGCTTCACATAGAGAAAAGCATCACAAAGTTCAGCTGTTTTTATGCCATAAACAAGTATTAAGCAGTCGTTATGGTCCGTCTACAATGTTCTTTTACGAGTTCCTCTTTGCTGTTGGTGTCTTTAGGTAGGTTTCCATATAACACACATCAAGTTTTTTTGTTTTATTGCCGCTTGAATGCATTGCCAACGGATATTGACAGTAGTTAAATGCAATTCATTGCAAGCTCCCCAATGGGCGAAGCTTAGGCATGTGACGTCAGCATTTACAACAGCAAAAATGTGTGTTTACAATATATACATATGTGTGTCTGTGTCTGAGTGTCTGAGTATCTAAACTAGCTTTAGACCTGCCATGTTGCGCAAGTTTGAAGTCGATTTATAACGATTTCACTCCAACTATTGCTGAAGCACAATTTCGCAATCAATCAAATTAAATCAAATTTTGATAAGTTAATTCTTAAGCTATATACTTATATTTTATGCTCGTTGTAAAAATAAAGATTTCATTGTTTGAGTATCACAAACTGATTACTTTTTAATTGCAATCACTTAACAGGGTATCGTTGAGTTCGTCTACTCGCTTACTTTTACCCTTCGGAATACTATATCAAACAAAATGACTCTTGAACTAAACACGTAACTAACTAATTCATAGGCAAAGAGGTATAAGTAGAGTGTATTCCACAGTCTATTATAGCCCACTAGACCACTTTTACTTAATACTTTTTTTAATTTTCTTTATATAAAACACAAATGAAACATAGTTTTTGTGTGGCTAAGCAAAAGTATTTATTCAGCTCGTGTGGGAGAGGGGAGGGAGGCAGTCACTGGTTCATGGCCAACTCGTGCGCCTAATGGCTGCAAACGTAAGCAGTCACAGTAATTACAACAACAACAACAGCAGCAGCAACAACAACAACGTAAACAACAATAATAATATAACATTGTGCAGCACCATGGAATCTGGCCAATGAATCAGAGAGCGCTACAGAAATGGGCCAACACACGCCAACGCAGCCAAAATCTGCACACGCGATGCCCAAATATCGAATACATTCATTCACATGAGTCTATCTATTTGTGTATGTGTGTGTGTGTGTGCTCGATATTGTGAGTGGTGGGCGCCTGTGGTGCCACGCCCACGCTCATTGTAATGCCTTTTATGGCAAAGTAGCTGACAATTTTATGGCCCCAGCAAAAAAAAAGCTTGCCTAGTGTCGGCCAAGCTGCCAAAATGTTAACAATTAGAAACAGTTTATAAAATAGACAAACAGCTCCACTGGCCGGTGGCAAGGTGAACAGAGCTAAGCCACTTAAGACGCTGCACGTGCCAGCCAAGTGCAGATTATGTAGTTCAAGAAAATAAAAACGAAAACGCTTAGAGAGCAAAATGATCGCAGTAGATATAATAAATTTTTGCAATGGACAAAGGCACAAATTATAAAACAAATATTTTATGTGTGAAAAATAAAATTATTCTTCAGTTTGAAGTGAACTTATTATCAACTTGTCAAGTTTCTTTTGTTTCGATTTTGATAATTAAAATATAAAAAAGTGATAAAATATGAAAAATATGATACACATTATGAATCAGTTTGAGCTTAGATTACGATCAGATTATCAATTTCTCAAGTTTTCTTTTCCAAAATGTAAAAAAGTGCTATAATTATGAAAAATATGAAACAAATTGTTGTTATTGTTTGAGCTTAGATTAAGATTAGTTTATTATAAATTTCTCAAATTTCTTCGTTTTGTTTCTAAATATGAACAAAATAATTAATTAGTTTGAACTTAAATTAGGTTCAGCTTAGGTCTAGACATGAATTTCTCAAATGTGAAACATTGTAAAGTTTTAATGCCTCTAAACAATTTTGTATACTATTATTTTTCAAATTTTAATTTTTCAAATTAAAACTATTATTAAAGCACTATTTTTTTTATTACTACAAATTATTATTATTAAAATTATTATCAATTTCCATTTTTAATTTATAAATCATCGATTTCAATTTCAACTTCATTGGCTAATCTAAAACTGGTGCAACACGTCGTATGAGTAATGCGAGTGATTCAATTCTATAAACGCACAACTGAAATTAACAGCGACATAAAATTCTTGCGTAGATTTCAAATGCCAAACGTTGGGTAAATTGTGCCAATCGCTTCAACCAATACAGAACAACAACAGCAAAATTGAATGAGAAAGAGAGAGAGAGCGAGAGCAAGAGCAATTTATTGATTTCGATGCTAAAAACTTGTTCGCACTTTGCAAACTTTACGCAACTACTAACTTTGTCGGCTAATTTCATTTAAAATGTGTGTAAATTGAATAATTCTATTGGCACTTCAAGCAGTCAATCATTCAATCAGTCAATCAGGCAGCGAGAGAGACAAAAGTGCCATTGCACGCACCATGAAAATCTGACCCAAAAAAATAAAATTGTTGGAAAATTTCTGCTGTGCGACATGGAAAGATGTCTGTAGGCTAGAAAAATTCTGTCATGTGACTGACAGCAGCAGCACTCGAAGCTGAAGCCATAATAATGAACTTGTACGAAATAATAATAATAATAATAATAGTAAAATGACGATAATGATGATGTTGCTGATTAGATGATCAAGCAGCGTGTCGTCCACTAAATGAAACAAAATTTATCGGATTAAATTTATGACAACTTTTCATGCTGCAATGCGATAAAGTGCGCTGATGTCGCAGCTGAAGCTAGAAAAGGTATACATATGTATGTATATATGTATATATATTTGTTATATATATGCAGCTCATATTAAAGTCGATTGGCCATTAAATAAGCTGCCGTTAAGCTTTTTCCCTTTGACTTCATAGCAAGTATATTAAAATTTTATATTTAATTTCATTTAAACAAAATCTCGTTAGATGTATCTTAGTTTAGTTAAAGAGGTCCAGTTACAGGGTATGTGAGAGTTCAGCAATTTGCTGCCTGCGCCTTCCTTATTGCTTTATGCTCGTTTAATGCTATCTCTGGCACTTCCTCGAAGTTAATGGCGTCTCTATATATATGTGTGTGTGTGTGTGTGTGTGTCTGTATGAGTGTGTGTTGCATGCCGCAACTGCAGCAGGCATAACCAAACTAAGGCAAGCCACATACGACTACATATGCTGTCCGTCCGTCCGTCTGTCAGTTAGATGCGAGACGGCCCATATACATGCATAGAAGCTCGTTGCATTACATCTATTGTAAAACATTTTGCTGGCCTCGTCGCGTTTTTCATTTCTCCTCTGACTGACTGACTGTCGGACTGTCTGACTGGCGTGTGCTCACTCAATTAGCGCCCAGAGGACCGAAACCGAAACAAAACAACTAAAAGCCAACAGAAGCAGCAGCAGCAGCAGCAACAATCTCAGCTGCTGCTTCTTCGCCCTGCCAGTGGGCCGAGGATTGTGCAAATATTTGCCGCTAACTAACTACAAATGAAATTGTCTTACACAAAAGTACAAGCGTTTTTGTATGCAGCTAAAAAATAAATAAATGAAGAGAAAAACCACAATTGTGGCTGCTTTTCTTCTGCTATTCGATTCGACGGCAACATTAGCAGCATTAGACATTAGACATTAGACATTGTTAGCGCGGCGAGGCGGGGAAATTTGTTTAAAAATATGCCTCAGGCGCTGCCGTTGCTCTTCTCGAATGAAAAAACCAAAATCCATGTATAAATAGAAAATGAATAAAAATACTTTTGGTTTTCATTTGGCTGCACTTTAATTGTTGCTCAGCGGCTACAAATTTACTTTCGTTGCGAAATTGATTAAAGTAAATGGCAAAAGTTGATGCGCACAGCTAAGAAAAAACAAGTCTCTTTAATTAAAAATAGAAAAGTAAATGAGGTATTTAAAGGATACTGTTAATGTATAAGATTATATAAATATATATATTTATTATAAATATAAATATATATATAATATAAATCTATTAAAGTAAAGTAAATATAAGCATATATATATATATAATATAAATATCAGATAGATAATTAAAATTGCTAGCCATGAAAATTGTCAAGTCTCTGATTCTCTCATTTCACATTTTTTTAGTATCTCTAGCACAAATCTGTATAACTGAACAGTAGCTAATTAGGTTTCTATTTCTGCTCAACTTTCAATATATTTTAAATGTTTTCCAAGTATTACATTCGCTGTTTATGTAGCAATTTAATGTAATTAAATATTGCTCATACGCATCGTCAGCCAATACCAGAATTGATGGCTGCTTTTTGGCGATTAATAAATAATTATAAGCGCAATTACAGTCGCAATTAACATGGCTGCTGTATGATATATACATACATAAATATTTATATATACGTATGTGCAATAGTTTATTACTCATACGACCTGTTTGGCCGTGATTTGCAGTTCCAAGGAAAATGTGGATAGCTAAGCAGCAAAGCCAAATGTTCATATATATATATATAGACTATATGTGCACGGTTTGTAAATATTTATAAAAAAATGTATATATATATGTATGTGTAGATATACGTATTACCTGTGCATCACAATTAAAGAACAATTATTATTTGCTTTGGCAAATATTTGCAGCATGTGCGCAACTTAAATGAGGCGTGCAGTGTAGCCAATGCAGCGCTGCCAAAGACACGTTTCACTTTCATTACACACACACATACACATGCACACGCACAGTAATGGCTTACGCACTTGGCCAAGTCATAAACCTGTCCAAGGCATCAGGCACAGTTGCAGTTGCAAGAGAATCTGCCGCATGCATCGCATCTCTTTTATTTATTTTTTTCTTTTGCATTTGAAAGTGAAATTTGCGTTTAAGCAGCGACATTTGTTTGCCATTTGTCTTGAAGGCGGCGACATTTGAACAGCACTCGAAGCAGACGGGTAGGCGGGATGAAGGAGGCGGGACACTTCTGTAGATCGAGCTGATGGATTCCATGTCTGCGTTTATTTGTTAAACTCAGACATATCAAATAAACAGACAGCATTGCGTTTAGTTGCGAGACTTTGTTTTTATTATTCTGGAAATGTGTGTGAGTGTTTGACTAGTGTTATCGATGCCACATGGTGTTGTGTGTATGTGTCTATGTGTGTGTGACGAGGCGTGGTTTGCCTTGCGGCATTTTCCATTGAAAAACGACAATACCAATTTGGTCGCTCGCTTTCCGGTCTGTACAAAATTTGTGCTTGGGCATTCCAGCCTTATATGCTATGCTACTCGCTTTGATGTGTCTCATTAAAGCGCATTTTTCAAATGCAACGTGACATTTTTCAAGGTTGTTTTTGTTGCCTGTTGTCGCATCATTCATCAACATTGCTGACCAACACCAAGAGATTTGTCATGCAGGCAGAGAGGCAGGCGCATAATTAAATACTTTCACCTGCACACACACACACATATGTACATGTGCATGTACATGTATGCACTTAGTGCATATGCAGATATATATGTATATAAACATATATTATATACATGGATTCATGGCCAAGCAGCCCCAAAGCTGGCAAGTGCCAATGCACTAAAAATAGGCACATTGCCTTTGCCAGAGACAAACATTTTTAATAGCCGCTTTTCACGCACGCTCGTTGAGCTGCCGGCGGTGCCCCCTGTCAGCCCGCTTTCAGTACTCCACTCCCCTATCCTAGTTTTAACACCCGCCAGAGGACATTAAGACATCAAAGCAACAGCCACAACAACAGCAGCAGCGGCTGGCATGGGGTAAATGCGTGAAAATAGCGATTTATGCACCTCAGGCCTTGTCGCCATTTCGGGTCGGTCAAGTAAATCTCAAGAGTTTACACTTTCTCAAATACAAACGAGTACACAGTGAGAAAAGCTAGCTGCCAAATGTCTGAATGTCTTCTTAATCTTGAATACACATCTTTTTATTGATGTGGCTATCCTCTGTATCTATGTATCTGTGTCTAAGTGTCTAAGTATCTATATAAATATATATCTTCTTCAAATCAACTTCATTGTGTGTTAATGTCTTTGTATCTATTTATCCATGTATCTATGTATCTTTCTATTTAGATATCGTTGTATTTTTTGTATCTATGTTTCTATGTATCTTTTTATCTACATGTCTGAGTATCTAATTAATATATCATCTTTAGATCAACTTCATACTATCGATGTATCTTTGTATCTATGGACTCAGGTGTCTATATATCTTTGTATCAATATCTCAGTATCTATATAATAAATGTATATCCTTAAATCAACTTCTTGTATCTTTGTATCTATGTATTGATGTGTTTATGTATCTATGTATTTAGATATCGATGTATTTTCGTATCTATGTTTCTATGTATTTTTGTATCTATATATCTGAGTATCTATATAATGTATCTTCTTTAATTTAACTTCATAGTATCGATGCATATTTGTTTCTTTGTTTCATTGGTCTATGTATCTTTGTATTTAAGTATCTTTAAAATGTATCTTCTTTAAATCAAACTCATTGTATCTGTGTATCTAACTATCTATGTATCTGTATAAAATATCTTTTTAAAATCAACTTCATTGCATTTAAACAATTGAATATCAAACCAAAATCTGAAAAATATTCAATAAGCAGCTGGCAGCAGCAGAAGCAGATACATTTGTATCTATTTGTTGCTTCTAAACATGCATTTTGAAAGAAATATCAGAATTTCTGGCATTGCTCTTCTCATGTATATGTTTGGCATTTCGGGCTGTGTGTTTATGTTCTTGCATTTGTTTGTTTGAACTGCAATGTGTATCTAACACTAACACATACTCGACACAAAACAGGGCCAACATACGTAGGGGGAGTGCGTCGAGTCCGTTGAAACGGCAATAAACTGTTGTAGCGATGCTTTGACTTTTGACATGAAGGTATTGGGGCGTTGCCGGCAAATGCCATCAACTGTGCATCTCTATCGCCATGGGCCGACAATGAACCAACCAATGAAAGTGCAATCAAGGCGAGGTGGCTGGCGCTGGCTGCGACTGTGACTGTGACTGAGGCTGGGGTTGGGTCTGGGACGCAACGTCAATGACTGCTGGCAGCGCTAATTGCATTTATCGTTGCTTAGATGTTAATTATGACAGCGCAGAGTGCACTTTGTATAATAAACGTCGAGCACACACATACTCACTCACTCACACAATGTTGCATGCCTAGGCGTATCTGCGCTGAAATGTCGTTGATGTTGCTGATTAAGCAGGAGCCGCTCACAGCGAGGTCAATGCTATTGTAGCTCGCCTGATATAATAGATATTTAACGGACGCGCAACCCGCACGTTTAAAAACACATTTGCAGATAAGGTTTACATAACGCTTACAAGAAGTCTAAATAGGCATGTGGAAAAAAACTTTTGGCTTTGTTTTTTCTTCCTCGTTTCAACAATTAATTCATCCTGTTTAACTACTAATATAACTACATTTACTCATTGTTTATTATCTCTAATCTTTAGTGGTTAGTTTAACGTTTGATATATAACCATAAAGTCATATTTATTTTTAAATTTATTTTGATTACTTCCTTTGCCGAAATTGATAATGTACGCTATAATAAATTAAGTTAACAATTAACAGATTAGATTTAATTGTTTATGATAGATAGAATGGAGCACAGGATATAATATCTCGAAAGCCTGCAGCTGAGTAAAATCTTAGAGCTCTGATTCTTCTAGTCTGATTCTTGAGTACTGAACTGAATTAAATTATATTTGTTTGTAGAGGAACTTATAAAGCAACCTTTAGACTGCAGATCAATCTGTAAACTGCTCCTTTTTTTTATATGATACAAAATGCATAGTTTAATAAAGTATCCAGACATTCTACACAAGTCGAATTTGTAAATACGAAATAAATCTCTTACGCTTCAAACTATTTGTTCTTTCTCACTATTTTTTATCTCTCCATCTCTATATTTATCTTTCTATTTCTACCTCTCTCTCAATCTTTATTTGTATCTCTCTCCCTCTCTCTCTCTCCCTCTCTCTCTCTCCCTCTCTCTCTCTCTCTCTCTCTCTCTCTCTCTCTCCCTCTCTCTCTCACCCTCTCTCTCTCTCTCCCCCTCTCTCACTCTCTCTCTCTCTCTCTCTCTCTCTCTCTCTCTCTCTCTCTCTCTCTCTCTCTCTCTCTCTCTCTCTCTCTGTCTTTCTGCCTTTCTGTCTTGCTCTCCATCTCATATATAACAATGTAATTTAAAGCCCTTAAATACTTACGAACATTTTACTGCTTTTGGCTATATTTCGCTTGTTGCTTTGACCACTTGTTAGTATCTCCATCTCTATCTGTATCTGTATCATCAAATGGTGTCTAAGGTCACACTCGCCATTGCCCCTGGCTGAGGTCTAAGGTTATGACAGCGGCCTTAAATGGACGCTAGCCACCACAATTTGTGTGCGTCTTTGGCGTTTTCATTGATATATCTGGCTTTTTTACTAACTTGCTGGCGAGCATGCCCATACTGAGCGGCATTTAGCAAGACAACAGCTTGATCATGGTTTTATCTTAATTTTCGTGCCATCTGTGTAAGTAGTTTCCTTAGTCTATTTCCAGTTGATGACTAGTTAAGCGCATTAAATTAGAGCTAAGCTAACAAACAAATATGTAAAGCTCCTAAAATATGAGTATAACTCATATAGATGTAAAGTTCGTATTCGCATAAGATAAGCCAAAGATAGCAACATTCCTACATACATAGTATAAGACAGGTGTTGAATACTATATTGCGTAAGCAAATAAAGAAGAAAGAAATCAAAGAAAACAAATCAGCTAACGATATTTCAATTTAAACTTTTGGCACCTTCTCCGCAACCTCAACAACAAATAAACACTCAGCTCCAACCAGTATTATATCATCCGATCGCATAATTATTTATGCAAATATTTGCATAAATATATACAAAAATTTTTGCCTCTCCATTTGACAACAATAAATTAGGCAAAAAAATATATTTATATTGTTAATAAGAAAGAAATGTAAATTGTTGCTTTGCATAGATACAATAATGTTGCTTGGCTTGGCTTAGCTCGAATTTTTTGTGCTTTTTTGGGTGTGGCCAGGTCAGTATACGTTTAATGTATAGAATTCAATTTGTCGCTGTTGCTGTTTATTGGGACAAAATAACAGCAACAACAACAACAACAGCAGCAGCAGCAGCGGCGGCAGCAACAGCTGCAAGCAATAATAACAATAAGTAAGGCGCAAGCTCAAAGAGCAAAGCAAACACGTTTCGTTATGCTGGAAAAGTCGCCGGCGCAAGTGAAAGCGCCGACGTCGACGTCAACGTCGCTGTCAACTGCGCTGCCGACGTCGCCCGTTGTCCCGTTGTCCAACAATGGGGAGGCAGTTGACTCGCCAGCTTCAAGTTTTCCTTAAGGCGTCCCAACAATCTCCGCCTGCTTTGCCATCATATTTCACTAGCTGCACTTGTCGTGTTTGTTGTTGTTCTTGCTGTTGCTGTTGTTGTTGCAGCAGTGGCTATAACAACAACTGAACACTTGCACATTGCACACTTGGCCAACTTTGGCAACTTGACGCGGCAACAAACGAGTTATTGTCGTTGTTGTGTTCGCTGGCTGGCTGGCTCCATTGCCCAAAAGACGTAGCCCGGCTTTGCTGTGCATTGGGCCAAACTAATTTTTTTTGCCGTTTCTCTGTGTATGTGTCTCCTCGTTGTCTCTGGCCCGAAGGGGTAAAATATTTAATTTCATTCATTGGCAACGGCAGCCAAAACTGCCAAAAATGGCTGAGAAGAAAAAAAAAAATACGCTCACATACACAGAGAGAGACTCATGTTAATTCCATTGTTATTATTATTGTCTACACTATGGGCTGAGGATGCTTTTGGGCTTGTCATTAAGTTTGTGACATGCGCAGCTGCGAAACATCTATTCTACATACATGAAACTAATTAGATCCGTTAGCTGACCAAAAAAGGAATTACATTCAGGAAAGAAAACTAATTATTTTCCCACTGGGATAAGACAAGTGAAAGCTCTACCCTTTTTGAATTGGTTTAAATATTTCAGATACAAAATATTATTCATAAATTAAATTTTGTAGAAAATATTTCAGTTTTTTATTATTCTAATAATAATAGTTCTAATAAAAATTAAAACATGGTTTACATATTTTAATTTATGAATAATATTTTATATCTGAAATATTGAAAGGAATTCAAAAAACTAAAAGATATCATTAGAAACCATCAGATTAAGTACGCTGCTCAAAAGCCAATAATGTCTTTTGCTTTGACTTTTTGACATATTGAATCAGAATCTGAAACCAAAATAGCTTTGTCATGTTGATGACAAGTGGAGATTTATAACAAACTGAAGAGAGGGTTTGGAGTGGAGAGAGTAGCACTCTCTTTTTCAGATACTTTTTGAGTGCGCAATATCTGTATAATTTCTGATGTGTTAGCAATATTCCGATGTCAGATTTTGATTCAGTTTAGTCTGATTCTTGCATACTAAATGTTGATTAAATTTGGTTGAGTTTAAAGTATCCATCCTGAAACATAAGAATTGAAATTTGGTGCACAGTTCCGCTATTGCCTATATATAATATATATATATATATATATATATATATATATATATATATATATATATATATATATATATATATATATATAGTTATAACTATTAGTTGTATACAAATACATTTTCAATCTATATTCCACTAATATAAATTCTTATATCAATTCAATTTTCGTAGTTTAGGCTATAGCCAAAACTCGAGCTAATTATAAATATAAGTAAAATCGTTTCTTGATATGTAAGAGTACTCTATTGTATTGCATATGATATGTAGAGTATTTAGTTATCGAATTTCTATTTATACATTTTTCACTTACGGTAGTTTTCATTGTTTTGTTGTTGATGTTTGGCCACGTGAATTTGCGCCTAGGCTTGAATTATTTTACGGGCCAACTTGCTACGTTATGCACCTTTTTGAACGCCAGTTGCTGTTGCTGCTGCTGTCGATGACTGTTGACTGGTCTTATCCATCGCTTTACGTCTGCCCGTCGTCTTAGCTGACTTTAATGCCATATTCGTGCCGGCAACGGCTTGGAAAAATCTTTTTAGCTATATTGTTTTGTTGTGGTAGGTACAATGCGCCTTATGCTCGATGTCTGCATGCTTGAGCTTTTTATACATTCTCGCGAAGTGAAAAGAGTATATTGGTTTTGTGCAATGTCGGACTGTCTGTCTATATGCAAGGCACTCAATCGCTATTAAAGGTAGATCAATTTGGTAAAGATAAATATCTTTGTGTTACAGTGTTAAGTTATTTCTAATACGGGGCGTGGCAAATCGAAAAAAAAAAACAACTATATCTTCCTCAATATAATCTGACATGATCAACTTTTGTTGAACAGCTCTAAAGAGAAATCTGAAAATATAACTGACGGCAAATAGCGAAGTTTTTAAAACAAAATCTAGCCGTTTTTTAATAGTGAACGGGTATTAGGAAACTGTAGTTGTGAAAAAGAAGAAGAAAACTTGAAAAGCAAAAAGTAAGCCTTGATGACAATAGGCCATAGCTCGCAGTTGCAGATGCGAGTCAAGTTTTTGCTCTAATCGAATTCCAATTGGCAGCCAGCACAATTACATGCAGCTGTCTCTGAATGTCTTTCACACCTGCCCAGGTGTACGATGAAAAGTACCAAATGCTCTAATGCTTAAGCGTGTAAATGTTGATTTCTTCTCATATTGCTATATGAGTTCAACATTAAACGATTAGCTATAGTTGATACGAACACGAAACCTCTCAATCAACAGCCCACATAAACAATTATTTTCATGCTGGAAGACAAGATTTGCATTATTCTTTGTCTGGCGACCCACGCAACGCTCCTAAAACCTGAATCGAATGAAAGCCAAAAAAAGACCGCAAACAATTGAATTTTTTCTCCTCGCCTTGTGTCTGTTTCTGATAATGGATAATGTCATGTACAGATACATATATATATATGTATATATCTTTGATTGGCCTTCACATTGAAATGTCAATAATAATTTTGAACTAAGATTTATAAGCGTTTATTTATATACTTGGCTAATTTACGATTGAACACTTTGTATCTTTTACAGTTAATGCTGCATGTACTTATGAGCAATCTACAAGATAACGCCTTCGACTGAGAGACTGAGTGAAGTAAGTACGGCTGCGACTTATGGCCCACGTTATATATTCATTTTACAGCACAAGTCTTGTAAATTTATGCAAATTGTTATTAAGTTTTCTGCTGAAAACAAACCCCTTTGCCTGACCCCAATCGTAGTTGGTAACTGGAACAGGCTCTGTGTCTGTGCAGGCGGCATAAATTGTATTCAACTGTAGTTGCATGTATAATATCATCATCGTGTAAGCCAACAACCGGAAATTGAAGCAAAAGATACATTTATGGAGCACTCGGCACGCTGTGCAAATGATGTCAGCCATTTTGCCAGGACCCACATGCAGAGAAAGAGACGGAGTAAATGTGACAGGACTCTGTTAGAACGGATGCTGCAAATTGAATGAGTTGAGCAGCAAAGGATCGTGATGTGTTTTTGCGGGCAGCAGCCCAGTAGCGAAGGCAAATTGATTTTTGCATGTAATTCGATTTTTTTCTGCCAATACACTCAGAATCAATTAAAATGCCATTTAAAAATATATATATGGGAAAGTGTGTGTGTATATAAATATAGCAGAGTTCACTCGTCCATCTGTGGAGAGTATCTACTCTGTCTCTGTTTTGGTGTCTCTTTCTATCTCTCTTTTATGCTTAGCCTGCCAAATGTTTGACCCAATTTTCCATCTGTCTAAGAATAGCGAATTTTCAAATTCAACTTTTTGTTTTTAGCTCTTGCAATTCTTGCAATTTGTAAAATAAACTTTAAGTTGAAAATATATTTATAAATTGTTAAAAAGTCAAGCGAAATGACTTTTTAACAATTTATAAATATATTTGCAACTTAAAGTTTATTTTACAAATTGCAAGAGCCATTTTAGGAAGAAAAACAAAAAAAATATATATATATATTTACATTTTTAATGTTCCTTAATTATATCTGATTTATTTGTTAATGTCTGTTGCTGTCAAATGAGATTCGTCAAGAAATTTATAACAATGGGCAAATATTTGGCCCGTGCTCAAAATAGGCGCCAAGTTTCATGTAATCAAACTTTTCTGCATATTTAAATTTGTATTTTCTCTTATATTTGCCTGTCATCAACGTGACAAGCTTCGTCTCGTCAAAAGTTGTTTTTCTTTTCTTCTTCGTTTCTCTATCTTGAATACCCCGCATGTAAATGTACAGAAATACATATATTTATATATATATATATGTATATGTATATATATAAATTTATATACTAATACCCAGCCCTCGGTCGGTCATCGGCTGCGTATCCGCATTTTTGTTCGCATCTGATCAGGTTTTTGTTTTGTTCTCTTTATTTTGTGGCTCTTTTTATCGTCATAAATCAATTTGCTGCAATTTGAACATATTTGCGACGCGCTTGCCGCCCAATTGGCGCAATTGGCTGCCAAAATTAGAAAGAAAAACATTTGGCGCAAACAAATGCGAGCCAACATGCGAACAAATCAATCAAGCGTTCTGAATCTCTCTTTCCCTCTCGCGCTCAGCAGGAGCCACAGTTATTTATAGAAGTGCGAAGAACATTGTAAAAAACTACGGATTGATATGGAAAGCATGTTGCCACAAACCTTAGCTATAGAAATTAGGCACTACAAGTGGAAAAGTGGATAAGAGTATTTTTGGTCTTCTGATTTAATTTCTAACTAAATGAGTTTTGCTCTTAGCTGTAAAGAGTTTTGTGAAGGCTTGACATGAGGACATTTACATTTTTTTCAAGAGCCAACCTTAATTTTTTTTATGAATCATGCTTTGTATTTTGTTCATTTATATTTATGTATTTCATTATCGTCCGAGTTTGTTTCTATAAAACCAAAATCTTAAGACTAATCGAGTTTCATACATGTTTGACTTCCATCTAATTTGTAGCCTTAAAAGTTAAAAGCCTGGCAGACGAACTTTTTGAAAATTAATTAATCTAATTAAATCAAACTAAATCCCTCGGGTTTGAATCATGTTTTGTTTACTAACTTACTTCAAATGCAGCTAAAACTAAATTTCAGATATTTTCATTCACATTTATTGGCATTAAACCCAACAAATTATTAGGTTCTGATTAAATTTGTCAATTTTAACATTTTTTTCTTTTTATTTGAATTTTCCTTCTATTTCTCATCTACCTTTTCCCTCTGCTTATCTGCTGTGTTTAATTTCTTCACGTATTTCACACAATAATTTCGATTGATTTATTCTCGTTTCATAAACTTGACAAAATGTGAAATATGTATGTTAATAACGTGACTCACATGTACAAGTGCAGTCCATTTAGGGTTTTCTGGACAATGTTAGAAAGTGTTGAGAGTTGTTTGTACTATATTGTTGTTCCGTCACTTTCTTATCGACGTGTTGTGCGTTCAGCGTTCATAAATCAACTTATCTCTAGGTGCAGTGCGAGTGTGTCGATTATGTGTATGTGTGTGTGTGTGTGTGTGTGTGTGGGTGAGTGATTATGAAAACATTTGTATTACGCGTTGTTTTTTGTTTCAAAGATACAATATCTATGAACCTATAATTAGAGTTCACTTTTCGCCTTATATGTCATTTCAATTACCTTGTTGTTGGTTGGATTCCCATCGCTTTTGTTTACCTACTCAGGAAGTGTATTTCAGTGAGTGTAAATTCATTGTGTGAATATCTCTCTATATTCTGTATCGATATGAATGTAATTTTATTTAAAGTCCCATCGGCCACAGAGATGTTTCATTTGTGAACGGTCGTGTTTTGAATGCGCAACGAAACGAAAAAATTTGTGAAATAAAAATATAGTGAAAACGAAATTGTGAAAAGCCTAAAGAAAAACAAGACTAGAGATTTGACAAACGTCTAAAAAATCAAAAGAAAACACGAAAGTCGCACAGGTAATCAGAGAATTTGAAAAATTGACACAAATCAACAACAACAAAGACAAACATGTTTATAAACAATATGAAAAATTAATGTTGCGCGCAAAATGTTGTATTTTTAATAATTATGAAATTTGCTGGCAACTGGCCAATTCGATTTCTCTCTCGCTCTCTCTCTCTCTCTCCCTTTCTGTATCTCTAGAGAAATGGCTCGTATCATTTATAAAACCTTGATCTTGTCCGACAGTCATGTGCAATACTTCATTTAAAATTATTTTTCTAAATTTTGATATATGTAAATATACAACCCCTAAAGGAAATTGCAATTTCTATAGAGGCTATGAGTCATCATACAGGCCGTATGCAAACAACTAGACGAGCATCCCTCGTACTTATTTTTGGCCTTAGAGACCGCCACGTGTTTTGGCAATTCCTCATACTTCCTGCCTCAACAAACAAAACATTACGCCGGTTGAACGCGATGAGCAAAATCGATAAGCATTTAACTTTCCCGTTACTTTCGACTTTAATTTCCATGTTGAGCTTTTCCTCTGCTAAGAACCACCCAGTTCCAGTTTCTGCCCGCCAGTGACATAATATGCTCTGTGCCCAATGTGTCACACGCCAACTCAACAAACTGCGCAAGAGGAAGAGAAAGTTTCAGAGAGTGAGAGAGAGAGAGAGAGAGAGAGAGAGAGCGAGACAGCCACAGACTGAGGCAAAAAGGGACAATGAACGACAGAACGTCGCCTGCCTCAAACCCCTAGAAGGTTGTTTTATATGCATATAAATATATGTCAAGTGGGTATATAAGGCATAGAGTCATCTCCTAGAATGTAGCATAAAGCAGAAATTCGTATAACATGCCAAGGATTAGAAGAGGTTTATTGATGTTACTTATAGAGTATTTTGCCTTGTGAAATCCATAAAAATTCAGCTAAAAATTATTTTCAAAATGAATATTAAATTTTTAAATTATTTAAAAATATATCAAATATTTCTTAAAAGTACTAAATGAGTTATATAGATGTTATATATATATATTTTTTTTTTATGTAATGGAATCTTTGAACCTAAGATTGTTATTTTGTCACAAGAGTATGTTGTTGTCGATCATTTAGCACATGCTTTTATTACTTGTTTTTCCTTGACAAGCTTTTCCATGGACACTTGACTCCGAGCTCGATGCGTGCGCTTTTTATGACTTTCATGGCGCCAATCGAATTTATTTATTTTCATTTCACCAAAAATCAACTTAAGTGGACTATGAGCAGGATAGCAATTGGAAACTATACAGAACTTGTTAGGCAAAGCATATATAGTTGGAACAATTTGTCTAGGTTAGGGTTAATCGTATTGTGTGGCTACCAGAAAAAAGATTGAAAAAGCTTTACTTTTGCAAGCCGTGTAAATAGAACAGAAATACAATAGATGAAGAATGTTTTGTATGAAAGTTGATGGAGCGGAATTCCTGTTTCTATTCCTTTTCCTGTTTATCAGTGTTGTTGTTGTTGTTGTTGTTGAAATACTATTGTGCTTTGGTGGAGCTGACAAGGATTGTGTTTAGTTTTTGCTTGAGTTGTCAAACATTTCTGTTGATTGTATTAGACTCATTTTAATAGTTCAGATTGTTATACACCTTACAACTAGCGAGAGCATACAAATAATTTTATAAAAATATTTCGATTTCCTTTTGATCGCTAGTCAAAGCATCGTAAAGCGTAAATTTCTTGTACATATTTAGAAGTTAATTACAAAAAAAAAAGTAACCAAACACACTTATTCGCTATGAATCCATCAAACTTGGGCAAACAGAATGGGGCTTTAGTATTAGAGGTACTACAGGTGCTTGGTCGCCCGGCCACCATTGAGGAGGTGTCTCAGCGTGTGGCCAATATATATAAAGTGGCCCGTAAACGCATTCAGCCCGTTGTTGGAGATATTCTGACGGCTGGTGTGCATCAAGGCTTCTTTAGTTGCCGCAATTACGAATATTCTATCATTCAGCCAACCATTGATCAACTGCGCCAAGATATTGACAAGTATGTGGATGAAATGTTATCGCTGGACTGCACAGATGAGAAACTGTTGCCGCAGCCATCACCGTTGATGATCAAGCTGGAGCAATTGGACGGCTCACCACCATTAACGCCGCCATTCGTTCTGTCGCCTTCGCCTTCAAACGGGGAGCTGCGCGAACGAACGCCCCCTGGAGATGCATCATCGGCGGTTGCTACGTATTGATTGATCCCCTGTTTGACACTGCTGCCCTTTTGACTAGTTTTTTCTATGTATTACTCAAGATATATCTCTGTTTTTAAGTGTAAATTTGACAGCACATCGGGAAAGCTACACAACAAGTGCAGTGGAGTTCAGCTCAGTGCAATAAACCTAAACCTGCGTCCAGGGCAGTCCAGTATACGCAGCTAACAATGCGTTTATTTTTCCTGCTCATTCGATACGTAAAATGGGAACAGCCAGGAGAGCGAGCTGCCTGGTGGCAGTTGTTAGCGGCAGCTCTTCCAGCTGTAGCTCCTTTGTTCGTTTTCTTGTTGGTGTTAATAGCTTGTGGGATTCCTATGTTCTCCAGATTCCACATTCCTGGCAAACAAAGGCCATACTTTGCCCTGTCTCGTGGCTTACTTTTCATTTTTTATTTGCAAAAACTTTCAACGCTTTGAAGTTCATTTTCATAAGCTGCCAGCCATACATATATATGGTGAATATATATATATATATATGAATATGTAGGAATGCTTTGTCGGAGTACTCGGCACTCGGTACTCGGTTCGTTCCTTGGACCCATTGTCAGGTTGTTGCCTGTCTAGCGCCCACGCTCGGGTTCAAGTCTGTGTGCCACAAAAAAATAAAAGTTTAGCTTTTCAGTGGCTCATTTCCCCATTGGATTTTGCGTTTTGTCTGCTCTCGCTGTCAATGCTGCCCGCCTTTTCCTTTCACTCCTTTGTTGTCCCGATCCACACATACACACACACACAAAGCTGAGCTGTTGACCCGCCCCGCCTGATGGCTCTTGTCATTTAGATGAGTAATCGTCGCCTGACTGCCCGCTTTATGCTATTCTTTAAATTTGATTTACTTTTGCTTTCAATTTAATTAATTGAAGCGTGCGACTACGAAAAGCTCTTCCTTGTCCCACTTATAAGGAAGTATATTTTTTTGTCAAAGGGATTAGTCAGTCTCTAGAAAATCTTAAAAGTGTGTGTGCTCTTGAAGACGACGCACTTCGTTAATTAGGCATGCAAAACAATTTCTTAACTCTTTGTGGATGAGTTTTTAATACTTTTGGCAACCCCTTGGGATTTCCTTTCTTAAATAATTCACAAAATGTTCTAAATTTGCAAGCTATATGTCGTTTTTTCCCACTAAAACTTTGACAAAGAGATTGTGCGCTTAGGCAGAGGATAAAGAGAAATATGTTGATATGCCCGACTTGAAGATACCCGGTACTAAGAGTCAAATTAAGAAGAAGAATATTAAAACTCTTAGATAAGGTGACAATGATTTTTACAGTGTACAATTTTAACAAATCGTGCTCTTAGATTTATGAATCTATTATTTATGTAAAACAGTAAGCCTTGAAAAACAGTTGCAAAATAATCCCATAAACCTAACTTTCAATAAGGTATAGCTAAAAATAAAAGACCCTCATAAGAGAACAAACTATATAAGCCTTAATGCGAGTAGCTCTGTTAATCAAGACAATAAATCGCACAGACCTAACAGGCATATATATATAAGTATAAAGTATATATAGAAAAATGGTATATAGGAAGTGAATCAGACGCACTCTCACTCTCTACTCTCTGTTCGAGCTCAAGCTGCTGAGCTGGCGCGAAAAGCTTTTCTTGGTTCGTTGACATTAGCTCATGAGCTGAGGAGACGTTCGTAAACATGATTTTAATTTTTGTTGTTTTTTTTTTCTTTCTCTCTGTCTTTCTTTTTGTCATTAATTAATTAAATTGTGACTGCGCGATGGGGGAAAATAAAATAAAATACGTAAAGACAAAGAGCTGGGGTGGAGCCGACCCAAGCTAGAACGTTAAATCAGATGCAGAGCGTATAAAGAAATTAAATTAAGTTGCTAAATTAGGCTAAATTATCTGGGCTGAATTAGCGCCTAATTAAATATTTAATTCAACACAAAATGTCACTTAATTTCGGTCTAATAAAATGTCTATATTTGTTCTAATTGCAGCATGAGCCGCCAGCATCAGCGGCACCACCAGCAGCAGCTGCAGCAGCAGCAGCAGCAACAACAGCAACAGCTGCTGACAGCACAACAGCAGCAACAGCAGGCGCTGCTGATGGCCGAACATGCCGCTGCCGCGGAAGCCGCCGAGCTGTTCGATCTGCTCTGTGTGGCAACAACAATGCGTCAGATATTGGCCCTGCATCGGGCCATGTGTGAGGCAGTGGGGTTGCGCTCAGCGCCGCTGAACGACTTCTACCCGAAGCTGAAGGCCAAGGTGCGATCGTGGAAGGCGCAGGCGCTGTGGAAGAAGTTCGATGCGCGCGCCGCACATCGCGTCTATGGCAAGGGCAACGCATGCAGCGGCACTCGAGTCCTGGTCATTGGCGCCGGTCCCTGCGGCCTGCGCACGGCGATCGAGGCGCAGCTGCTGGGTGCTAAGGTGGTGGTGCTGGAGAAGCGTGATCGCATCACGCGCAACAATGTGCTGCATCTGTGGCCGTTTGTCATCACGGATCTAAGGAATCTGGGAGCCAAGAAGTTCTATGGCAAGTTCTGTGCGGGCTCAATTGATCACATTTCCATCAGACAGCTACAGTGCATGCTCCTTAAAGTGGCTCTGCTGTTGGGAGTCGAGATACATGAGGGCGTCAGCTTCGAGCATGCCCTAGAGCCGACGGGTGATGGCACCGGCTGGCATGCGGCGGTCACACCACCGGATCATCCTGTCTCAAATTATGAGTTCGATGTTCTCATCGGCGCCGATGGCAAGCGCAATATGCTGGAGTTCAGGCGCAAAGAGTTTCGCGGCAAGCTGGCCATTGCCATAACGGCCAATTTCATCAACAAGAAGACCGAGGCCGAGGCCAAGGTGGAGGAGATAAGCGGCGTGGCCTTTATATTCAATCAGGCCTTCTTCAAAGAGCTCTACAGTCGTACGGGCATTGATCTCGAGAACATTGTCTACTACAAGGATGAGACGCATTATTTCGTGATGACTGCGAAGAAGCACAGTCTGATCGATAAGGGTGTCATCATTGAGGACATGGCCGATCCCGCCGAGCTGTTGGCATCCGCCAACGTCGACACACAGAAGCTGCACGACTATGCACGCGAGGCCGCTGAGTTCTCCACGCAATATCAAATGCCCAATTTGGAGTTCGCTGTCAATCATTATGGCAAACCGGATGTGGCCATGTTTGATTTTACCTCCATGTTTGCTGCCGAGATGTCCTGCCGCGTTACGGTGCGCAAGGGCTGCCGGCTGCTACAGTGCCTTGTGGGCGACAGTCTGCTGGAGCCGTTCTGGCCCACCGGATCGGGGTGTGCCCGTGGTTTTCTCTCCAGCATGGATGCTGCTTATGCCATCAAGCTATGGTCCAATCCACAGAACAGTACTTTGGGCGTTCTAGCGCAACGTGAGAGCATCTACCGCTTGCTCAATCAGACCACACCGGACACCCTGCAACGTGATATCAGCGCCTATACTGTGGATCCGGCCACACGATATCCAAACTTGAATCGCGAGTCAGTCAACAGCTGGCAAGTGAAGCATCTGATTGACACTGATGATCCGTCTGTACTGGAGCAGACCTTTATGGATCCGCACGCGCTGCAGTTGCCGCATGTGGAGACGCCGGGCAAACGCAAACGTCGCAGTGGAGGTCAGTTAATATGAACTAATATTCATTTATACAAGTCTTAATCATTTTCTCCTGCACAGATGTCCTGCCGCAAGGTGCCATTTTGTTACGCTGGATCAGCACACAGTTGTGTGCCTTTCCATTTGCCTCCGATCTCAAGGAACCCTCGGATGTCTTTCGCAATGGTCGTGTGCTGGTCGCCCTAATCAATCGGTGAGTGGATTCTTAAGTTACTCAAACATTATTTATTTATGCTTTCTGTTTCTGTTTAGATATCGACCTGATCTTATTGATTATGCTGCTACTAAGGATATGAGTCCGCTGGAGTGCAATGAGCTGGCCTTTGCCGTGCTGGAGCGCGAGCTGCACATCGATCGCGTTATGAGCGCAAAACAGAGTCTGGATCTGAGCGATGTTGAGTCACGTATCTGGCTAAACTACATGGACCAAATTTGTGATCTATTCCGCGGCGAGATACCCCACATCAAACATCCCAAGATGGACTTCAGTGATCTGCGTCAAAAGTATCGCATCAATCATACGCATGCGCCGCCAGATTTCTCAAAGCTGCTGCAGACGAAGTCCAAAGCCAAGTCGCCCATGCAAGATGCCGTCGATGTGCCGACAACAGTGCAGCGCCGATCTGTGCTGGAGGAGGAGCGTGCCAAGCGACAGCGCCGCCACGAGCAGCTGTTGAACAGCGGCGGTGTGGCCACCGGCTCAGCTGCAGCCAGCAGCACGGGCAGCAACAATATGCAACAACAGGGTGTGTTAAAGATAACTATAATACGTAAAAGATCCAAATCCAGAGCAACAAATGTGCCAAAGCTACCTCTCTAAATTGTATAGCCCTAATAAAAAGCAAGTTTTTAATCAGAAAATATATATTATCAGAGTCAGATAGCATTAAGGTTTGTCTAATTGTTAGTACAGCAGCTCTATAAGATATATAGTTCTTATTCAATTTGGTCAATTAAGAAATAACAGAATATGAATCAGGGTTTTGAGAAAAGTAAGATTTAAACTGTTTCAGGATCTCTTTTATTATATATGAGAGAATATCTAAGTTATAATTGGTTTGTAAAATAAAGATAGGACTGTTGTTTCTGGTATAAAAATAGAAATTGTTGAGAATATCTAAGTTTCAATAATTCATTTACATTCCTTTTACAGTATAGTGTTAAAGACAGTCCCATCTATTGGCAGTTAGCTCTTAAGTTTTCTCTTTCAAATTGCGATTCTAATTTTATATATCTTTGGTCTCTTTTGCAGCTCAAAGTGATACGCCGCGTCGCTCGAAGAAACGTCGCCAGGCTGATAAAACGGCGAACATTGTGAGTAGATGTTTCGACTATATCATGGATTGGTTCACTGGCGCAATAAATGTTGCTTGAAAAGTGATGCCATATCAAAATTTCTCTTATATAATACATATATATACATACATATATATATCTAAATCCATTCAATTGGCAAATTATGAGCATATGTTTAGAAAAGGCCATCACTTTTCAACTGTGTCAACAAACTTCTCTTTCTCTCTCTCTCTCTTTCATACAATTCTCCTTAAAATTTACGCTCATACAAAAAATATTTGATTGTAATTTATTGTTGAACGCTTGTCATACAAATCATAAAAAAAAACAAACCGAATCAAAAAACATAAACGTTTACGATAAACCAAGGTTAAACTCATACTGAAAACAGCTCTCTTTCATGAACTCAGTAACGTCATAAGCGCATACGAATCCATCAACGAGGTCAGTTCGATCAGTGTCCAAAGTTTTTCCATTTGTCATCCGTTTACCGTGTGCTCTCAACCCATTTGTAAATGTAACAGTCGAAATATTTCTACTAATCCAACTGGATCCCATACCAATCGTTAGTCATGTAGTTCTCTAGTTTAGTCTACGTTTTATGTCTATTTCATAAAAAAAAACACAAATGATTACACACTCTTCCTTGCCATACACACACACAAACACACATACACACTTGTGCCCTGTTCATACTGTGAAATTGTCAAATCTTGACTTTCCACTCTGCTGCGCAGGAGGAGCGCCAGCAGCGTCTGAAAGAAATCGAGGAGAATCGGCAGGATCGCATGAGCAAGCGACGCCAGCAGCGTTTCCATCAGACGCAGAATTTCTACAAAAGTCTGCAGCTGCTGCAGGCGGGCAAGCTGCTCCGCGAGGGCGATGGTGTGGCTGAGGGCGTGGCCGAGGATGGTACGCCCTTCGAGGACTATTCGATATTTCTGTACCGGCAGCAGGCGCCCGTCTTTAACGATCGCGTCAAGGAGCTCGAGCGCAAACTTCTGTTTCCCGTAAGCAATAAGGATACGATTCAGAGATCCTTCCATTGCCTGACTCTGCCTGCTGGTTTTCTCTATGTTGGATGACACAATTCGCTGCACGCCGTGTCTGTGTTCCTTATGTTTTGTCTTGGCTCCGCTCGCTGTTCAGTCCTTGCTCTTAACACAAACGAAACTAACTGAATTGCCGGCTCTTTGCTTTTGACTAACAAGAAAAGCAACTGAAGTGTTGCGGCATGAAGCGGAAAATGATTCCAAGAAGATTGGCCATAAATCATGTATATGGCTGATGAATTCTCTCAAGAGCTTTGCTAATCTCCAACAAAATAAAAATGGCTAAAACATAATAAAAAAGCTTGGTAAAGATGTTGTCCTAACTAAAATCTGAAATAAAATGTATGTTTAAGCTAGTGACTACGTTTTGTTAGCGTGATCTCTGCCAGCTACTAAAGAAACTTGCGCTAAGTTCGTTCATCTAACTATGTTAGTCTAAAATCTAAGTTACATAATTTTTGATTGTTTGCGTTTTGGTTTTGATTGTTTTTTATGTATTACGAAGATATATATTCAAATTTAAATTTATTCAAATTTTGATTTCTCCACTCCCAACTAAAATGTTATCCATGCCCGACCTACAATTAATGCAATTAATGACACCCACACACAAACATACTCTTGACTTCAACTCGAACGGCTGCTGCACCGCTCGCCGAACCACCAAAAATACTACCTACACTTCCCAAAATAAAAAATAAAAACCACATGAAAATAGGATCGCGAACGTAGCGATATACCCTCGGTAATGCCAAGGAGTGCTGCCGATGAGCAGTTCATGGATCGCATCAAGAACATGGAACAACGCGTGACGGGACGACCCGGCTATGGCAGTGATAAGAAACCCAAAGATCTGATGCGTGCCATTGGCAAGATCGATTCGAGTGATTGGAATGTGCGCGAAATTGAGAAGAAAATCGAATTGTCCAAGAAGACCGAAATCCATGGGCCCAAGGGCCGCGAAAAGGTGCCCAAATGGAGCAAAGAGCAGTTCCAGGCGCGTCAGCACAAAATGTCCAAGCCACAGCGCCAGGACTCGCGCGAGGCTGAGAAGTTCAAGGAGATCGATACGACGCTCAAGAACCTGGACAAACAGCTCAAGGAGGGTCACAATCTGGATGTGGGTGAGCGGGGACGCAACAAGGTTGCCTCCATCGCTGGCCAATTTGTCAAAAAGGATGAGACCAATTCGGACGAGAAGAATGCTAGCAGCAATGCCACCACCAACACCAACAACACTGTCATACCAAAATCTGTGAGTAGTTTTGCGTTCGAACCGTATCATTATCCTGGGTTTTTCGTTTATGTGTTCTATATCCCGTATATGTATATTTATTTTGTTTTATGCTTATGGCTTATCTTAACTTAGTCGTCGCGTGTGTCCTTATAAGGTATAAGGTTCCTCGTGTATAGTTGCCGTTGCTCTTGTTGTTTTAGCTAGCGTGCTTTTAACTTAGGCAATTTGCACACACACACACACACACACACAAACACACTCATAGACAACAACATTCATATGTACATGACAATCAACTTTTATTAAGACGCACTTCAATGTTGTTCGCTGCTCTAACCCCAAGCCAAATATATATAAATCATTTCTAATGGGATTCGTATTCACAGAGCTCGAAGGTGGCGCTCGCCTTTAAGAAGCAGGCCGCCTCTGAGAAGTGCCGCTTCTGCAAGCAAACGGTTTATCTTATGGAAAAGACCACCGTGGAGGGTCTGGTGCTGCATCGCAATTGCCTTAAATGTCATCACTGCCACACCAACTTGCGCCTGGGCGGCTACGCCTTCGATCGGGACGATCCCCAGGGTCGTTTCTATTGCACTCAACACTTCCGGCTGCCACCGAAGCCCATGCCGCAGCGTGTCTCAAAATCGAGAGTAAGTCAAAAGAAAAAGCAACTTTCAACTTAATTTAATTCACATTTATAACTCGTAATTCCGCAGAGATCCGCTGCAGCACAGTCTCCTGCACAGCAACCAGCACCTGCTGCTGGGATTGCGGCTGGCACTGATGCAAGCGCTGAAGCGGTGCAGGCCATGGATACTACGCTCGGAGATACAGTGGATTTGTTGGAAACCTCAAGAGCCGCTGCCTCAGCGGATGCCATGTCAGATGACGAAGCCAACGTTATTGATGAGCATGAGTGGTCAGGACGCAATTTTCTGCCCGAGTCCAACAACGATTCACAGTCGGAGCTGTCCAGTTCGGATGAGTCAGACACGGAATCGGATTCAGAGCTGTTCGAGGAGGCAGATGATTCGCCATTTGGTGCTCAAACTCTGCAATTGGCATCTGACTGGATTGGCAAACAGTATTGTGAGGATAGCGATGACTCGGATGACTTCTACGATTCCAGCGAAGGCATCGCGGGTTCGTAATTCATTATAATTACCTTTGGTGTTTACTTTAGTTTATGCTTATCTGTTACAGATGATGGAAAGGACGATACCGAGGGTGAGGAGTTCAAGAAAGCCCGTGAGCTACGACGCGAGGAGGTGCGCCTGCAACCTTTGCCCGTCAATTTGCCCACGGATACGGAAACGGAGGTGAGTCTTTTTGATCTGCTATCACTTGGCTATGGGAAACTAATATTATTATCATAATTTTGTTTTTAATTTTTTGTTGTATACTCTGATGATATCATATATACAATTACCCTGTATAAACATTGTCTCTAAACATGGTGTTGGTTTTCATATAAATATACAAATTCCTATGTAGAAGCCTAAGTTGAGTGTAGAAAATAAGGAAAACGTGGAGCGAGCTTCGCTCAAGTCGGCCAACTCCTTCGAGTCGGCCAAAAGTCAGCCAAGCACACCCGTTGCAGCTCCCACACGTGCTCAATTGGAGCAGCTGGAGCGCAATGCGCCGCGAAAATTTAGTAGCGAGATTGAAGCAATTAGCGAAAAACTATATCACCTAAACAATATGGTCAAAATGAACAAGGATCTGGAAGTGCTGGCCAAAGAAAATCTGGTCAAGAGCGATATATTGAGCAAGCTCACGCTAAAGGAGAAATGGCTGGCTGAGAATGCAGCTATAGCTGCGGGCATGGCCAATCCTCTGAAAGCACCCAAAGCTGCTCCAGCTACAAACTCCGCTGCGCCACCCAAGTCCAAGTTTGATGAGAAATATGAGAAGATTGTAAGTGGGTCCCAGCCAGAGGCTGAGCCCAAGCCAAAGCCAAAGCCTGTCATCGACTTTAATCTGGATGAGCTAAAGCCACGCAAGCCCAATTTTGAGGAGCGGCCCAAGGAGCTGCTTAAAAAGCCAGAGAGTCTGAAGAAGTCAACTCAACTCAGTCCTAAGCCTGAGCGTAAAAGCAGCGCCAATGTAAGCCGCTCGAGCAGCATAAAAAGCAATGCCAGCTCCAAGTCCAGTCCACACTCAAGAAAGCCGCCTCTGCCCGAAGACAAAATGCAAATCGAGAAAATTCTGGGTGCAGTTAAAAGACCACAGCGCAGTGAGCAGGAGGAGGATATGGACATTGATGACAATGACGATGCCTACGTCGATTCGGAAAGTAACGCACAATTAAGTAGTAAACTCAAGGAGATCGGTGCCAGTAGCTTTGCGGGCACTATGGATCATATTAAATCTCAGCTGATTACGCCCACGGTGCATACAGCTAACGTGGATCTCTCCAAGTACTTTCCCAATCAAAAGGAGGAGAAAAGTGCCTCGGGCAATACTAATAAGAATCAGAAAACTTTGAAGGATGTGGATCTGGCCAAGTATTTTCCCAGTAGTCCGGCGCCGCAGCGACGCGCCGTTGAAACAGTTGCAGAGCGACTAAAGAAGTCACAAACTGAGGCAGCCATACCACAGCCTAAAGAGGTGGAAGCGCCTCCAACTCCTCAATCCAAAACGGATTCCAAGACAAAGCCTGTGCCGCCCAAACGGCAGGCATCTCTAAACGCCTTCAGTTTACGCGATCATCAGCTGGACGGTGCCCTGGACTTGAGCAAGAAGAAAACGCCTGTTAAGGTGCAACCACCCGCAACAAAAACTCCCGTTAAACCCACCGATTCAACCACCTTGGCCAAGGCGACAACCACGCCGAAGGGTAAAATAAAAATCATAAAGAAAATTGTTCCCAAAGGTACTAAGGCCAAAAAGGCAGCGGCGGCGGCTGCTGCTGCAGCTGCCGCAGTGGCAGAGAGTCCACAACCGCCTCGCGATGAAGCTGAACGTATTCTAGATGAGATTTTAGCTGATGGTGAGACACGTTCGCCCAGCTCCGAATATCAGAAACTCTTTAATGATGAAAAGTCACCGAGTGATCTCTCCGATAAGATCGAACGCATACTCGAAGAAACGGGTCTTGATCTCGAGCTGGGCTTACCTCGGCGCAGTAGCAAGAAGCTATTGAAAACCAAGTCGCTTGGCGAAGGTGACTTTGATCTGGAGCCCAAGCGACTGAGTGGCGTTCAAAACATACTCAAGCGATTCGAATCCATGAGCTCTGTCAACTCGCAGCAAAGCGATGAGCAGTCTTCCTTTAAGCTGCGCCGCATGGAGTCCAGCACTAGCAATATGAGTAGCTTGAATCGTTCACGCGATTCTCTGGTATCTGCCAGTGACTCGATGAGTGACTTGGAGAAAACTATGGACTATTTGCGCAATGAGTGGCGGAATGAAGCAACCAATTTTCTGCAAAAGAAGCGCGATAAGTTTTATGCCCAAAAGGAGGAGCAGCAAAAGGAGCAGGAGGTGAAAGCGGAGATTAGTCGGGAACGTGAGCTGCCCGTACAATATCGGGACTCCAAGTTGGCCAAATTCTTTGGCTTAGCATCTCGCAAATCGCCCGAGAAGCGCAAGTCACCCATCAAAAAGCAAAAATCTCCGACTAAAAAGCAAAGTTCGCCTAGCAAAATTCAAAAGTCAACAAAGACAAATAATTCACTGGAGGAGCTGGCCAAGATTAGCAATGCGCGGCAGGCGAAGCAAACGCAAAAAAAGCCAACCAATGCCGTCCCGAAAATCAAAAAAGTTGTACCCAAGAAACCTGCAAGTCCAGCACCTCCAGTGCCAGATGACTTAGAAATTTTACATTTACTTGATAAGGCAACAGAGGCCAAGGAGTTGGAGCGTTCTAAGACAAAAAGTCCACTCGTGGAGGAGGTTCCGTTGCCAACCGCTACCGAGGTTGTTAATATAGAAACAGAGACAGCTGCATCGCGTCCTATTGTAGAGGACATTAAGAACCTACCCAAGACTGGCTGCGATAAATCGCTAAACAGTTCCCGGCGTGGCTCACAGTCCAGTCTGGTGCTGTCACGACGACAATCGGACATTTCTCTGACTGAAAAACTGAATCAAGATGCTTTGGAGGCGCTTCACAATATTGAGATGGAGCGCAATGTGGAGCATGTCGATGAAGTCTTCCAGAGCATGGTTGAGGCAATAGACCAAACATCAGAAGCTGCTGCAGATGACGATTTGGATGTTGATTCATTGTGCACCACCATTAGCAAGAGTCCCAGTGTCCAGCCCGTTACGGTGGTTAAGCGTGGCAGCTCCGAGGAGGAAAGCATCGAGAAACTGTTTGGCAAGTTTTCTGATGAAATGCTTGTTAATGTGGAGTTTGATTCAAATGATGAATTGATAGGAATAAGCCCCAGAAGTAGCCTCGTTCCCGGTAGTTCCGCAGAACGTGATTTTGTGGGTAAGCTGGAGTCCTTGGAGCGCGATGAGGCACCCATGAATAGGGTGGAGCAGTTGAATCGTTTTATCAGTGGACAAGACGTAGAAATTGATGAGCTTACCGATAGCCATTTTCCAGCCCGCCCACAACGTAGGCAAAAAAGCAGCTCCTCGTCTAGTGAGCCAACTCTGCCAGTTGCACCACAGCGGCTAAAAAAGAAACTGGCCAAATTGGATCCAGAGAACATGCCGCCTTCCGTACAGGATCTGTTGCAGAAACTGCACGTTAAGAATGTGCAGCCGGAGCATGTAGAAATAGAAGCGGTGGCTTCAGAGGAAAAACCTAAGTTTCCCAGACTTCTACCTGACGAAGATATTGTTGATCACGTGGAGAAAGGGGCAGACGTTGTTGATCATGTGGCGAAAGTATTGCCAAATCCCAATGCTAATGGTTTTAATAAAGAAAAGCCTGTGGTAGACCTGATACCTGACATAATAATAGAACTGCCGCAACATCCGCGTACAAAGTCCGTACAGGTGCAGAAAAATAATTCAACTAAAAGTGACAGCTCCTCACACAGTAGCCTTAACGAGCCACCGAAGCTCGTGACACCACCCAAGGTGCGCAGCAAGGAGAACTCGCTCGATTGGGACATGGAGAAGCTGCCTGCTTCGCCCATGCCGCGTCGCAAACAACCGTTAATTCCAGCCAGTAAGGAAGGCTCCTTGGAATGGGATATGGAGAAGCTGCCTAATAGCCCAATGCCGTTGCGTCGTCGCATTCCCGTAATCAAACCATCTGATGTCTCTCCCACCAGCTCAATTCAGTTGCTAAATAATCTGCCCAGCGTTGATGATGATGAGGCCTTGGCACAAGCACGTCTCATTCAGGAATTCGAGCTGGAACGCCGCCAGGCCCTGATCAAACGTGATGAGAGCTTCGAGGCAGCAGCTGCCGAACAGCGTCGACGCGACTCACAGCAGAGCAGCAGCAACTCCAGCGGCAAGCGCAGTCTTCCGCCACCCACACCTCCACAACCAAGCGTGCGACGTGGCACCACCCAGGCCAGCAGCAGCAGCAGGCGCGAGTCGACAAAGCGCGAGGGCACGCCTCCCATGTTTAAGAAATTGGATTTGGGCGACGACACCAACTCGACGCTAGATTCCACGGCGGACTCCACGCGACGCAGTTCGTTTGCATTTATTGAATTACAAGACAACAAACCGGTAATTGTGCCCATGCCCAAAAAGTTGCACCTGCCCAAGCTGGAGGCGCCCAAATACGTGCCCGAAACGAGACCGGAAGATGAACCAGTGCCAGAAGTCTTTAAGGATCGTGCCTGGCCCAAGCCGCACATTGGAGATCTGCAACCGGACAGCGATGAGGAAGACGATGCAGGGCAAGATCAGAAAAATCAACTGCCAGAATATGCACGCTCAGACTCTCCGCCCTGCGCTGCTTTCCAGAATCGTCAGTGGCCTGATGGCAAAACCATTTTCGAGCAAAGCAAACGCTCCGATTCGCTTGAGGTAGATGATGTGCTTGGCTTCCTGGACATCAAGCGACGCAAAAACAGGAGATTCAATAATAAGCCACGTTCCCAGTCACCGCAGCCCTTCAAACCACTTGGAGCCAGCGCTCGCTTGAGTTCCAAGTCCTTTGGTGATCTCAAATCTGGACCTTCTGTATCTGCATCACAGCAATCGCTATCTGCACTGTCCAGTCAGGATACAGATACACGATCGACCACAACAACAGTGGCCACTTCGCGTCCATTGAGCAATGTTAACTTTGATGATCCGGTGGATGCCAGCATGCGAGCTCTGCTCGATCGAAGCAAGCGATTGCACAATCGGAAGCGCGACTTTGTCAACGAGCGCGTTGTGGAGCGAAATCCTTATATGCGTGATGTCATACGCAGCACGGATCGCAGTGACTACATGCCGGATGAACAGCTGTCCAGTTATAGGCCACGTCACTACACCAGCAGCTTGCCGGCAAAGTCAACAGCCACGACAACGAGTCGCTTTCCCAGCTCCACCTCAGCCTACACACGCAGCCCTCCATCACGCAGCAATTATGATTATCTCATCAATGCGGCCACCAGCAGCGACTACCTCAGCAGAAGGCCCTACTCGACGACAACTACATCCAACTATTATCCAAGTACAGCAGCAACAAGTACCACGCATCTCAGTGATCTATTCAGGCGACGTAGTCCCGCCTCCATGTCCAGCTATGGGCGCAGCGATTACGGCCTGCCAGCCAGCAAAGAGTCGTGCGTTATCTCCTAGTAGTTAGCTTTAATATTTATCAAAAACAGCAATTTCTCTTTTATGTATACTTAATTAAAACAACGTCAACGACAACGAATATAGAAGACGTCTCAACTATTATCTCTACTGAGGCCGAAAACGAATTCTACACCACAGCCAACACACACGACCCCTCCCTTGAGACAAAAACCACAAACAGTTCCCCTAAACTAACACTTAAACAAAACACACGCCAGGATATATCTATTGTGGACCAAAGTCTGGTCCACACTGCGTTCCCCATCAACCGAAAGAACCCAACGCTACAGCCTGTCCGCCCGCCTGCCTGTCTGCCACGCCTACAACTTAGTCAAGTCTGTCCTGATCTTGAGATAAAGAAAGAAAGAGAGAAAAAGAGAGTTACACATTTGTTAGCCATAGCGTTTAAAAAGCGTCTGGGTACGATCTATGAAGGTAAATTCAATCAAAACTCTACACGAAATGTTGCGCTAACCCCCGAGCAGCTCGATCAAAAAATAAACCAAAAAAAAGTTTGTAGTCTCTAAAACTAAATATAGACAAAATTGTTGTACCGTTCGCTCTCGTTCTATGTACCCCATAACATGCCTAAAACCTACACAATACACTTCAGACCCAGATCTAACCCATGTAACCAAAGTCCGCGTTGTGTTTCGTTCGATTTTGTATTCGTATGTACCTTTCTGGATCGTACCTGCTGCCTCTGCTGCTGCTGTTGCTGCTGCTGCCGCTGTCGCTGATTAACCCAACATTAAACAACAACAACAATCCAAGCTATGACTAATTAAGCATGTTTGATAATCCAAGTCATAAAAGTAAATCGAAATGAATACTGTCGAGCTTGGGATCTTGCTGATCTTTTGAGCACCCGCCTTTCTCTTGATGCTTTTCGTTCATATGTTTTACGTTTTTTATGCACTGCTTTATTGTATTTATGTTGATCATCGCTAGTAAGATATTAAGCCCTTTTGGTTCAATTACAATTCCAGGTACAAACCGAATCCGAAAGCACATCGCCCGACGAAGTTGAGCTTAACTCTGCCACAGAAATATCCACCGACTCAGAGTTCGATAATGACGAGATCATACGACAGGCGCCAAAAATCTTCATTGATGATACACATCTAAGAAAACCGACAAAAGTTCAGGTAAGCGAAAGCTGAAATTCGTTGTACTACGTGTACCAATGCTAATCCTTTGCAGATCAAGTCTAGTATGATCACATCTAGTGGCTCCGGTCTGCATCAGAAGCAGGTGGCGTCGCGCGAAAAGGGCGGCAGTTATTTGCAGAAATACCAACCACAGCCGGTACAGCCACAGTTTAAGCCACTGGTGCAGGTGGATCCGACGCTGTTGATTGGCAGCCAGCGAGTGCCGCTGCAAAATCCACGGCCTGGTGATTATCTTTTGAACAAGACGGCCAGCACTGAGGGCATTGCGTCGAAGAAAAGTCTGGAGCTGAAGAAACGATATTTGCTAGGTGAACCGGCCAATGGGAACAAAATACAAAAGTCGGGGTCTACCTCGGTTCTGGACTCGCGCATACGCAGCTTCCAGTCAAATATTTCCGAGTGCCAGAAGCTTCTGAATCCCAGTAGCGACATCAGTGCGGCTATGCGCAGTTTCCTTGATCGCACGAAACTGGGCGACAATGCCCAGAATACGCAGAATGAACTGATGCGTTCGGCTACTACCAATGTGATCAATGATCTGCGCGTGGAGCTAAAGATTCAGAAGGCGCCGTCTAGCAACTCAACGGACAACGAGAAGGAGAACGTGTTCGTCAATAGCAAGAACGAGCTGAACAAGGGCATGGAGTATACGGATGCGGTAAATGCTACGTTAATGGAACAGCACAACAAAAAAGGATCACCAACAACGCCCACCAACAACAAAACTGTCATCGAGATAATTGATCTGGTCACGCCCGAAACTGCGGTGCCATTCATTGATCTCACAGTGCTGGATACGCCAAAGAAACCAAGTGAAGACAGCACTGAGTTGGTAGATTCTTCTGCTAAAATCTCTGACAGCAACAAGTTAAATGATCTGAATGAGGAGGTTATGAAGCCAGATGTGTCCAAAGATGTGAAGGAGTGCATACCCGATATACTGGGTGATATCAATGCAAAGAAGGAGGCGTCCAGCGCTGGCGACACTGAGGAGCAACAGTCACTGCTCTGTCAATCCGACGAGGAAAAGCGTGATTCGCCTGAGAAGGCAGCTGATCTGGAACAGGAGCAGTATGAGCAAGACACACTTCAAATCCAAGTGCCCAATATACCGTGGACCAAACCCAAGTCAGAAATGATGTCTACTACTGCCAGTAGCGCCACCAGCTGCTCCAGTTCCGGCAGCTCCAGTATTGAAGATATACAGCATTATATTCTAGAGTCCACAACCAGTCCGGACACACAGACGGCAGGCAGCAAACACAATGTGCCGCGTGTTGAGGTGCATGACACCAGTGGTGCGCTTATGCAAGTAGACAGCCTGATGATTGTGAATGGCAAGTATATTGGTGATCCGGAAGATGTCAAATATCTGGATATGCCAGCAGGCGTCATTGTGCCCTCTCCGCCGGCGCCAGCTATAAAGACCAGCGAAGTGGATGACGAGCACGAGGCGGATGTGGAACCGGTGACGGCGACTCCAGAACCGGTCGAGTGTACAGTTATCGAGACGGAGCGTCAGCCACAACCACCACCCCCACTGCCGGACATGGGACCACCAAAGCTGAGATTCGACAGTAAGAATGAAAACAAAATCGAGAGCTTGAAAAATCTGCCTTTGATCGTAGATCAGCATTTGGAGCACAGCCAGGTGGTAAAGCCTATTACGCTCAATCTGAGCAGTAGCATGGCTAAAACACCAGATACCCCGACCACACCTACGCAGCATGATAGCGACAAAACGCCCACAGGCGATTTGAATTCGCGCGGCTCCGACTCGGAAACAGAGCCTACTGGCACTGGCCAAGTGCTAACTGAAACAGAGCTGTCCGATTGGACAGCCGATGATTGCATTTCGGAGAACTTTGTAGACATGGAGTTCGTGATCAACTCGAACAAGGGCACAATGAAGCGGCGCAAGGAGCGACGTCGCAGTGCGGCAGTCAAGTTGCCCAGCAGCAGCGAGGTGCTCCACGAGCTGGCCAAGCAAGCGCCCGTCGCTCACATCGAGGGCATACTCCATGCCATTGACTTTGATGACATTGAGTTTATGGATACCGGCTCCGAAGGCTCCTGCGCCGAGGCTTATTCAGCGACCAACACGGCATTGCTGCATAATCGCGGCTACATGGAGTACATTGAAACGGCGCCTAAACTGGCGACATGCACGGACAATACTCGGCCAACAGCCGCTGGGCAAACTAAATCACAGGCACAGCCGCCGCTCACCAAGCGGGATGAAAAGCTCGGCGTCGATTACATTGAGCAGGGCGCCTACATAATGCACGACGATGCCAAGACGCCGGTGAATGAGGCGCCCCGTTTGCCCATCACCTCACAGATGACTCAATCTCTGACTGATTCGAGCACACTGAACGATCTGGACGAGGACAGCCTTGGTGCAATGGTTCAGTCGCAGACGCAGCCCACTGTAACCACCACAGAGGAAAGCGAAGCTCTCACCGTGGTCACTAGTCCATTGGACACCTCATCGCCGCGGGTGCTCGATCAGTTCGCGTCAATGCTGGCCGCGGGCAAACCTGATGTCTCCACGCCAAGCAGCTCGGAGCAGCAACCAAAGACCACACAGTCGACGGTGACCACAAATAGCAGCGGCAGCAGCTCCACACCAGCCCTTGTGCCGCCCAAGGAAACGGACGAGGACATGCAGATCCAGTTCGAGTATGTGCGCGCGCTTCAGCAGCGCATTTCGCAGATCAGCACGCAGCGACGCAAGAGCTCCAAGGGTGAGGCGCCCAATCTGCAGCAGCCAACTGTGATAGAAGCGACCAATGTGCTGCAGGCGCCAGCAGCGGATGGGCTGGCGCAGAGGGCAGTCGGAGAGAACGGCACGACTGCCAACATGCGACCAAGGAGTAGCAGCTCTGCAAGCAAAGTACCTGAGATACCCACGCTCAACAGCAAGCTGGAGGAGATCAGTAAGGAACGCACCAAGCAAAAGGATCTTATACACGATCTGGTCATGGACAAGCTGCAGTCCAAAAAACAATTGAATGCCGAGAAGCGTCTGCATCGCAGCCGACAGCGCAGCCTCCTGACCAGTGGATATGCCAGCGGTGCTAGTCTGAGTCCCACGCCCAAATTGGCCGCAGCCAGCAGCTACAGTGATGCCAACTGCAGCAGCCAGGCGCACTACCATGCCTCGACAGCTGCCGAGCAGTTGCCCAGCCGGCCAAGCCAGCCAACGAATGACATATTCGTGCAACCCAATCCTCTACAGAAGTCCGCAACTGCATCCTATGTTTCGCCCTATCGCACAAAGCAGCCAGCGATGCGTACAGCAGATCTTTACAAGTCGCGTCCCTTTAGCGAACATATCGATGCGGAGCAATTGAGTCTTTTGGAGCGTCATAAGCTCAACAAGACCGCCTCGTTCAGCTACGGCAAAGTGGACGAGCTTACAACACCTAACGCGCCAGTGCGACCGCAACGCAACGGAAACCATGGTCAAAGTCAGCGACAGATCGATCAGGCAGTCGATGTGGGCATCTGTTCAGCGTCCACAGAGAATCTGCGTAGCGAAGCGCGAGCACGCGCTCGTCTAAAGTCCAACACAGAACTGGGCCTCAGTCCCGAGGAGAAGATGCAATTACTACGCAAGCGTCTACACTATGATCAGAATAGCGCCATTAAGGCGAAGCAGCAGGAAGCAGTCTCTGGCGACCTCACAGCACGTGCTCGAAAAATGAGCGCATCCAAGAGCGTCAACGACCTGGCCTACATGGTTACCCATGGCCAACAGCAGCAGTTGCGCCTCGACAGCGAGGCCGTGAACCAAGCAAAAGCTGCAGACTTTATATCGGATCCCAATTTGGCGGCCAGTGCTCTAGAGAAGCCACTGCAGAGCAAGCCTAATAGCAAGAGGCATAAGGATCCAGAACGTCGCAAAAGTCTTATACAATCCTTGTCTAGCTTCTTTCACAAGAGCAGCACCAACTCAACAACCGCCTCGGCGTCCAGTAGTCCCAAGGAATTGGGCGGCGCTGTAGCTGCCTGTCACTCTGAGCATGCAGAGCGTCCGGGCACTAGCAGCAGCGGCACGCCCACAATCTCCGACGCAGGCAGCTGCGGCGGTGGTGGCGTCTTCAGCCGCTTCCGCATTTCACCCAAATCGAAGGAGAAGTCTAAGGTAAGTTTTTGTCCCTAAAAAATTTTTCGCTGAATGTGATAAGTTTTTTGCGAATTCGCAATGAAATCATTAATTATTCGTGCATCACAAATTGAGGGTGTAAAATCTGGGCTGATTTACATTAAATGTTCTGTGTACTATATGTGTCCTTCATCTAAAACAAAAAAATTCAACTTTTATCAACATTTACAGTCTTGCTTTGATCTGCGGAATTTCGGTTTTGGTGTAAGAATATTTTTACTTAACTATTTACTACTATATACTGTCAATAATTTTGAAATTTTCATTGATTTGGCATGAGTTTTTTATGTTTCAAATTAATATATTTACCTGCACAAAATTCGAAAAGGCCTTTACTAAAATTAATAATAATACAAAAAAATTAGAAAAATAAAAAATTTGATTACAAAGGTATAAAACTTTGGTATATTTAACATAGTTTCGTCTGACATTTTATTACACATTTTTTATGTTTTATAGCCCTAAATTTCACAAAGCATTTAAATGTTTTATTTATATATTTTTTTTTTATTTTCATTTCATTTATTTTCTAACTTTGCTTGAAAGCATTTTTTATTTATTTCAATTTTATTTTCTTTTCGCACTTGCAGCTGAAAATATTTAAGTCATAATTTGCCTGATACCCTATGATTATATATTTTTATAATATTATATTTTTTATGAAATCAAACCTTTTCTGGTTTTATGGGACCTGTATGATTCTATATTCATATAAAATATTCAAAATAAATATTTTATATTTTATGTAGACCTACAAGGACTTTTTATATGTTACAATTTATTTAAGTTTTTGGTTAATTAAAAACAATTCTAATTATTCTCAACTTTTTTATAAGTTTGTTTATTATAGAATTACATAGAAATATGAAAAACGTTTGGGAGTTTCTTAGTATATATTTAAGTACATGTTGCATGATTTGGTTGAATTGGTTTGGTGTGGCTTAAATTCCAATCGAACTCCCCTTAAATATTGAATAGTGAAGCACGTTTTTGTTTTTATATAATATATAAGTTGTTAATAACAAGTTGTTTTAAAACCGATAACTGAAAAATGAAATTTGTTTACATTTCGAATGTTTCTTTTATGCCATTGCTGCCGAACTTTAAACAATATACACAACATACACTCAATATTTAACCAAATATATTTCAATGAAACACTAAATTAGGACAAGGATATGTTCACAAACAATACAACATTGCCAACAAGCACAACAACAGCAACAATCACAACTCAAACGAAACACGCCCAAGATTACCTCAACACAACGAACAACAGTCGCTATCGAAAGCAAGCGAACACCGAATCGTTCTCATCGTCCAGCCCGCAGCTCTATATACATAATCCCCATCATTTGGCCGCAGCGATTGCCATGGACGACCAGATCCCGCCACCCATACCGCCTTTGCCACTGAATTATCAAAGATCCGATGGTTTGTTGAACTCATTTTATGTAAACATTTCCCAAATTTCTGTCTATATAATCCATTTGATGAGATTCAACAGCTAATACATGTTTATAAATATATATATTTGCGTGGGATGTAGATGAGAGTAACGCTAACGAGACACGAGAGCATAAGAAGCAACGTGCCATATCGAAGGCTTCGCGACAGGCTGAACTCAAGCGATTGCGAATCGCTCAAGAAATACAGCGTGAGCAGGAGGAGCTCGAGGTGCAATTGAAGGAACTGGAAGCTCGAGGCGTATTAATTGAGAAAGCTCTGCGGGGCGAGGCGCAAAACTATGAAAAGTAAATATTAGTTATATTTACTTAAGCTTAAGTAATCAAGTATATAATCGAAGTAACGCCTCTTTATTCAGCCTGGATGCAACTAAGGACAATGACGATAAGCTATTAAAGGAACTTTTGGAAATCTGGCGCAATATCACAGCACTGAAGTGAGTATGGCATCGAGGAGTGCAAATCCCTAGAAAAAGTTGAATAAACAACCTTTGTTTTTTTTTGCCATTTAGAAAACGTGATGAGGAACTTACAATAAGACAACAGGAACTGCAACTGGAATATCGACATGCCCAGCTCAAAGAAGAGCTCAATTTGCGTTTGTCTTGCAATAGTAAGTACGAAAACAAAATATAATTATATGTTTTAAGTTCATAATATCTGTAACGCGTTTGTAGAACTGGACAAGAGCTCCGCTGATGTGGCCGCGGAAGGTGCAATACTCAATGAGATGCTGGAAATAGTGGCTAAACGTGCCTCGCTACGACCAACCGCTTCACAGGTGGATCTTACTGCAGCCGGCGCGGCCTCAAGCTCAACGGACGCGGGTATCACACTAACCGGTCATTCCCATGAACAGGAAGAATCGAATGTAAGTTCTAAGACTTCGCTCTCCAGTTTTAATGACAAATAAAATAACTAGTGAATTATTTTCTGCACTTTCAGATTTGAATTTTAAACTTGCCTTGGGGCTTACTTGCTAACGAGATCTGGCAAGGACTTTTACGCCTAAATACTTAAGCAGAAATGTACCAAAAAGCAAAAAGCAAAACACAAGAAAACAAAAACAATAACGATAACGATACTAAAAACAGAGAGCTGTAAGATAAACGAGCAAAATATACGCCGATCAGCGATTCTGGCGGATTAGATTATAATATAGTCGCTTAAGATATTTTTCAAGAAACGCGCAACATTACTGTATAGAAGGAAACACTATAGAAAACAGAAACTACATAAACAAAGTTTGCCAATTTTAAAATTGTAGTTCAGTTAGTTTTGAGCATTATTATACACAAAATCTTGTAGTCATTTAATTTGTGCACCCCTTCAAAATATTTTAATGTTTTGTCTGATCATTGTATGTTGTATTATGTTGTGTAATAAGTTAAGTGTGAAACGTGAAAATTTATGTGCAAATTGTTTATCCTTTAATAATTTTTAAATGTGTTTTGATTAGAATATGAATTGTGTGTCAACATATTATTTTTATGATCGCTGTACGTCACTCATCATGCATGTAATTTGCTGCCCAACTAAAAACAAAGTGAACACAAAGATTTACACACAAATATTTTCTATACATATTTATATATATACATAAATAAAAACGTGCATATGTATAATACAATATATTAAGAAGCAAACAACTTTGCTTTAATGTATACTAAAAAAGTTATTTAAAAATATGTAATATTATTTATTTTCTTTAATCAACATATTTATCGAATTTATTATGTAATTTTTTGATTTGTTTAAAATGGAATAAAAATTTATGAATTGTGAATAACAGGTAAATTTAATTTAAATATCGCACAGCGAACAAGATGGCAACGCCAAATTCACATAGTCGGACACTTATCGATTATTTCTTTGAGATATCGTAATTCATCTGTGCTATTTCATTGGAAGCCCATCTCTATTAGTAACAGCATAACACCAAACGACAGTTCCAAACATATATTTATTTATAATCAAATTGATGCTTTAAACTCTTATTTGATAAGATTTGGTCAAAATGAATGATGAAAACATAAGCAAGAATACCAAAAAAGTCGAAGGCTCGATACCAAAAGCAGTTAACAGCACAGGTTCCCAAAATAAAACACAGATGCAATCTGCGTCGGCGCAGCTCTCAGCCGATGCTGAAATGGAGGAGGAGCCTGCGGGCCAACCTGCGGCTTATAGCATGCGACCAGCATTTGGTGAATCCTTCCCGTTACCAATCATTAAGAACATTATAAACATCACAATGGCAGAGAAACTAAAAGGTAAGTTGAATTGCGCCTAAACAAACAAAACGTTGCTAAGCAACTGGGAAAATTCCAGACAAAATATATGACAAGGATATTGCCAAGATCTGGACACGTGAAATAGCAGATGAGGTGAACCAAAAAATCGCGGCGAGTCCGAAAGTCAAACGCTACAAGCATGTGGTGCAGGTGATGCTAGGCCAAGAACTGGGTGCCGGGTCCACCTACTTATCTCGCTGCTGTTGGGATTGCGATTGCGATACATCCGTCACGGAAGTATTTAGCAATACTAGTCTCTTCTGCGTGTGCACAGTGTTTGGCACATATCAGTACTGAGGAACAGGCGAACAACTGCTCACACCTTGAATGCGCCTCGTTTATAAATGGAATGGAATCTTGGTGGCATACTTTTTTGTTATTTGTTACATACATATCTAGGATTACTCTTTAATTGTAGCTTTAATTATTTATATAATTTTATATGCAGCCATAAACACTCAATGGCTATCCACTAATACGAGCGGAAACTTCACAAAGAGCACTTCCGTTACTTTACTTTTCTGTAATGCTAACAGATCACTGTTCAGCTTTGCGGCTTGCTCAGAAGTAGGGAAACATACATACGCTTTAAGAAACGTAAGCAAACACAAGAATTGTAGATTATGCGAACTTTTAGCAGAGAAAGAGAGAGAGAGAGAGCCCATCAATCTTATTGCTCTTTATGACTGTCATGTGCTCTGTTCGTTGAGAATGGAATGGAGCATTGAAGGGAGCTTTTAAATTAAATATTGATAGAGAGTTCTCAGGCACTAAAGCTCTGACAATTAACTATTGAATTGAAATATTTATTATTTATTTGAAATATTATATTATATATATTAAATCTAATAATTTTTCACAATACGCAAGATAACATGGGTGTTTCACTTATATTTAAATAAAATACAAATAAATAAAAATAAAATATTTAAACCTAATCAATCAAACGAAATTCATAATCTCATTTTAAATACATTAAGCTTAAGATAGCAAAAATCGTATAAATGCGTAATGCGATCCGAATTTCGTTTAGTTAATGACTGAATGCCAGACCGAACGTCGCGACGTCTTTATTGGTTATAATGTCGTCAAATAACGATTTCTACAATTCGGATGAGTTGGAAGCGCCCGCCTGGCTGAACATACAATTCTTTCAGCAGGTGTTAGCGGAGCATCTCAAGGAGCCGAGTCTCACAGTGTGTGAAGTGAAGATGTCGCCTGCAAGTGCTAAGGGCGATCACTATGCGAGTGTTATGTTCCGTGCCAACGTTGAGTATGCGACAGAAAAGAGAAAGTGTTCAAAGTCGCTTATCATTAAGACAATGCCAGAATCGGATGGGCATAAAAAAGAGTTCGTCAGCGATTCCAAAATATTCCAAACAGAGATTGAAATGTATACAAGAGTGTTGCCCACGTTCGAGGAGATACTTCGTGCAGCTGGTGAAGAGACGAAGTTTTGTGCGACCTGTGTGTATCACAGCTTGCAGCCTCGACAGGTAATGATCTTCGAAGATCTGTTGCCTAAGGGCTACCAAGTGATTCGCAATCGAAATGCCACACTAGACGAGCTGCGAGCCGTGCTGGCAAAACTGGCCAAGTGGCATGCGGTCAGCTTCAAGTTGTTGAAGGAACAGCCACAAATGTTTGATAAGCTACAATATGATATAACAACAATGCCAAACTTATTTGAGCTGGAAGTCATAACCAGCGCCTTGCCCAACTTTATAAATTTGCTCAGTCAGGAGGATAACCTAAAGACGTACTGCAAATACTTTGAGCCAATGCGTGAAAATATTTGTAAGCGTTGGCGAGACGTTATACGAGAATACCGTGAGAACCGACAAGCCAATGCCTACTATGTTCTATGCCATGGAGACTTTCATATCCGTAATATGATGTTTAAGGACAACGATTGTATGCTGATTGACTTCCAGATGTCCTCCGTTGGGTCTATTGCTAACGATCTGCAGTACGCCAAATACATGCTGTTAAGTGCGGACGACCGAGAGGAAAAATGGGATCAAATTCTTTACTATTACTTTGATACCTTTACGAGGACATTATCTAAAATTGGATACCAAGGAGAGATGCCCAGCCTGATAGAGTTTCGAAAGCAGATTTTTGACAGAAGATGCTCTGGTAAGTTTATACAAAACATTATTACGATAACCATTATCTTCGATTTCTTTTTTAATAGATTACTTCCTGCTCACAACATTTTTGCCTGGTTCGTATAGCATGCGTAAGGGTAAAGATCCCGGTGAATTGATGCAAAATGAAAAGCGTCGTTTAGAATTGTTTCAGGACAAAGATTACAAAAAAGAACTGGAAAATCTGCTGCCTCGAATGTTACATTTGGGCTACTTTGAGCTTCCAAAGTAAGAAACCAATGTCAATCAATAACAATTATATATGGTTAACTGTCAAGAGGCTTATCTATTATGACTTCGCATTGAACACGTTCAAAATTTGATAAAAAAAAATATTTATATATTTAATTGCTGTGATGTTTTAAAAAATTTTATATATAAGGCTTCTGAAATGTGCTAGAAATTGATATGCCACAGCTGGGATCCGGAAATTTATCTACCTAGACAATTGATTACAGGAATATTTAAACAAGTAATTTCAAAAATTATATTTCTGCCTACGGTTTTTACGTTATCTACGGTTTATCTATATCTATTTCCATTCAACAATGCTTATTAAAAAAATTGTTATCACTTACTACTACGACAACTGGGTGATAACTTTTGAGGGTAGCTCTCATATTTTTAGACCGCTTCACCATGACAATCAAATAAATTGGAATTATTTACAATATATGTTGTTCTGACCATCTTAACATATACAACATGCAACAAGGTTAGTAACTGAACCGAGGCTTATAACTAGCTTTAACTGGCTAAATCTGTATCCTCATAGTGAACAGTTCATCATGGAGTTCAGCAGGTCCAATGCAGATTGAGTCATATCTGGTGTCATCCGAGAGGAGTGGCCTACTGAAGTACCTTTACTTTACTGTAGATATTGCACCTAGGTCCAGTTTTTGCTTTACCCTAATACATGCCGATAAATATTAAGGGCTGGAATCTTCGTCGTTTCATTCTTCTCAAACCGCATAAATAGATAACAAAAGAAACGAAGATCTACATCAAACACTATATATACACATATATATATATTACACGGATACATTTAAACATATATTTATATATACATTTAAACGTATCCGGTTACCACACTCTCCTTATGTAATTAAATACAAACATACATACATATTGCACGCATGAAACAATTTCCTTAGTAACAGTAAGACAGGCTGTCACAATCTCTAATGCAAATCAAATTGGAAATACTAGTCTAAATTTAGCGTCATTTCACAGTCTGCTCCTCCTTGGCCTGAGGTTCATCTGCATCCAATTCAGCGCTGTTGTCCGATTTTTCTTCTATTTTCTGTTGTCCATTGCTGATCAGCTGCTGGAGCTCGTCTGCCCAGCCTAGTGCCTCGGCCAGTGCCAAGACACCAGCATCACAGTCCCCTAGGTAGGCCACATCGCGCGCATTCTTCGGTTTGCCATAGAGCAAAGACTGTCCATTGGTATCCATCCAAGGTGCGAAATTGGAACGTCCAACGGCATCGCGATTAATCAGGAGTCGAACGCAACGGGGGCCAGCTCGATGAATCAGCGATGCAAAGGGCTGCACTTCCAGTGATGTGCCCATGATGATGAGCAAATCGCAGTCCTGGAAATCCTCCTCGGGACTGCTGTAAAACTTTCCAGGCAGATTTTCCCCAAAGAAGACTATGTCCGGCTTAACAAGTGCCTTGCAGTGCTCACACTTCGGCAGCTCATCTGCGAAAATTTTCGCCTTCATCCAGGCCATGTCATATTCCTTGCTGCAATTAAGACAGTGGTTCGTATAGAAGCTGCCGTGTGCCTCAATAATCTTGTGTTCGGGTAGACCGGTCAAACGATCCAGCGTATCGATGTTTTGTGTATAATGGCGCTGTAGCAGGCCCTTATCATACAGCAGTCGTACAAAGTAATGAGCCGGAGTCGGCTCAAACGAGCCCGGATATAACTCTTTGGCCAGTGCAAAGAATGGCGTCGGATTCCTTTGGAAGTAGTCGATATCAAATATTGCTGTCGGATGCGGCAGCTTGTACTTCTTTAAATTGTTGTACAGACCAGACCCAGGCGACCGAAAATCCGGAATGCCCGCAGCTATGTAGATTTGTTTTTAATATTTGTTTAGCAATTAGCACATTCGAAATGGAACTTTAGGGAAATGTCTAACTCACACGTGGAGATGCCAGCACCCACCATCGTCACAATGTTTTTAAAGCCATGTTCGCGCCAGTACGACGATAGACCTTCAAAGGTCAGTTCCGGAATTACCTAAAGCAAAGCGCACATACACACTTAAACAATCTGCATAAATTAGAGATAAAGCTCACCTTATCCACAATTGCGCCTTCGTTGTCTGCAGTTGTGCCCGATGCCAAGTGAAAAGTCTGTGAAAAGAATCGACGAATCATATCCATAGTGCCATCTGAAAATAAATTATTTGACAACAAATTCAACATTTACTTGAATTTCTATTGTAATAAACCTTCTTCGCTCTGGCTGTCGGAATCTGTTTCTGGTTCTTTTGTTGTTGCTTCTGCTGTTGCTGTTGCTGCTGTTGACGTCGACGTAGACGACGGCTTTATGGGTAGTCCATCTTCGGCCTTCTCGCTTTTGCTGTCATTCTCCACACCGTCACTCATGATGCGTTTGTTAGCATTTAAAGTGTAGAATGGAAATTTAGCAAAATACGAAAGTAATTTTTGTGCTAGTATTTTACTTTTTTGTTTTGTATGAATATTTGTGTTGCCCTGATGTAAAAACAACGAAGGCCAAGTGTTTGGCGTTGCCACAGTGCGTAGATATCATACAACGTAAAGCTGAATGCTATGTAACGCACACAAATTATACGATGGATACTTAATTAGCTGAGGCGGGACTTAAACAAATTTAAATATTTTCAGCTAAAATAACAACAATAAAAAACGATTTTTTTTTTTTTTGAAAATTGAAGTATTATTTTTATTTTATTATATCATAGAATTTTCATTTCGTTTGGTTTTCTTATTTTTAGTACTGTTTTCAAATGGCTTTTGTTTTTTCTCTTCCAAATTGTTCATCTCTTTTTTGCTTTTTAAAATTTTTTTTTTGTATATTTTGGTTTATTGTTTAGAATTAACATATACATTTAACATTTAAATGAGTTCGAAGAAGTTGCATATATATTTTCATGTGTTTTCTCTATTTCATCTGCTTAGATTACGTTAGTATGAATTGTGACGATGACAGATGGAAATGGAGTGAAAGTGATTTTTCGTTTGTTTTCTGTATTTTGTTTATATTTAGTGTGTGTGTGTGTGTGTGTGTGTGTGTGTGTGTGTGTGTGTGTGTGTGTGTAAGATTATGGATTATGGATTGATACATTTATACACTTATGTAGACACAATTACATTTAGCTTTATGAGAAAAGTAACAAAATACTCAATGCCTAGTACACTCAACTTGATCGAACCTAGCATATAACCGATTTCTATTGAAGCAAAAAAGCGAACGGATTCTCAATATATGTATGTAAATTTTTTGCTGTTCTTCCTGTTAAGGATAGATATATATATAATATATATATTTCTATATGCTGTATTCTTTTGTCGACGGGTAAACAGTGTTCCAGCATCTTAAAGTGTGTGTGTGTGTGTGTGTGTGTATGTGTGTGTGTGTGTGTGTGTGTGTAAGTGTTTATGTGTGTGTGCGTGTAAATATATAGATACGCAAAATATATGTATATATATATATATGTATATGTAAATGTATATGTATATAATTATGTATACGTACATATAAAAGATTTTACTCATATATGGAAATATTTTGTAGTTGAAGACTTTTTCATTTACTGATCTCAATTAAAAAATGTGTTTTATAGTCTGCTTTCTTTTCCTTTTCTTTTGTTTTTTGTTTTTTTTAAATATCTGTATTCGTTTGCTGTTCTTTCTAGTTAGTTTCATTTTGGTTTGGTTTTTTACAAGTCTGCTTTGCAAAAAATATAGAATGTATATAATTTTCTTTACTCATTTTAGCTTCTGTTCACTTTGTTTTGTTTCCTTTGTGTAGGTACTCGATTCTCACGTAAAATGTTTATTTTCTATTTTATTTTTTAGATCCTTTAAACATCCTTACAATATTTTACTTTACGCTGACTCGATTTTTGTCTCTTTAAAAATTTGCTGAAGTTTTGAATTCTGCTTGTTCCACTTGTTATGTAAATACTATGTAGATGTGTCTGTGTGTGTGTGTGTGTGTGTGTGTATACATATATATCTGCAGCTATCGGTTTATATATAGATATAGAAATATGTTAATGCATGTCACATTCAATCACTAGTACATCGAGTTTTAATATTTAGATTCCATAATATTTAGATTGCTGTAATTCGGTCAGAAACTGTATTCAAGCTTTACTCTATTCAAAAAATGCTTTTGCTTGCATTTCGATAAGTATGTATTTATGTCGTATATATCGTATATATGTATATGTAATTATTCACTGCATATTTATTTTAGTTAAATGTTTATGTTATCATATATGTGAGTATTCAACTATTTAAACATGAATTTTACACGACATTTAAGTTTTTTTTTGTTTTTGGTTAATCTGTTTCTGAATACTTATTTATGCTAAATTCAACTTTATTAGTATGCTTGTGTGTGTTAGTGTCCGTGTGTGTGTGTATGTGTGTGTTGGTTGTAACTGTTTTCTGAATCGTTTTTCACCTGTTCCTAGCGAACACCGGGTCGAGGCATTCCATCTATTATTTTGTACCTTGTTATGTGGTATTCATATTTATATTTTCAATCAATTTTCAAACTTATAATTATCATTAGCATTAACTGATGCATGATGATGCACGTTGATTATGACAACCAGTTCAACTAGTTTTGTTGTTTACCAAATTTGAGTAAAGTATCATTAACATAATGCATAGTTTATATAGTTAGAGTTAACTCGTTTTCGTCTTCTTCTTATAGTTTAAAGACATATAGAACCTAAACAACATGTGGTATGAGCCATAAAAAAACATAACAAAACATGTTCTCTCTGTGTGTATGTGTGTGTGTGTCTGTATGTGTGCATGAGTGTTGCTTAGACTTATTATATATTATGATAATCCTTAAGGATTTCGAATGAAGACACAACAACAATGATGCATATAGAACATATATGAACTACTATCGAGATATATATGTATGAATATATATATTAATAATGCATACTACAAATGTATATCTTATTTGTATGTCTGCTAAATGGCAAATGATTGATGGATGTGCATTCGAATCGGGTAGAAAGTTATTGGACTGTGAATATTCTGTATATGTATGTATATACGAGATGTATATATACATATGTATTTATGTAGCGAAAGTTGTAGAGCATGCGATTGTAGTAAAGCTCTTAAGTGTTGCTTATAGGTCTTATAGCTCTTAAGTGGCTTCAGTGATAACAAGTTGTTAATATAGATTACTCGATTTTTACGTACGTCTAAATCTTAAAAAACGTTTTCTTCTTCTTGTTTCACATTGTAAACTTAGTTAAATGATCATTGTAAATGTTATTTAATCATAATTTATATATACGATTTTTTGACGCACGCTCAGTACAATGCTCTGGTTCTTTAATTTTTTTGCTTTTTACCAATATGCAAATTATATTATATATGCATTTAATATTTTATTTTTGTTTTGCTGGGCGTTTCTCAGATCAAATTTACGACCCTAGCGAAAAGTCTTTTGAAAGTAAGTTTATTTGTTTTTCTTTTTTTTTTTAGCCAATTTTTTGAAGACATCTTGTGGTTTTTTATTTACGCAACTTAGTTTTTAGTGCAATATATATATATATATATATATATATATATATATATATATTTATGATATATATTTGCCCAAGCTTTCTATATATATGTATATAGATCGATCGCTCACATAAGTAAATAAAAAATGCGTTTGCCAATTATCGTAAAAATTTAAATCGTAAAAAAGTTACAACTTTCGGGGGTAGAAAAACTTATTAAAAACTATTATTGAAATTATTATTAATTATTTAGCTTTTTGTTTTTAATGTCACTTAATCTTAAGCCTTTTGTAAAATGATGTAGCTTATATTCATTATTTTAAAATTTCTTTTCATAATTTGTTTTTTGTTTTGAAGTTTCAGTCAGTTTATAAAAGAGTGTGTGTGTGTGTAGCATGGCTATGCGATGTTGTGCGTATGTTTGTGTGTACTTGCAATACCCTGTGTTTTCATCATCATCAGCAACTCATTCTTTTTGCTCATTTTCTTCTCATGCATGCAGCACACACATAGCATACGTGTGATTGTATAAATAGCTTATTGCTTCTTCAATATAAGTACGAGTGAAATATGAACTTGAAGAGTTTTCAGAGTCAAGGAACGAGCCTAATGACTGATGACCTATGACTAATGGTTAATGGCTAATGACTAATGACTGATAACTGGTGTCTAATGTCTGTGTTGGGCATGTGGAAATGTAGTTTTGTGCTGTTGTTGTCGCTGTTGGCAGTGTTGAGCAGTTGTCTAGCGCATAGACCCCCCCTCCTTCTTCCTAATGGGGTTTACTCATCTGCCTTCCATATCACACCTCTGATGCCCTTATATATAGTATATGTGGTGTGATGAATGCGCAAGTCTTTTCGCTTGATACTCTTAACTAATTCAAATGGGCGAGCATTTCGTTTTTTGTTGTAAAAATTGTACTTAATTTTAAATGGAATTTCTAAATCTTTTAAGTTCTCTGGGTTAGGCTCAGCATTTGTTGATATGACACACTTTGGTTACATATGTTTGTGTGTGTGTTCTGATGGTGGTGTGTGTGGGTGCGTGTGTCCCACTATAATAATTTTATATACGAGTAAAAAAACGAACAAGTCAAATAAATCAGCCTTATTTTGAATGCAATTTTTGTTATTTGTTTTCTTTTCTTTTAAAACTAAGTTTGCTCTCCAATTAGAAAAGTTCACACACACTCACACACACAGGCAGACACATGTGAGCGCAGGCCAGAGAATTATTGAAGATACATATATAGTATGTACATACATATCATTTCATCATCATCATCAATATGCCGTAATTACTTAAGTATAACAACACCAATTATTTTGAATTTAAGTCGCAAAAACAGATCGCTCTTAGGGCCCGATCGATATATACTATATATATGTATAATATAATATAATATAATGTACTGTTATTGTATAATATTTTATGCTGGCTATATTTTATATGTATGTATATATATATATATATATATATATATATATATATATATATATATATATATATATATATATATATATATATATATATATACATATATATATATATATATATATATATATATATATGTATATATATGTTATATTAATATGTGTATTTAAATGTGTATATATATCTATCGTAATTGTAATCGTTAATCGCTATCGTTATCATTAGTGGATGCAACATACCGCGCTGTACTAGCAGGTACTGGGTGGGGGAACCGAATCCCGACTTTCAGCCTGCCAGATTGAGATATTTATTTGTATACTTGACCTCTTGAACTCATGATCTTTCGATCTTCGATCTTTCGATCGGAATTCTTGATTTGATCGCTTAATGTTAATATTAACGTTAAACATCAATTGAACGACTGAATGCACTGTAAATATCTGAAGGAAATATCGTACTATTTTGTATCTATAGACATTCATATATGGCTTTGCGTTCCTTAATAAGTACACATACACATACATACATATATTGGCAAATATATTTGACTGATTACAGTTAGCTACATATCAATTATTATGTTTATCTGATTGAGATCTGAAATAAAAAAAAACCAAAGCAAAAAGAAAATGAAATTAAAGTACAAATTAAAATTTAATTTTAAAAATAATAAACGAATATCTATTTGAGTTCTACACAGACTTTTCATACACATACGATATCAAAAAGTTGTTGGGAAATGAAAACATTGATATAATTTCTTTTTATCAATATCTGAGACCCTTTTTGAAGAAACCGTGTCAGTTAGCGAAATATTTTAAAATAGATCTACTGTATGTGCTTTTGCTCTAGGCTATTCTTTTTTTTTTCTTCATAGCTATATTTTGTATAGATTTACATTGCGGAAACCGTTATATGATATAATAAAGTCAAATCAGAAAATTATACGAAAACGTTAAAGAAATCGAAACTGAAAAAAATAATGATGAATGAAATAAAAACAAAGTCGATTGTTGTTTGCTTTTTTAATTATAAATAACAATTTGTATATTTTTAATAAAACGGGTGTTTGCTTGTTTTTTCTTTCCTTTTTGTATTGTTTTGTTGTTGTTGTAATTTGTGGTCATTTGCATTTGACATTTAAATGACTTTGAAATTTGCAGTATAAGTTGATTTGTTTCTTTCCTTCATCTTGTTCTTCTCGTTCTTATGGATCATATTGACAATGATATCGAGCTCTCGATTAACATTAATTTTTACAGTTATTTGCACAATTTTTTGTTTATGTTTGTTTGTTTTTTTTCTGTTCTTGTGCCATTTTTTCATTTTTGTTTTTTATTTACTTGCTTGATCAGCGCTCTGAGGATCCTTTTGTTAGAATTTGCATTCGCTTGCGTTCCACTTCGTAATCGATAATTAATGGTAATAAAAATCATGTAATTATTAACATAAAAAATAGTGTGATTTATGTATGTTTTTGTATGCATATTACACGTAATTATACAATAATGGATACATTTTTGTTTTTTGTTTTTCATTTAATAATATCACTTAAATTATAATAATTTCCAGAACGCAACGAAAAAGATCGAGGGATGTGTGTGTGTAGGTGTACGAGAATTAGCAAAGAGAAAAAACAATAAATTTTTATAATGATAACGTAACGTATAATCAATATTGATGGTATTCAAATATTTATTCAACTTTTGCTTCTTCTAGTGTCCTCTCCTCTTCTTCTTCTCCTTCTTCTTTTCTTGTGTTGCTCAATATGTAAATTATGTTTATATACGATTTTGTTATTGTTATTATTATTTAAAACTTATGCTTAATAAAAACGAAATACAATTGTAAAAATGTTTTGCTTGCTTAAAGAAAATTGTTTTTTTTTTTTTTTTTGTATTTTGTTTTGTTAAACTCACGTCGCATTCCAAAAACATAAAAAAACAATGGCCACCATTATGAATTTCATTCAAATCACGGCAAAAAACAATTTCAAAGAAATTTTCCACGCCTGCTTCTTCCTATTCAATTTTCATTTTTCACATTTCATTTTTTATGTGTTTTTCCATATCAATTTTTGCTGCATTCTTTCTCATCTTTAAAAGCTGCTCCTGCTGCGCTTTAGCTCAATTTATTGCCGTTTCCTCCATTGCATTTGCTTTATCATTGTTTCTCTTTTCAAGTGAGCCCTGCATTGGCTGCTGCGCTTAATTCGAAAATATATGTTTGCATATTCCATATATCAATGACATTTTTATATCCACTTTTTTTGGGTTTTCTTTTGTTTTTGTTTTTGTAGTTTTTATATAGTTTATACGTATTCTAGATTGTAGTTTGTACTTCCAATTTGGTTAAGAATTCCTTGTGTATTTTCTTTTTCTCGATTTCCACTCTTTATCTCTCTCACTAACGCTTGCTCTTTCCAGTTGCATCTCTTTGCAATTTCACATCTCCCCAGGTCATTTGGGGTCATTTGTGACGTCATTGTTGTTGGTACCGTAATTTGAACAATTCACAATAGTCGCAGCTCTAAATGTTAGTTCTTTTTTGTTTTGTTTTTGTTTTTCATTCTTTAAAATAAAAGTTTTGCCAAAAATAAAATTAAATATAAAATTTTGAATTCTTCTTGGCTCCAAAAATAATCAACTTATTTAATTCATGTCTGATCTGCTCAACTGTTCATCTCTATCTCTCTCTCACTTTCCCTGTCTCTGTCTCTGTCTGTTTAGTTTAACTGTATTCTTTTGTTTATTGCATTTCGTTTTGTTTTGCCTTTTTAAAATTTCACTACATTTAAATTAAAGTTGCTTTTTATATATGGTATATGTTACAGTAGCATGAATAGCTTTTGTGTTTTCTTTCTTTCTTTCTTTTTGTCTTGTTTTGTTTTGGGCTGGGCTTAGGGACAATTGTTCTATAGATGATGTGTGTACTTAAGTTTTATCTATAATATTTGTTTTATTTTTACCAGTAATCTAGCATTCGCCTTTCAATTTGAGGGAACTTGACAAGATCCCATTTGTTTTACTTAGATGTGCTTGCATGTGTTTTGTATATCTATATGAGTAAGTGTTTTATGTAGTTTGCAGTTTGTTGTTTATGCAGTTGCTTAATTACTTAATACTCTTAGCGATTAACACACACATACAATAGGTTGTTTAACTGTTATTTTTGAATTTTAATTATACACATTAATTTTACTATTTATACATATGCATATGTTTATATATATATATTTTTTTTAGTATGTATGTATTTATGTATTTGAATCTGTATTTTTTTTAATATGTTTTGGATGTAAAACGTTTCGAATATTTATTTATAATATTTGTTGGTTATTTGTTATTTAATATTTAGATTTGCATTTTCGGTTTTCTTTTTTTTATATATTAAATCTGTTTTGTTTTTTGTAGGAGCAAGAAGAACAAAAAAATATACTTAATACTATGAAAAAATTTACTAATCTTATAAACTAAAAAAATCAGATTGTATATTTGTTTAAGATTTGTTTTCATTTTCTTTTTGCATTTTTGTATACTTTTTTATACATATATATATATACATATATATATATACATATATATATATACATATATTGAATACAAAAATTTCTGGGTCAAACGATTTTGTTTGTTTTTGCTTTTTTTTTTGTTTAACATAAGAATTAACAAAGTCAGGTTTTTAAAATAAATATGTATGTATGTCAGTATGTATATATTTATGCATAATAATAATAATTAATTATTATATATTATTTATTTATTGTTATTGCAAATATTGCAAATGTCGCCGAGGGTGCAAATGTTAGCAACAACAATTGCTGTTGGGCAGTTGGCAACACCTGTAGCAACAACAAAAACAATAAAATAATAATAATAATAATAAAAAGAGATACCGTTACGTTTAAGGTTTGCATAATTTCAATGCAGAGTAAATAAGAAGAGACCATTCATATATATATATATATATATATATATATATATATATATATATATATATATATATATATATATATATATATATATATATATATATATATATATATATATATACATATTATTTTTCATTAATTTGTTGTTTTGTTTGTTAAACGGCGGACACTTTTTAGCAATAACTACAGCTGGCCCGCAGCAGCAGCTCGACTCCAGGCTAATAATCCATTGGCAGCAGCAGTAACGTCTTCCATTTGTACATCATCATTATCATCAACATCGTCGTTAACAGCTGCATCATTATTTTTATTACTATTATTGCTGTTGCTGGCGGTGGGTGGCGTGGTCGTAGACGTGGTCGAGGTCGAGTTCGGGTTCGGGGTCGGGATCGGGATCGTGGGCAATAGCCTGGTCACAGTTGCAGCGGGTGATACAATCACCGAAGTAGCAACACTCTTAACACGCGGCAATCTATTGAAATTGCTGTTGGCGTTGGCGTTGGCGTTGCTGTTGTTGCTGAATTGGCTGATGTTGTATGGCTGTATGTGATGAATGCCATAGCGTTTGTGTGTTTTAATAGTCAGTGAAGCTGGCAACTGTTTGCCAACCGCCACTTCGGCGGCCAATCGCACCACTGTTGTCAATTCAGCCGCAGCCGCTGCTTCTGCTGCTGCTGCTGTTGTTGCTGTAGATGTTGCTGCTGTTGTTGTTAATGTTGCTGCTGTTGTTGGTAATGTTGCTGCTGTTGTTTGTAATGTTGCTGCTGTTGTTGTTAATGTTGCTGTTGCCGTTGCCGCTGCTCTTACTTTAAATATTTCGCCTTGCTGCAGCATCGCCGACGCCAGGGCCTGAGCCGCTTCGGTCGACGCTTTCTGTCGTTTTCAGTCCCCAAAGCGACTGCAAGCCTTCTTCCATCGGCATTGAGTGCACCATTGGTCGCGGCGCTCCATGCCGTAGACCTTGCGGCATTTCTTGTTCTCGCCGCGTGTGCGTCGGTTCGGTGAGTTGGACGTGTTCCTGGCTGTGGTCACGACTTGCTGCACGGCCACATGCTGGAGCTGCATGTGCTGGCCGGAATTGGCAACCAGATTGTTGCTGGCAGTTGTCTGTTGCTGGCCGCGCAAATGCTGCTGCTGCTGCTGTTGCTGCTGCTGCTGTTGGTGCTGCTGCTGCTGCGGCGGATGGTAGTTGGGCGTGATTGTCACGCTAGACAGGTGGTGTTGTTGCTGGGGGTGCTGCCCACTGCTGTTGTGAGTGTGGTGCGCCGTCACCGTGACATTCTGCTGCGACAATTGCTGCAACATGTTGTTGGCACTGCTGTTGCTGTGTATGACCGGACTGCTGTTACTACTGCTGCTGCTGCTGTTACTGGCGGTGCTGCCAATGCTGCTGTTGCTGTAATTGTGATGGTGATGATGGACGTAGGTCGGCGATGGATATGGCGCTGTCGAGTGGGACGGACGCGACGACGATGGCCGAGCATGTTTGCCAAGTGTCGTCGAGCTGCTGTTGCTGCTGCCGCTGTTGATGCTGCTGTGGTGGTGGTGGTGGTTCGTCGCAGATGCGCTCACTGTGATCGCACCATTGGATGGCCAAGTGTAATTGTGATGCGCCAGCGGCGATGTCGGTATACAGCTGGTGTTGTTGCTTTGCAGCTGTTGATGCTGGAAGTTTGTGATGTGGCCACTACTGTTGCTGCTGCTGTGATGTTGCTGATGTGCCTGCTGTGTGAGGTGGGGATAGCTATTCATACCGCGTCCTTGTCTGCATCGATAGATATAAAATTTATATATAGCGAAAATAGCTACAAACATTCATTCACTTACTTGAAGTTGCCAACGATCTGTCTTTGGTATTCTGGATCCTCGTGCGGTGGACGCGCCATGTCCCGGTGGCTGAGCGTGGGTGGAGATGCGGGACTAGGCGTTTTGACCAACTCGTCATCGTCGTCGTCTTCTGTGTAATAGAATTCCTCTTCGTGCTCATTTTCACTGCAGGAATCATATTCGCCAGAGCGTCTGGCTTTTTTGCTGCAAATGCACAAACATTGCCATTGATTAGTTTTTTATTGTTACCATTCATTAAAGTTGTTGCTATAAACTCCCCCATCACATTAGAGATGAGCATTAAAATCGTGATTGCATTGTGCGCAATTAAAAGTTTTCTTTTCAGTATCCAATAAATTCATAAAAAGTAATAATCTCTAAGTCCAAGCTTTATTCTGATTACAATCTACTTCCAGTATAATATTTTTTGATAATTTATTTGCGGTTATTTAATTGCCGTTACGTTAAGTCACAGTCACAATTATCACTGTGATCACAATTCACCATGACTCATCCCTATATCATTTAGCAAGCGAATGACTGCAATGTTGCCATTAGGTGATATCGAAAATGGCAACGCCACCGCAAAAAAGTTGGCAACGCTGCGGCCATTCACTTGCCAACGCTAAACACACAGCTGCAGGGTTGTAGCAACGTTTGCAAAAAACACGCACGTTCTGTGTCAAATCAATACGAAATCAACAAAAATCGATCGATTTTTGCAATAGCAGCGAGACAGAGCGCGCCACAAATTGATATATATCTGCGAGAAAATAATATAAGTGTACAGCACACGCATTGCTCACGCTTGACGCACATAATTGCTGTGGAAAATTTTGATATCTCTGTCGTCGGCGACAGAAAAAATTTGCGCGTCGCAAGAGTCTCGCGTGCGTCTGTGTCTGTCTCCCTTTGTGTGCGTGTGCGTGTAAGTGAGTGAATGTGTGTGTGTGCGTGCGTGAGCTAGTCTACTTGTATATGTGTGTTTAATTTGCGTCCGCGTGCATCACACAGCCTACATTGTCAATTATAACGAAAATCATTGTGATTATCCACCCAATTCCTAATCCCATACTCAATAACCAGCCGCACAGATCACAGCAAAATGTCTACCAGCAGCAGCAGCAGCGGCCGCATCGCCGGCGATCAGAATAATAAGTGTATCAACAGCGTCGCAGCGGCGCTTTGTCCTCTCAGCAATTGCCAATTTTCAGGCGTTGTAATCAGCGCCATTGCCGACGAGCAGAAGCTCGAATTTAGCAACAAATATAAGAGTAGTTGTACATTAAGCTGCAGCTACGACTCCCAAGGGGTCCTGCTGCGCATTATGCTGGGTGAGCCGTACATCTTCACTGATTTTATCTATCGAATGACATTTAATTTGCTTTTTCCTCGCTTTTCTTGTAGACAACGATCAAGGGCATGTGGTCAAGGAGTATATGATATCAGCCGATACGGATGCGGCACAGTTGGGAAGACGGTCCTATGCTGTTTCCTTGGAATCGGATAATCTGGTGCTGCGATTTGTTAGCGAGAAGGATCAGCAGCTCTTCCGCAAGGTTGTGGAGAATGTGAAGCATTTGCGACCGAAGTCTGTGTTCTCACAGCGCACCGAAGAATCGTCCGCATCGCAGTACTTCCAATTCTATGGCTACCTAAGCCAGCAGCAAAACATGATGCAGGACTACGTTAGGACTAGCACCTACCAGCGAGCCATTTTAGGAAATGCCATTGACTTTCAAGTAAATGCAACCGTTTAACTCAAAACTGAACTAGATTTGCCCTGCTGAGATATTGATTTTACTCAAAATGTATAACTTTTACAGGACAAGGTTGTGCTGGATGTAGGCGCCGGTTCGGGCATATTATCTTTCTTTGCCGTACAAGCTGGCGCTGCCAAGGTGTACGCAATTGAGGCTTCCAATATGGCACAATATGCACAGCAGTTAGTCGAGTCGAATAATGTGCAGCACAAGATCTCAGTGATACCAGGCAAAATTGAGGAAATTGAGCTGCCCGAAAAAGTGGATGTTATCATATCTGAGCCCATGGGATATATGCTCTACAACGAACGCATGCTGGAGACATATCTGCATGCGCGTAAATGGCTGAAGCCACATGGTAAAATGTATCCCACGCATGGCGATCTGCACATTGCGCCCTTCTCAGATGAGTCGCTCTACTCGGAGCAGTATAACAAGGCCAACTTTTGGTATCAATCGGCGTTCCACGGCGTCGATCTAACAACCCTGCACAAGGAGGGCATGAAAGAGTACTTCCGTCAACCGATCGTCGACACATTTGACATACGCATTTGCATGGCCAAGTCGGTGCGGCATGTATGCGACTTCCTCAACGATAAGGAGGATGATTTACATGTCATTGGTAAAATCTCTTGCTTAATTATATATTTATTCGTAAATAACTATAAATTGTTTCATTTAGACATTCCACTCGAGTTCCACATACTGCAGACGGGCATATGCCATGGACTGGCATTTTGGTTTGATGTGGAGTTCAGTGGTAGTAGCCAGAATGTGTGGCTCTCCACTTCGCCGACAGCGCCATTGACTCACTGGTATCAGGTGCGCTGCCTGCTACCCATGCCGATTTTCATCAAGCAGGGCCAGACGTTGACGGGTCGGGTGCTGCTGGAAGCCAACCGGCGGCAGTCTTATGATGTGACTATTGATCTGCATATCGAAGGCACTTTGATATCATCGAGCAATACACTCGATCTTAAGAATCCGTATTTTCGGTACACGGGGGCGCCGGTTCAGGCGCCGCCGGGGACTAATACGCAGAGCCCATCGGAGCAGTATTGGACTCAGATGGATACGCAGGGTAACCGAAATTGTACGCAGCTTAAATACTAATCCCTAAGAATTTATCATTTTATAATCCCTACTGCGCTCTCTTGCAGCTAATAGCATGCTAAACGGCACTCTGTCGGTGAATGGAATGGGTGATGGTAGCATGGACATTACTCATGGACTTCTGCATCCTCACTAGGAATGAAAGTGAAATGAAGTTTGTTCAAGGTGGCAAATACTACAACTTGCTGGCGCAATTTACTTGGCTAAGAACTGGATTGGTACTAAATTAGGACAATTATCAATTTTTTGTTTTGTTTTACGAGTCCTTTGTTATTTAATTCTGTCGAAAGTTGATCTATTTTATTTCTTCTTTTTTATATAATTTTTACTTTTATTTATTTTGAATGAGATTGATTGTGAATTGTATTTTTGTATGCACCGAAAGTTAAGTTCTTGACTTTAAGTACTCGAAAATTGTTCAGTCCACTTCTACGCATATGTTGTGGATATTTTGTATATCAAAAGATAAACGATAATAAGAATAAGCATAAAGAGAATCGAAGAGAAGTTTAAATATCGCATAGATACACAATCAAGGCAGACTAACTAATGTATGTATGTAGTTGTTTAGAACAGCAACATATAATCGATAAGAATAATTTTAGCCACCCATAGCATTTAGAGTTTTTAACGTATGTATGTTATGTAATACAAGTATCATATATTTATATATATATACACACACACTATAATAATCAACGTAGATCAACTGCTGCTTCAGGAAAGTTTCTTAGTTAATGCCAATTGCAGTTTGCATATGGGAAAAGAGGAGAAAGCTTTGAACAAAACACAAACTTAAAAATAAACCTGTATCTATGTATGTTATATTAAATTATGTTAAGTATATATCATTGTATTGTATTTCAATTATTTCATGTACCTCAACGAAAATGAAGAACCTAGTTTCAATTTTGAACATATTGTATGTAAAACGCAAATTCAATGGATATGCTTAGTTTTCTTTTAAATACATAGCATAACGAATCGCTCATAGATCATAGCCATTAAGTTACACTTGATATATGTATTTATGAATTAGTCGCGATTAGAGATTATAACTTTCACTTTGATTTCCTTGTGTTCCTTCCATTTTACAACTTCCTTTTGCATTTCTGCTCTCAACTTATATAGAAACTATAATAGCTCCTACGTCGCTACCAGCCTCTGCCAAGCGCATAGTTGATATTTCGAACGTTATATATATATATATAAATATAAATAAACACATATATATAGTATATAAAAGCATAAATTATACAACTATACACACATTTATATACATATATATATATACATATACTGTCAAGTATTTGCATTGTACTTTTTAGTGTAGCCCTAGAGCTGTTCGTTTGCCAACAACAACACCAACAACAATAAAATCAACCAGAACAACAACCACACCACCAACACATACAATATATGCAACTGAATACAAGTATAAACTATAATTCTATATAAGTACATACATAACCCCATCTCTATGCAAAAAAAAAACAATTTGAGAGCAAAAAAAAAAAAAAAAAAAACGAAAACCTAAAAACAATGGCCTTTTATTATTTATTTGTTCTTTTCTTTTTTTATTTTCTCTATTGCATCGTCCCTCACTGCAAGGCAAAAAGTATTTATATAGGAAATAACATTTAGCATTCGCAAATGTCAACGCTTAAGCTGGTTTCAGCATTGAACCTTGGCCTCAAAACTGGCAGCGCAGTCGCCCCGCAGTCGAACAGGGCCGCAAAAAATGCCACGCCCCCAACGATTGTCTATGCCATTTTCAACACTTTTAATGCAGGTGCGCTATGTCAATTCAAAAAGTGTTTGCGAGTGTGTTTATGCATGTGTGTGTGTGTGACCTGGTTACACTTAAACACACACACTCGCACACACACATACACACACACTTATGCACGCATGCAGGCATGTGTATGCAAGTGTTCCAGTTTTCAACAGCTTCAAGCTGCCTGCACAGTGGTTAGCTCAATGAACTTGATTTGCATGCAAACAGTGGTTTGCAGTGGCGAATAATAAAATAATATAATAATTATTTATATACACATATTTCTAAAGCTGATTTGATCATTTAAAACTAGTCTTCCAATATTTGCAGCTAATTCTATAAAATATACATATACAGTATCACAAACTGGTAGCAGCATGTTGTCTGCTGTTTTGCTACCACTGTGCAGGTGGCTGTGACGCGCGTTGTACTGCTGTCAGTTGTTCTTGTTGTTTCTGTGCTGTGCATTGTTGTTGTTGGCTACACTAAGTCAAGGCCCAGCCAGCCACTTGCTGCTCTTGATTGCGCCTCGCTTTTGAAGCCCAGGAGCACCCTTAGTGAGCCTTTTTGGCTCTTGCACTTACCCCAAATGTATATCCCTCACGTGTCGCTCGATTTTCGCCTGTGTGGGCTCCACAATATCGCATCCCTTCCAGGTGCAACGGAATTTCTTCGACTGCAAAGACAAGAAGCAAAACATTAATAATGTTTAAACAACATTAATTCAACATTAAAAATAATATGATTAATGATGAATAAATTAAAGGCTCTAGCTAAACCCTGCGTACTTGATGCTGTAACTGATTGTGGCTATGGCTGTGACTGTGCTTGTGGTGCTGGCTGGTGGTTGCTGCTGGCGTGCTGGAGCGTGAGGAGGCAACGGAGGCAACGGAGGAAGAGCAGCCCGGACTGGCTTCACTTTCACCACACGATTCGTAGTCGCTGCGCTCCACGTAGTAGTTGAGCGCCGTTGCCTGCATGGCGCGCGACTCTTGGCCGAAGGAGCTAGCAGCAGCAGCAGCAGCCAGTGAACCGGTGCCGTGCCGGTGCCAAATGCGACTGTGTTGGTGCGGACAATGCAACTGGCAGCCTGCTGGCCTAGCTAACTGGCTGCCTGGCTTGTTGCCCGGCTCTGTGGCACGAGCATCAAACGAGGCTGCCGAGCAAGACCGCGCTCCGGCTGCACACTGCACACGGCTCTGTCTCTGGCTCTGCACTGATAACACGGACCGCCAGCTCCTTGCCCGAGCGCCGCTGTCCCCATTTTGCAAAGCGCGCGCGCCTCTATTTAGTGGGTCAGCTCGCCGCTCGCCTTGACACGCTTCTCACTTTCGCTTGAAACGAGCGGGACAGAGAAGGCAAAAGACAAAGTGATACAGACACAGAGAGAGAGAGAGAGAGAGAGTGAGAGAGAGAGAGAGAGAGATAGACAGAGATAGAGCTCTGCATTATTTAACGGATCTACGCCTGCAATTATGCTGCGTTCTATGCTGAAGGTTAGCGCGCTGGCAGCGCTGTTGACCCAGTTAACTTTTTCTTTCCTTTTTCCTTTCTGGTGTTTTGTATTTTTGATTGCGTCCTTGTTACTACTATGTTGCGGCCGAGGCTTGTCCTTCGTGTGCGGCCCGTGCCCAGCTGCACAAATTGAAAATTAAATTTCACTTTTCAAGTGATTAATTATTTGTTTACAGACTGGCCAGGCCAACAAATGCTGGTGCTTAAAGCACCTACCATTTAAGCATATCTAATGCTAAAATCTATTTATCGGCTCTACTTCAACAGCTCATTTAATTAGGAGCTCGTTTTCAATCATTTAATTAGGCAGGCTGTTTGGACTAGCTTAGCTGAGAGACAACAACCACCATAACTAACAGCATCTAATGACGTCCTTCAGAGTCTCTGAGAGTTCTGTAACAATTGTGGAAGCATTGGCAATTACAGCTGCTTCCTGGTCGAGCGGTTGAAACCGAAACTGAAACCGAATCCCAAACCGAATGCCAAGTGAAAGCTGCTAACCGCAACGCAATCATAAACATAAATAACTTGGGCTACATAAGCGACGTGAATTGTTAATACACACACACACACACACACACACGCACACATTAATAGGCGAGTGTGTTTGCGCGTGTGTGTTTGTTACATTAACTGCCTGCTGCTTGACGGTGGGTCTACACATTTTTCGTTTTAACTCGGCGCAATTAGTGGGCGCCATAATTCGTTTGTGGCCAGCGAACAGAGCGCAGGATATGGCGCATATCCTGCTCATAAATATTAACGTGCACACATAAGTGTGTATGTGTGTGTGTGAGTGCGTTCAACAATTGCTGCCATTTGTGGCAGCTGTGCGTGCAGTGGCTACGCTTCAGTTGCCGACTTTTTGTGCCTGCCATGTAAATATATGCAAGCATGTCTTTAATGTGTTTCTGTATATGTGTATGTATGTATGTGTGTGTGGGTGTGTGGGTGTGTGTGCTTGAATATTAACAACAATAATAAGAACAACAACTATTTCCATTTCATGCGCCCAAAACTTTGATTAAATTCATTAACAGACAATGTGGCGTATACGTAATTTATGGCAGGCAGCATCGACTGCCGCCGCTGCTGCTGCTGGCTTTAATTATTTTTAATTAATGCGCCTACGAAAATCACTTTTAGCTTATCAATAGCCAAGGCAACAAGCGGCTTACACATTCGTAGTTGCCACCTGCCGAGATGCAAAGGCAACTGATGACCATCTTCCTCTCACCCACCTCTCTACTTCCCTCCCTTCTCTCTCTCTCTCTCTCTCTCTCTCTCTCTGTCTCTATTTAATTATGTTGCTCTGTCAATTGAGTTGTAGCAGCGTATAGCAGTCGTTCTTCTAGTAATGAGGTAAAAAATAACTGAAACTTCAGTTATTCATTTGCCCCACCCCCCATGCTGGAGCAGCAGCATCCCCTAAGCGGCGACGACAACAGCACACAATGGCCGCTGAGTGACGCTTGCTGCTTGCCGCCTACCGCACTGTGTCCTGATTTGGCGCATAAATAGGTAACGTGAGTGTGCGAAAATGTCAGGAATAACACAAATCTTGTTTAAGGCAGTCTGAAAAGGAAGTTCGAGTCAGCGAGAGAGCGGGAAATTGATGCGGCATTCCTGCTATGCCAGAGGCAAACACCAGCTACGCTTGCCTTATCCTCCCCAAACCCATATCTCTCTCAATCTTTCTCTCTCTCTCTCTCTCTCTCTCTCTCTCTGTGCTTTATGGAGTCGGGCTGGCTGAGTGGTATCGTTATCCTGGCTGTTTGCCATTTGCCTGGCGCCAGTAACAGGCGAGTACACAAAGTAAGGTTACCTCTACACACACAACTCTATATGTGTATGTATATGTGTGTGTATAGTATATATAGTATGAGTTTGCATGATATTTACTGGCAGTTCACGTGCTTTGTATGCATTGCCTGAACTGGGCTTAATCTGCTTTAATCGCCACGTTGCCTGCTCCAACGAATATGCCCACAGAGTGATGTTTGAGTTGAGTTGGGCCAGGACAGAGAGCTTAACGATTTGCTGTGCCAGCTGAGCTGAGCAAAAAGCTCACTAATACTGGTGGCTACTGTGTGACTATTGATGTGGACAGCTTATTGAAATACGCGGATTGCGATGAATTTCATTAAAATTCTTTGTACAAATAATGAAATGAGCTAAGCTTGCTTTATCAGCGGCATTTTGGTTGTTTTGCTTCGTATCTAATTTCCCATAGCTTTTCACAATCAATGAACATTCGCTTGACAGCATAATGTAACCATCCCCACGCATACACACTCCCACGCACTCTTACGCACACTCCCACGCACTCACACAGACACATCGATAGACTGCCATTTACGTGCCTTGTATAAATAACAAGTTCCTTCTGCCGCTGTTTCGCTTTCCATTTTTGGCCGCAAACATAAACAAGCCCATACCCCAAATAACGAAGGCGAAGGCAAACAGCAAGCCGAAAACAGAAAACAGAAAACGGAAAACAGAACAGCTGTGTAAAGGACAAACACGAAATTGGGTCAACTGTATATAGCCATGCGAGTGCTTGAACGCAATGCTCAAGCAAACATTAATGTGTGTGTATTAGTGTGTCTGTGTGTGTGTGTGTGTGTGTGTATTAACTGAGGGTTGGCATTGCCCCTGCCCCTGTCACATGAAAAGCGCCAGCAGCGTCTGTTAATGTGCAAAAAAAAAAGAAGTAAACTGGGCCAAAAAGAGCGGGCGGGCCAATAACAGTGTCAGAGAGTTGACAAAACAAATGCGCGCGCAAGTAACAAAGAGTCGTTGGAACTGGCTAAGAGAGCCACAGAGAGACAGACGGAGGGAGACTGGGTGAAAGAGAGAGGGAGCGAGCATAAAAGCAGAGCATGCCTGGAAGTCTGTTTGTTTTGATTTGCAGCACACGAATCGGGTCAATGGAAGCGCATTAAATGAAGCTGCTGCTGTTACTGCCGCTGCTGCTGATGTTGCTGCTGCTGCTGCTGCTGCTGTTGTTGCTGCTGCTGCTGCTGCTGCTGTTACTGCTGCTGTTTGAGCTTTTTGCGCCATGTGGAGCACTGGAGCAATGTGAAAGCGGAAGCATAAATTATTGACTTTTGTAAAGAGGCGCCCAAACGGTGGACTATAAATAGCACAATTTGTGTGCGAATGTGTGTGGGTGTGTATGTATGTATGTATGTATGTATGTATGTATGTATGTATGTTTGTGTGTGTATGTATGTATGTGTGCATTTGTTAGGGAAGTCAACATCAGTTTTGCTGCTGCTGTTGATGATGATCCTGCCACTGAGTGTGCCTGTGTGTGTGTGTGTGTGTGTGTGTGTGTGTGTGTGTGTGTGTGTGTGTGTGAGTGTGTGCAATGTTACTCCCACAAGGCATTCATATTTCGTTTCCCTCGTTGCCAATTTAATGGCCTTAACTGTCGTCTATCTCATGTCTAATAAGGCTTCAGGTTTTTTAGCAACACAACATTTGAATTGCACTCACGGCAAGGCTATTTGGCCTCGCGATTCGGCTGTGCGCGCTGCGCACAAAAGTAGGCAACGGAAGCGTAGTCCTTATTATCCTCGGGCCAGCTGGCAAATTTTATGCGCACCATTAAAGCTGCTTAAGCGGCCTGATGGCAATTTCCGCTGGTTTGGGCACATCATTTGCATTGCCCCGGGTAACCACTGCCTGGGGCAACATATCTCTATATTTATATCTATATACATACATATATATGTATATACATTTATATATAAAGTATATAGTATCTGGCATTGCAATTGATTATGGTACACACTTTGACAGTTGTAGCTGGGGCTGTCGAGCTGCGTAATTTGCATGTGGCTTGCGGTTTGCCTCTTAAAGTCTTATCGCAGTGCCGACAGCCAACAATAACAACAACAGCAACAATAGCTATAACAACAACAACAGCAAATTGGGTCATCTGGGAGAATGATAAGAGGCGAACAGCATCGCGCTGTGGCAGCTGAAGGGGTTTGGGGGTTCGAGGGCTTGAGGTTGGCGTTCCTTTATAGGTAAAATAATTGCCGCCAGCTCGAGCACTTTGGGCTACAAATTCTGCGGTTGGACTTTGCTGTCTAAATAGTTAACTCCACTGTGGGTATGTGGCAGATGTGTCTCTGTGTGCGTGTGTGTGTGTGTGTGTGTGTGTGTTTATGTGGTTATTTGATTTTCAGCTTAGCTCACACATGGAAAACATGATTACCTCAATTTGTCGCCCTCGTCTGGAAATTCGCTTCAAACTTAATTTGATTGCGTATAAATAAACACGCGACGCTGGGCCGACAGTGACAAACTGACAGAAATGTGTACACAATATGTACACTCACACACACACACACACATGCACACATGCACACATGCACACATGCCTACACATGTACATGTATGTAGATATCATATGCATACATAACTGATGTGACAATCGCACGCGAAATTGTCATTTCAACTAAAGGGCTGGGGGCGGGAGGCGGGGCGAGGCGGGTGGGCGGGCGACATGATTGAGCATGTCGCGAAAACGACATGGAAGCTGAGTTGAGTGTTCATTCATGTTGTTGATTTCACATGAGTGCGCGAATGTTGGTGTGTTAGTGTGTCTGTGTATTAGTGTGTGTGTAAAAACAAGACAATGAAAATGGCGTCAATTTGCGAACACAAACACATATACAAGCATATTTGTTGTGTATGTGAGAGACAAACGAACGCTGGACAGACAAAAGCACAAAACCAACTGACTTGTCATGACAAAAATTGTTCGAAATCAGGCTTAAGGGTTGCCACTCGCACGCATACTTAAGAGCAGGGCATGTTTTGCATTCATATTTACAAAATTTTATGCGCAAACTTCGTGTGAGTGGCGAAATAAACAAAAACAAAAAAAGGAGGGGCAGAAAAGAAAATACATTGCAAATGTTGTTTCGAATTTTTCAGCTACATTTTAAATGTGCAATTTGCGCGAAAATATAAAAACGGAAATTGCAAAGGCGCACATCCAAGAGGAATTGTTGCCGTCGCCTAAAAGTAGGCAACAATTTGCAAAGCTCAGTCAATATCATAAAACACAGCTGCCTCGGGAATATTTACAATTGTGAGGGCTAGTAAAATAGCAATGCTGTTATTTAAATGTTTTGATTTATATTATAATAGATAATATTTTCACTCTTGTATATAAATATATATTGTATATATATATATATATATACAGTGCATATTATACGTTTTTCTTTTTTGAATTTTTCAACTTCAAACGTAAATAATACATATAAAATTAATAAAAAAGTGTAAATGCTAAGTTATAGATTGGAGAACTAACCGAATATTAAAGTATATAATACCTTGATATATACCATCTTTAAAAATGTTATTTTTCAATCTGTAGCTTACCACTTGCACTTTTTTAATTGTAATTAATTTTATGTGTTTTATTTGCGTTTGAAGTTGAAAATTTAAAAAAAAAAAAAAAAAAACAAGAATATTAATGTTATACTTTGTATATACATAAACATATGTATATGTATGGCTGGTCAAATATGTAAAAGGTAAGCGCTGCCTGAGGCTGACAAATTAAATATTGAAAAGTACAGCACCTGTGTCCACTGCACAGTGGCAGTCAAATGTCTTCGGCTGTGTGCATGTGTGTGTGCCTCGACAATATCCGGCCGGGCTCAATTTACCACAACATGAAGCAACGTCCCCTCTGCTCAGCTAAGCATCGTGTGCTGCCCTGTCGCTTGTGACACTTTTCAGCCCAAGCCACATGCACATAAAATGGCTTATCAGTGGAAAAGGCTCGAATTACAAGCAGCCAGAAACGTGGCAGGCCAGGGGTAGACTCCCATACCCCCATACTCCCACAGCCCCAGTCCCAGCCCCACGACCCGCTGGCAAGTTAATGGAGCAGCCACAGGCAAAGAGCCTCGAACCAAAAACTGTTCTGATTATCAACGCCATTGTCACATCTCCAGCCCGACGAGCAGGAGGCTCTGCTCCAACAATGGCTGAAATCCAATTATGACATAAAAATTTGCGTAAATTGTGAAATGTAAATTTTTGTCAACACTTTCAACTAAAAAAGGGTTTACGAGATAAGCAAGACGAAATTATTATTTGACACACGTAAATTTTGTGGCTTGATGATAATAAAATTTGTGCCTGCCTGTGTATGTGTATGTATATATATATATGTGTGTGTGTGTGTGTGTGTGGATGGGTGGGTGTGAGTGTGTGCGTGCATCCGCCATTGACTTTTATTGCTGCGGTAATTGCTAAATGGAGCTTGAATTGGGTCCTGTGCCCCGTCAACTGTAGCCAGTATATATAACAGAAGTTGTCTGCTGTCCTGGGTTAATCAATGCGCACAGTGGGCAGCTGGGCGGCAGTTCGTTTGTGGTTTTGATGGCACTTTAAATACCCCACTGGGTGTCTCTCTTTCTCTCTCTCTGTCTCTCTCTCTCTCTCTCTCACTCACTCTGTGTGTATCTCCCTCTCAGGGCGACAAGTAATTGGCTTATAATAAATATGAAATTGTGACAGCAGCAAGACCCAAGCGACAGCGACATTTATGAGGATTCAGCTAACAGATAGGGCCACGGTCAACAACTGTCGTGCATAACTGTACCAAAGTAACTAAACTAAAATATCTGTGTGCGGGGGCTGGCAGCTCGACGACAGCTCATCTATTTCAATTAAGCTCTGACTGCGGGTCAGTCTGATGGGGGCATAGATGGCAGCGCTCGCAGTTGACCCGCATACTGACCCAGAATGCAACCGAACCAACAGCCAAGCAACGTAACTGGGTCACTTAAGTCACACAATTGACGAGGAGCACGAGGAGCACATTGCCAGTTGCTAGTTGCCAGCTGCTTAATTTTTGTTGGCGCTGCACACGATGATGATATGGCACAAGGCTTCGCGGCTTTATGCGACCTTGCCACAGACTGTACCAAAAAAGTCAGCACCAAGGCCTAGCTCAACCGAGTGAGCGCGCATACATATTGCAGTAACTGTACGCGAAGCAAGATATGTTTACTTATCAAAGAGAGCAGCAGCAGAGGCAGCAGAAGAGACAGCAATCGCGGCAGCACAAGGCCTTCCGTTTTCGCACAGTGTATGCTATCACAAAAGTAAACCAGGTCAAGCGTCAAGCGAAACTATATATCTGTATATAGGGGGGCACATTTATATGTTTATATATATATACATTAAGATGTCTATGTACAGTGCTTCATAAGCTTATGTGCTCTTCAAGAACCACCACTCATGTATATGTATGTGTATGTGTGTGTGTGCTGCTGCTGCCTTTCAGCTCTGTCAGTTATTAAAGCATACTTTTTGGGGCAATTGAAAATTTGGTAAGCTGGAGCTAGATAAAGCCCTTTAAGCTTTAAGACTTCATGCTTAACCCTTAAATGTGGCTAAAAACTCTTCGCAAATTGTCCAACAAAATGTTAAAAGTGTTCTCTGTGCCTCCACCCTCTTGGCCCTCTTGGGACAAATTTCAATTTAGCTCCGATGAGGAAGGCAACACATAAACTGACAGGAAAGCCACTTGATGTACGAGTCGTTACAGACCTGGGGACAGGCGACACGTGTCGAGACGCAACCTAACGTTCAAATGGCCAAATAATAATTCCCCAAACTGTGCAAAGCTAAAAGCAAAAAAAAAAAAAAAAAAGAAATAATGCCAAAAAGACAGGAAAACGAAAACTAAACTCAACTGAAAACCTGCGCAACAACAAAATGTCAGCCGCAATGCCAAAAAAAAAAAAAAAAAGAGAGAAGAAAATCATTTACCAGGCTACATGGAAATGGCATGGAATATTTTGGGGACAAAAAAAGATGATCAACTTTTGGGCATTTATAGATGAACTCGATAGGTATGCCGAGCCCAATATTGACAGAGCTCGATGCCGACGATGGCTGCCATTTGGAGGGGATTACGAGCGGGCGCCAAAAGCGGTTTATAACCCACCCACTGGACCTACAAAGGCAGCTCGCTTCGAGTTTAAAACTGCACCTGTGCGTAGGTGTGCGTGATTGCGAGTGTGTGTATGTGTGTGTGTGTGTGTGTGTATTTGAAATGCTATTTGATGTGCGTCGAAGGCAGCAGCGTCTGTAAGCCGCTTATGGCCTGCAAATTAGAGGTTATTGAAAGCGCTTGCCATCAGCTCTTGGCCAGGCTGTGTCGCAGTCGCAGTTAAATTGAAGGATACTTGGCGCATATTAACAAAGTTTGGGCAGTCGGTGTGCAAACGTACAAGAGCATAATTAATATACAGTTGGGATAGTCCAAACTAATATTGAAGTAATTTGCACTGTTGCAGAGGAAGTCGGAATAGTGAAAACTTGTAGCAGTTGCATAAACAAAAAGCCATAGCAAAGCCACATGGTTATGAATTGGAAAAGTTCGCAAGCGCAGCCAGACAGACGCATGAATTGAATTTCAAATTTCAAATTCAAGGAAAACAATATTTGTAGCGAAATTTGATTGGAATGCCAGCAAAAATGTTTGCCACAAGCTAGATCTTTGCGTGAGTTTCACCATCATTTTCATTTCGATTTTCTTTTTTTTTTTCGCTTTTATTTCGTTGCATATTTCATGGCGCTGCGTGGGTTACCGAAACCCTTTTCAATTTGGCGCTAGTCGGGATTCAGGCTGGGATTTAAATATTCAATTTCTTAAATTCCACGGCGCTTGCAACTCGGTTGCCATAAGCTAGCAGCACCCCAGCTGCTATTCCTGCTCCTGCTCCTGCTGCTGCTGCTGCTCGACAAACAATTTGTTAGCTGCTGCGTATTAAGATATTTTTTGGCTGCTTTGCTAAAAACTTTGCACTCTACATTTTGTCTTGTTTTTTGCTCCTGCTGCTGCTCCCTCTGAACTTTTTGGCCAACCAAGTGTCGACGCGCTTAATTGCAAATGATAACAGGCCATGTTGAAAGTTCTCATCGCTTTTTTTTCTTGTCTGCTTTTTAATTTCTTCTCTGTTGACCCAATTTGCAGCTTTTTTCATTATTTTCTTTCTTCTTTTTTTTTTTTTTATGCAGACAGCCGCAGTTAGAGCTTGGCTCCAGCGAAAGTGTCGCCAGCCCAGCTTTTCCCCGCATTTTCCTGCTGGCTTTTCATTATTTGTTGCTGCTCCTTTTCCCCTTATAGCTTACGCTTGGCTTCATTTGCTTCGTCTGGCTGCGGAGAGTCTATGACTCCAGAGCTCTTCCTGTTTAGATAAAATGCCAAATACCGGATGATTTTTAATTAGAATTTTTTGCCCCCCTTCATTGTTGTTGTTGTTTTTCTCCCTCTCATCTCAGTTATTGAGTCGACAGAGGAGCAAGTCAGTCAGCCCAGCAGTTAGCTTGAAAAGGAGTTCAAGTGAAAAGCAAACAATGCTCGAAATTGTCGTTTGCTTAGACATTTCCCTCGGCAAATAAGTTTTAATAATATTTTTGCATTTAACCAGCTTAAATCATTTTAATAAACTCTTCCACGGCCGGGGCAGCCGTCGACTGGGAGCTTTAATAGTTTCGTCCCTTCGTTGGGTCCATTGTTTATTATTTGACCACCCGTCGGGTTCTGTTGTTTGTTTCATTTGTAACTTAAGACGTCGCGTTCCTTAATTAATTCCTTTTACTTGCGGTTTTCGACATAAATCGTAATACGATACCGAAATGATAATATCGTGACTCGACGGGGCCAGCCAAGCGAAGTTATTTGTTGGACACGTTGCCTGGGGTGCATACTACAATTAAATCGTTTTTCATTTTGGCCACGAAGAAGTCATGAGACTTTTTGAGTAATACGAGTTGAATTCAATCAGAAAATGCGACTATTTAAGGGAAGTACATTTTGAAATCACATTAAAGCTTGCCTTGGCATAAACTTTTACATTTGATTAACTTGAAGACTTTCAAAGAAATAAACGTTTTCTCAACTTAAGCAATTCGGCTGAAAGAGAATTGAGGCGAATTAAAACGGCAAACGGACAACGTTTGCATTGATGAAATGACAATTGTTATTTGAAAGACACAAAACAGATAAAATGCAAATAAGTTAAACAGAAAAAACAGAAAACAGAGACTGTCATAGCCAAGTAGGAAAGAAGGCCAACAATAATAATACAACTTGGCTGGACTTGGCTAAAATGGCCATGGGCCAGCCAGCTGCTTTCGGCTCCGGGCTAAACCATTTTCGGCTATCGACAGGCGAAAGTGAATCGAGGAGTGAAAGGAGAGACACAATAATTTTCATAAATTTTCCAGTTTCCTCATGTTTTTCTTTTTCTTTTTATTATTATTTTTCTTCTACTTCCACTTCTGCTTCGTCTTCTTTTCGTTGTTGTTTCAGCGCAATCAACTAACGAAAAATGCAGTAGTCCGGCCCAATGATGTAATGGGCCAGCGCACATATTTCATTTGAATAACTTCGTAATCACAGACCATGGTCCGTGTAGTCCGGGATGCGGACAACCTGGACAAACCCCAAAACTAACAAACAACAAAAACTCCCTCCCAAAAAAAAAAAAAAAAAAAAGAATTGAGGAAAAACAAGAGGGAAAAAAGCGTTGAAATCAAATTGGCTTTGCGCTCAATGGACGATTTGCGTTAGTCGAGCTACGGATTTTTATGGCTAACTTTGTTATGGCAAGGTGGGCGTTTAAGCCACGCCCACTGGCAAACTAAGCTGTAGACACCGAAAAGGCATTTGGCCATGTTGCTTGTGTTGTTTGCTGCGTTAGCCTTTGGCGTTAAGTGTTCGCTGTCAGCCTGTTGTTGTTGTCGATGTTGTTGTTGTTGTTTTTTTGGGCTGGCTTTAAAATGTTATTTGCAATTTTGATTTGGCTTCAATTGCGACGCAGTAGAAAAGACAACACAAAGACGACATATATAAATGGAGGCTAGGCAAACTTACGGCATTCGGCATTTGGTAGAGTCGGGATGTCGAGCAGTGTGGCAATGCGGCGTGGCAAGCACTCACCTGTAAAGACAAAAACAAGTTAAGGAAATTGGTTAACAACAATTTGCATAAACTTTAAGCGATTTCCGCGTGGAGCCAACGATAGACTACAGTCGCATACGCATGTACATATGTGTGTATGTATGTATGTGTGCACTTTGATTGTTTTAAGGCAATCAAATCGATTTCAGCTTTCGATTGAAGCCATGAATTCGATTTGCCATTGGCAATTTGGCTTGACACATTCGCGCGTCGCGATGTCATAAACTGGCACAAACTGCGGCGAGAGACAAAAAGCACTCAGAGCTAGGCAGTTGCTCTGTTATGTATGTGTGTGTGTGTGTGTGTGTGTGTGTGTTGCATGTGGCATGTGGCTGAGAGATAGCCTCGTTCCCAAGTTTACCATGTCGGGGTCAAATAGTTTGCCGACTTTCGTGCGCAAACCAATTGGCATATTGTGCCCATAAATATGCATGGCTTACAGTGAGCGATTCGTATCGCTTGGGCTTCAGCTTTTACCCTATAGAGCAGTGCAGCTTGGCAAAGTCTGCTTACTTTTGGCAGCTACTGTGAAGCATGAAAGATTGAGTCGGCTTAAAGGGTAGCTGCTAGTCGAGCAGTAGTATAGGCTTAAGCCTGCAGGCTTTCTTCAGCTGGAATACTTCTTTTGACATTTCATGTCGACGCTCATTTACAGCAAATGCCAGACATTGACATGATTTCTCAGCGACTTGTTTTGCATTTCGTCTAATTGCCACGTTAATTGAGCACAATTACAGACACCCTGTAAAGCCCGCAGCAGCGCGCATTGCATGTCGCGACTGCAGAGCCCATTGGGTTATACCCCTCATTTTTTGCGTTTCGTGGAAAAGCCTTTTAATTGACTGATTTTTCACAATATTAATGAATGACTTAAAATACAGTAAATGCGAGCGATATAAATAGAGAAACTCTCTCTGAGAGAGAGAGAGAGCGAGAACAAATTGTCTCAGAGTCATGAGTCGACAATAAATTTTGGTTAATTAGCAAAAACGTCGCTTGGGACAAATTAAAAAATCCCCCTCTTTGCGAAAAACAATTTGCGGGCAGCTCGCTGGACGCGTGCAGCAGCAGCCAGCTATTTGTCATGTGCGCACAATTAATCAAAAGTTGAATGACTTAACGGTGCAAAGGCTTCGACTTTTGATTAAAGTCTGTTGCCCGCTTTTGTTTAAATTTCATCATATCTCCTCACCTTCTCTCGTTCGCTTTTTTTTTGTGCTTCGTTTTAATTGTTATTAAAGACATTTCGCGCTGATTGCACTGTGCGAAATTAGTCATCATTAGCAGACTGTTGCATATTCGTGGGCGTCACAGCGTGCGGCTGTCAGACTTGATGGATGAATGGATGACTGGATGACTGGATGGTTGGATGGTTGGCTGGTTGGCTGGCTGGCCTGGCTAGCTGAATGGCGCGAGACTAAGCGTGCGCTGAGATAATTGACCTTTAAATATACTCTGCCCACGCACACACACATATACACACATACACATACATACACGCTCACGCACACACACACATAGATGCACGCACAGTTGAAAAGTCGAAACCCATTCAGCCGGCATCCTGCGCCGCAAAGTAGGCTAAAAATATGGCACAGCAGCGGCAGCGGCAGCAGAGGCAGCAGCAGAGGCAGCAGCAGAGGCAACTACAATGACGATGATGATGATGATGTTGATGATGATGGTCCAATAACCTTTTACACGGGCTGCTCTCGGCACAGCTTGAATGCCATTGACACTGGCCATTTGGAGGCTGCTGATTCGGGTGGTGCGCCGGTAAGAGATACTTATTTGCCATAAGTGGAACGCAGGAGGCATGAGGCAAGAGCTAAGAGGCAGCTGCGTATAAGGAGTCATTGCTCGAGAGCCTCACGCACTTATTGTTGGCCATTCCCCCTGGCCGGCTTTTGCTGCTGCTGGTTCTACGAACAGCTTTTGGCTACGTTTTGTTTTTCATTTGCTTTACTGTGTTGTTGTCGTTGTAGTTGTTGTCATTGTCGTGGGGATTTTATGGCTTTGAGGCAGGCAAGAGCTGCGTTGGCGTCGTCGTCGTCGTCGTCGTCGTCTGTGTTTTTGGCAGCCAAAGTCGCGTCGCAGCGCATCGCGTCGTGTGCGTGCGAATGCCCCGTTTCAAGGATATTTTGCGCTTTGGACTTGTTTGGCTGCCTTTTGGCATTTTATTGTGTCGTTGGCACGCATCGAGCGCAAAAAGTTAAATGTTTAATCATAAGGAATAGAGATACCGAAACGACGACTAGGTGGATAGACATTAGCCAGGCACTGTAATGTCTCCCAATTGGAAAGGATTGCCGCTGTGTCTGCAGATGAAAAAAGTTCTCTGTTTCAAGCACTGCTTAATTGAATAACATTAGGAAATGGGATTGGATTAGCCGAGCCAGAGTGAGGCTGAGGGAATAATGGCTTAAAGCTAGACAAGGGCGACTAAACTTTGGCCGAGATGAGTTAAAGCTTTCGCATTTTAGCTGGTGGCTAGAGCTGTTAAGCAACTAAGCCCCTTTCCGTTGCGCAAAGCCAATATCTTTTAATTCATTTAAACATAGTGCCTTTTTAGCGCCCTAGTTTCCTTTTTTATGGCTCATTCGCTTATCTGGCCAACACTAATTGCCGCTTAGCCATAAAAATGGCAGCCTGGGTGAAAAGTTTTGTTTTTCTCCACTTTTCGGCTGCTGGAAAAGCGTGTGGCAGTAAATTTCATTAGGGCATTTCACTCGCACACACACACAGCGCCCTCTCGCTCTCGCTCTTCCCTTTGCCGGCTTCAGCCTGCCTCTTGACTGTGCCAATGTGTTGGCCATTGGGCCAGGGCTTGGGGTATCGTTCGCAGAGTTCGCAGCTCGCCGCGTCCTAAGTTGAATAAACTCAATAAGTTCGACTCGTTTCATTTCGCCTCGCTTTTTTATAATATTTATGTCTATGTGTGTGTGTGTGTGTGTGTGTGCGTGTGTTTGTGTGTCTGTTCGTGTTGTTTGATGTTTGTATTTAGGTATGTAAAATTGTCAAATACGTCTAGACTGTGAAGGTCATTGTGGCTAACGGCTTAGGGCATTCAATTGTGCATGGCTTGGCACTCACATAATACGACTCGCAATATCCGAGCTGCAGTCTATAAGAAGTTCCTTTAATTCTGCTTTAATTCCATGCAATGCGTCATTTGCCTTGTTAATTGACATTTGATTCTGATTTCGTTTCTGATTTCGATTTTGATTTGTATGTTGATTGAAGCGACTCGCATGCGTCTCGAAAACGTGACTAAGCAACGAGTTGTAAATGATCTTTGCACAGGGAATCTGAATACTGAATTCAAAGTCTGTCTTCTTTAGATATATGCGATAGCTCATAGTTCTCTCAGTGCTTCTTCTTCTATGTTGCACATTGATCGCTCTTGCTATTGTTGTTGCTGTTGTTGTTGTTGCTGTTGTATTTTGGTTTCAATTGTAGCGACTTTTGCTCACTTACTCACTCACTCGCTCGCTCTCTCGCCGTTGCGAATCCATTTTCTCGGCTGTCAGTGCATTGACTTTTGAAAACAGCAACAGCAATAACAACAACAGCACAATTCGCCACAGTTTATATGCTGTTTTAATGCAACTAAATTTAATTAACATATTAACGCCCTTAACTACAATATAATGCAATCTGCAATTTGCCGTCGGGTTCAATGAACTCGGAAATGAATGTAACTCGTGTTGAGCGGTTTAGTTTTCAGTGGCTCTCTTATCAGTCAGCACGCGCCTCTATCTCAAGGCCGGGCACCAATATCAGTGCACTTCCAAATACCAATCTATAATCTGTCCTATATATATATATAGACTATATGGACTATATGTCTGTATATATTTATTTTTTAACACTTAACTGACGAGTCGCAGTCAGAGTCGCAGTCGCAGTCGCATTCACACGACCTTGATGACAATGAACTCACTTGCAGTCTCACACCAGGGCATGACTATATAACTCGTATATATGTGTATATATACGTATGTAGATAGAAATATCGTTTTGTCAAGTGCGCGTTTTGCTTTTGAAAAGTTGTTGTACGGTTATAAAATAAAAACATCTATTTTATGGCATATCGCTGCGATAAGATAGCCGCACACATTCAATTTGCATCATAAAATGTAAAAAAAACAAACACAAAACTCAGCGAGCGTCCAAAGTATAAAGAAACTGTTTACAGTTTACCGTTTTCCGCTTACTGTTTACTGTTTACCAACTTCAGTTGACTGTTGTGGCTGCCAAGAAGTCTGGCCATGCACCCCTTTGTTTTAGGGCTCTAACAAAACCGATATGACGACTGCTGAATGCCATGGCTTATAGCCTCAAAGTTCTTTCAACTAATTAGCTGCAGACGTGCCTATATATAAATATATATATTTAAATAAATAAAGCGCAGTATCGAAAGCGAGTGTCAATATCTGATAAGCAAGCTAATGCTGTCGATCAACCTCTTCAATTTCGCGAGCAGCTTTCACACGCTTTACGCACACAGACACAAAAGCTTTTGCTTGGGCTGGAGTGCTTGGAAAGCTCACTAATACAGGCGCATCAAGTGCATTAGAATTAAAATGTTTGTGATATGTTATTAAAACAACAAATAAACTGTGGCAATGCGAGTGCACAAAAATAGTGGAAACAAGTCGCGCTTGGCATATGGATAAATTGGCTCAACGTTGCTTTGTGTCATGCCATTAAAATTTGAAAAGCCGTATCGAGCGATGTCGGTTAATAACAGCCTACAAATTGCAGCAGATGACAGCTCAGGCAGCAGGGGCGGCGGGCCAAATGGCTTGGCTTGCTAGGGCAGTTTGAAATGATTGCAGCGATGGGGAATATATAAATATCATGTAGGCGACTCGGCGCACTGGCACCTGGCTCCTATTACATGAGCACGGCATTATTACAAAGCCGGCACAGCACAGTACACAAGCACAAGCACAAGCACAATAGCAACAGCAACAGCAACAATTGCAAATAAGAGCTAATATTAAAAGCGGCAATTTTCCATGGCACCGACAGCCGACAACTACCCGAACCACCTCGAACCACAGCGAGCCACCCATTCAGCACTGCCTTTGCTTTTTGCGTGCCATATGCGAGTTGGAAAGGATTTCCGGTTTATGCTGTTGCTTGCCAACGGCCTACCCCCACCCCGTTCCTCGTATCCCGTGCCCCCTTCCTGAACTCGTGCTCCTCAGCTCTGTGCACTTCTTTAACCTTTTGTAATTGTTTTGTTAGGCAAATTTCAAAGCGCAAAGCAAATGCCATGTCTCTCAAGCTAATGGCCGTTTCACAATTGATATATTATTTAGAAACCTTCTTTTTTAGGTGGACACTACTTCATATTGCTTTTGCTTTATCGATTGCGACTGTGAAATGCAATTTCATTTCAGCCAGAATTCATTAGAAAATCTCACCTGTGACAAAAAGGAATTCTACTTTCAACAGGCCTTCATAATTAGCCAAGCTAGTGCATCAAAGCGCACCTGAAACAACAATTGAATAAACCCACCTACTGTATGAGAGAGACAAAGTGAGGGGGGGAGAGAGAGAGATAGAGGGGGCAGCTACTCTGGTTGAATCCATGCACTTGAGTTCAAAAACTCAAACATATGGACTGAAAACGTGAGGCACAGGCCGGCAAACAGGATACAGCACAGAGCATGGCAAATATGGGGAAAGGGCTGCTCGAGGGGGTCGCAACTAAATGCCAGAGGTGGGGCACAGCTCGTGCTTTTTTCACGTGTGAGGCAAAGACCAGAAAAGAGACCGAAACAAAAAAAAAAATAAATAAAAGAAAAGAAAAAGGTAAAGAAAATGCCCTTGCTTCAACACAGGTTTTGGGGCTTGCGTTGTTGTCGATCTGTACTCTGGTGCTGTTGCTGTTGCTGTTGCTGTTGCAGGCAGTCGTACGTGCTGCATGGCAGAGGCAGCTCCGGTCTGTGTACCCCTTCGACCAGCAGCAGATCCCTCTTCCATTTGCAATGCTGCTGCTTGGTTGTCGTGCCTTTGTTTTCGATTTGAGCTTAGTTTTGCCTTTTGCTTAAAGCCTTTTTGCAACGTTTACGCTTCGTGTTGTTGGCAGTGTTTGCACCGGTTGTTGTTGTTGCTGTAGTTGGTGTTGTTGTGGTAGGCCTGGATGTTGTTGCTTATCCTGTGTGTCGTTGAACTCGCAACCGGTGCAAAGGAATAGAAGCAATGCCTGCACCTATGCCGCTGCCATTGCATGCAGCACACTGAGAGAGAGAGAGACAGAGAGACAGAGAGAGAGAGAGAGAGAGAGGGAGGGAGGAAGATAGAGGGAAAGACTGCCTCTGTATGCACTTGACTTTGGCAGGAGCGGGCTGCAACGTGGGTCAGGACAGAGCTATGACAACTTTTGCGACAACACGCCTGCAGAAGCCTGAAAAGGCGCCGGCCCTAAGCCCCAACACAGGCCCCAGCATAAAAGGCGAATAAGCACAAAACACTGAACGGCCAAGCGAACGAACGGGGGCTTAAGAAATGTAAACAAGCTAAAACAAACTGCAGTTCAGTTCAGGCCAGGCGCCATGGCAACCCTACTGGCAGCACTCTTACTGTGTGTGTGTGTGTGTGTGTGTGTGTGAGTGCATGGGGTGGACATTTTATGCATAAAAACTCTATTGAATTTTGTTTTGCATCCATGTTTGGGGAGCCCAAGCACAGCCAGGCTTTGGGGCTTCTCGTTTTCTTTCTGCTTCGTCTTTTTTTTTTTTTTTTTTTTTTGTATTTTCGTTTTGGCCATAAACTGTGAGCATGTGTAAATATTTTAGCTGATATGGGAAAACGGGTTATGCGGGGCCACAGAGGGGGCGTGGCAGTTGCATTGACAATATACAATATGCGCCATGAATTCATTTGGTTGCATAAATAAAGCCATAGAAAAAACTTCAATTGGCAATCGGAAAGGACACTAGGAAAAACCAGAAAGGTTTCAAGGCAAGAGTAACTGGACACAGAGTTCGATTTGAAGCAAAAATTAAACAAAAATCAACAAAAATGCGAAATCTTTCAAATGAAATGCAAATATAATATAAATGGAAATTTATATTCAATAAATTTGATGTTAACTACACTTTGGGTTGAAGGAAAGAGTTTCCCAATGAAAAAGTTGAGCTGTGATTTCTCTGCTACAAGCACACACAAATATTTATGTATATATATATATATATATATATATATATATATATATATAGACTTTGTAACCGGTGGATAATTCTTGCTTTAATGTACACATCACGATAAAGTTGACTCAGGGTACGGCCTTCTCATAATTTCATAGTTTGCAAGCTCTTGCGATATGCCCCACGGTCTAAAGATACACTCATGCATGCCAGAAGTGTGTGAGTGTGAGTGTTGGTGTGTATGTGTGTGTGTGTGAGTGTGTGTGGTGTTGTTGGTCAGTCAATAGCTTAGCTAGCGAGGCAGTTGCCGCGGGCCGCTGCGTTGCCCATTTGCCGACATGTAAAATGATGCGTAAACAATATTCTGACGCATCATTAAAACGCCTGAACAAGGCGCATCGATCAGCTTGATTCAGCTGTGTATGTCTGCATGTGTGTGTGTGTGTGTTTGTTGATGTGTTCTTTTTGCGCAGAACGAACATGATTATGATGACGCATCGCGATGCATGAAAGGCAGCCCAGTTCCCATTTGAAACTTTCAGGCACTGCCCTGCCTCAACACAGCGAAAACAACTAATTCAATTTTGCTCGCTTGGACACGGCCAGCGACGGGAACTGGGACTGGGATGGGGGACTGGAATTGGGACTGAGACCGGGTTAGCGTCTGAGTTCGTCATGTCCACCTTCACGCGCTGCCAGCAGAGTTCAACTGCCTCGCAGCGTACGCAGAGATGCCACGCGTTGGCTCCGTCTCTGCTGCACTCAATTGCCCTCGCTATCTGTCTCCCTCTCTCTTTCAGTCGCTCTCTTTCTCTTTGGGGCAATGCATGTTGTCCAAATGTATCGCTTGATCGTTGCTTGCCCCATTGTTGTTGCTGTTATTGCTGCAGCATGCTCACTGCTTGTTTATGCTGATCCCTGTAATGAGATATAATGCCGGCCGGCCGGCCGGCCCCAAGACAACCAAACTAGCAACAGCAACAACAATGAGCCGCTGCTGTTGCTGTTGCTGCTGCTGCAGCTTCTTTACGGCACCGGCACCTGACCTGGCACAGAATGGCAGCTTTGTACTCCGGAGGGACAACAACAGCTTTGCCATAACACAAGCAAAGTTGTGCATAAATTGCAACGAGGGTTGCTCAAATCAAATGCAACAAATGCAAAGATCCTCACAAATCCGCTGAACAACTGACGAACTTTTCAAACCACCCACTTGTATTTATAAAGAATATTCTGTAATGTATATGTGCATATATTTATGAGCGCGACTGTGTGTGTGTGTGTGATCAACAGCAAACATCATTATCAGCATTTGGGCCACATCATTATCATGCTGCATTCATGATTGTTGTCGCATCCCAACAACAACAGCAGCAACAACATTGATAAGTCAACAACAGAAGAAGCAATGCAGCCTCTGACTAACCTAGCGCTTGGCAATTCAGCTCACGTATGACTGATAGAGCGAGAGCAAGGGAGACAGACAGAGAGTCAGAGAGGGAGAGAGAGAGAGAGAGAGAGACAGAGAGAGAGACGTAGCACAGCACTGACCTGGACAAGTGACGAAGTGACGCAGCGGATCCTCAGCAGCATTTGCGTTGACTGAATCAGCAAACATTATGCATACAGCTGATTCTGATTGGAAGAGCTGAGCTGAGCGTGGGTGTGCGTGTGTATGTGTGTGTGTGTGTGTGTGTGTGTGGAGGGGAGGGGCTGGGGCTAACAGGGGTCGATGCGCTGAACTGCATGCGTGGATATTAATGACCGGCCTCGACCCCAACCGAACGAACGGCAAACGGCAGCGTCAACGAACGTGCCCAAGTAATAAAGAAATCTTCAATGTTGGCGGGGGCCGCAATTTCATGCGGATGCAGGGATTAAAGTGGGCGGTGGCAGCGGCGGTGAAGGAGGAGGTGGAGCCGGCAGCTAGGGAGCTGCTTCTCGGAATGAAACAAACAAAAACAAAAAAAAAAACAAAAGCAAACAAGAACAAGAAATTGGCAAGCGCGTTCAAGAGGCGCATAAATTACAGCGCTGCTCGCTGCTTGGCCCCCGTCTGGGGCTCGGCTCTCATCTGTTTTTTTTTGTTTTTTGTTTTTTAGCTGTTGTTGTGCGGCAGGAAATGCTTTGCCATCGCCATCGCCATCGCCAATGCAACGTCGCATCGTTGACATTGCCAAGCATTTGCATTGGCTCCAAAAACTGAAAAGACTCATGCCACACCCACATGTTGCAATAGCCTCCGCCATTGCTGCTGCTGCTGCTGCTGCTCCAACTGCAATTGCAGTTGGAAATTTTTGCTTAATTTTTTAATTGCCGCCAAAGCAATTTTCCCTTGGCTTTGGTATTGTTGCCATCGCAGTCGGTAATTAAAAATGCGTAACGCGCCTTTGTTCTTGTTAAACATTAAGTGGTGCTGGTTGTTGTTGTTGCTGCGGTGGTTGTTGTTGTTGTGGTTGCTGCGGCCACTAATGTGTCGGTCGCCTGCTGCTTTGATCGTGCCACCAACAGCTGGTGGCTGTCGGCAGCCTAGTCCTAGTTTCCTGTTGAGCTTAAAGCCAGGTTAACCAGGTAGAAAATCGAACAGCTAAACCAGGTAGCCATGCCTGGTCCAGCTGCTAACTCTAGTAAGACTTACCCACACCTAACCATAGTTGGGCTATATAATTAGCAAGATTTGTGCACAGCTTACCTGAAATATGAAGAGAGAAAAGATCTGTTAGTTGTTGGCAAATGATCGAGAGTTCTTTAGCTGAAGCTGAAGTACTTTAAGTATTTTTCATATACTAGTTGCAAAAAAGATCTCAAAATAAATACAAAGGCGATTGAAATAGGCAGAAATTGCGCCGCGCCGAACCGAACCAAAAGCCGATGATAATAATGATGCCGTTCAGGTTCTGCGGCCAAGCCGACCTAGCCCAACATTGTTTTTGTTTTACCCAGAGCCAACTCCTGCTCAGAGCGGCTGTGGCTGCTGTTGCGGCTGTTGTTGTTTTTCAGTTTTAATATCTGCGCCTCAGTATCATGTCGCGGAGCCAGTGAGCAACATGTTTGTAAGCCTGCAACAACAACAACGACAACAACAACAATTTGCGAGTGCTGCGGCACTCGGCGGCAGCAACGACGACGACGACGACGACGACGACGATGACGACGACGGCAATGGCCAAGCCTCTTGCCAGCTGCTTTTTGTGCCACTTCCACACACACACAGACAGAGAGAAGACAGCGATGTTGTAGTTGATAATGCCAGCAATATTGCTGTTGCTGTTGTTGCTGCTGCTGCTGCTGCTGCTGCTGCTGCTGCCACTTGCCGTGGACTGGCTCATCAACTGGATTTAGTGGCACATGCGAGCGCTGGCTGCAAGTCCAAAGTCGCTGCTTGTTGCATTTAGTCATCGTTCTCTCCTGCTCCTCCATCATCATCATCATCACCATCATCATCATTTTCATTGCCGTTCACTGTAGCCTGCCCTGCTCTGCGTTCCACTTCAACACCCGGCGCATTGCCTTTCCCACAGTTGTTGTTGCTGCTGCTGCTGCTGCAACAGTTGCTCTTGTGCACAGAGTGCAGCAGAGTTCGTTCCACTCTGGTTTTTTTTTTTTTTTTTTGTATGTATGTTGTTTGTTTTGTTTTTTTCTTTTCTTTTTTTGCATTGCCTTTGCTGCCCGTTCGCTTTGTTTTGATATCATGCATTTTGTTTTGCTATTCATATTTCTTCTGGATTTTGTATTTTGCTCGCCATTCCCGACTCTCTCGCACCGCCTGATAATTGCAGCGAGGCGAGAAACTGGAATTGCGCGCATGACGTCACGGAGGGCATTCACTTTATGCTGCTGCTGCTGCCTCTGTTGTTGCTGCTGCCTCTGCTGTTGCAGCAACATGTTGCTGACATTTGCCTGGCGAATGGGCAATCAATTATTATCGTGTACCGACTTTGGTCTCATTTACAATTGGTACGAGCTGCTGCTGCTGCTGCTGCTGTTGCTGCTCTTGCTGCTGCCATTGTCCAGCTTTATGAGACACGAAATTTAAATTTTACACATCGATACGAAAGTTCGTAAAAGCAGCCATTGTCACGATAAATCAATTGCACTCTTGGCCTGCACTTCAGCTAACTCGTTTGCTCGCCACATGCGACAATGTTGCTGCCGTGCCAACTTCTTTGTCTGCTTCTTTTACTTCTCTACCTCCATCTCTTTCTCCTTCTGCTTCTTCTTCGTCAACGAGCGCTCACGGTAGCAACATGCAACTGACACTGACACTTACGTATGTTAATGTTGACAAAAGAGTCGAAGACAAAACAAAGTAGCAGCCACAACAAACCCAGTTGTTGCTGCTGTTGCTGTTGTTGCTGTTGCCTCAAATAGTTGCTCACTCCACTCACTGCTTGTGATTTGCAGCCAGGAGCAGAGCTAAGCTCGGCAGTTGATAGCCTTAGCATGTTACAATATGTAAACTATACTAGCTGTAAATATTTATCACATTATTGTATCGATAATACAATATTTAGATACATGTAAAGTTAGCTCAGGCTAAAAGCGAGGATTGTATATTCAGTCGAACTGAACTAGCTAGTAGCTGAGTTTTATATTTTATAAAATTAAAAAAAAAAAAAAATTAAAAATTGATATCATTAAATAAGGTTTCTGTTGAATTTAATGGCAGCTCAAATTACATTATAGTATACTCAAGTATACAGTTCTACTTTAATTTCGCATTTAGTCTAAAACAAATTTAATTCTGACAAATTTCCCTTATTTTATGGCACAACCAATCCACTGCAGAGTTTCAGAATCTATACATATTTATCCAACTATTTTCGTATCTTTATTTTCAATCCAAATATCAAAATGCTTTCTATGTTTGAACGGTATTCATATTATTCATATATTTGATGCATACACTTTTCGAAATCTATTTGATTTGAGTTGTGTTTCTGCTTGCTATCAAGCTAGATCTATATATTTTATGCATATGCTGGCAAACACATGAATGTCGTTCGTGTTTGCACCAAATGAAGTCGCTTTCGGTTTGCCTGTGTAGCTGTAGCTAGAGCTGTGCTCGCCCGCCCCCTCGTGCAAACTTGCCCCTGTTAAACAAAATAGTAGACAATTATTTAGCTACTGTTAACAATTTCGAAACATGTTCAACGCTTGACCTTTTTCTGCAGCGCTCAATTTATGAGCTCAACACATGAGCATACAACATGCAAAGCGCCGTGTCAACAGCAGCAACAGTAAAAGCAACTGCAACAACAACAGCAGCACATTTGGGCCACTTGGTGGTGCCGCCCCACTCCGACCCTCCGACCGCTGGCCGTGGGGCTGGCGTGTCAGCAATGCAATTATTGTGATTTTTTGTTGGCCAGAGCTTGCATCCGTGGCATGGCATGGTTAGGGCAAATAAAAGCCGCCACAGCTCACATTTTCATTTGAAGTCAACGTTGGGGCTTCAACTGGATCATTAGGCGCGCCCTGGAGCCATTAATTTCTGCAGCCCGAAAAGTGTTTGCCAATAGACGAGCGACGGGCGACGAGCGTTGAGAGAGCGCAAAGAAAAACACAAACTAAACGCAGCATTTAAGATAAATTTGCGACGATAGCATAGACCCAGACAGACAAACAGACAGAGACAGAGCCACGTTGTGGCATGGAGCATGAGAGAGCTCTGAGCTGTGAGCTGGATGCATGGGAGCTGGGTGTATAAGGGCATGGACAGCGGCAGCAAATGGCAATCAAGTTCAATGCACAGCAACAAGCCAACGGAATAGGAACCTGGCTGAAAGGATGGCCAGAGCATGTCTGCACTCCAAGTCGAGCAACTTATTGGCCATTTCGTTTTGTGGCTAAAACTTTGTCTTACCGTTCAAATCTGCTGCAGGCCAAAGGCAGAAGGAACACAAGAAACTGCAGCAACAACAGCAACAGCAACAGCAACTGAAACTGTGCAACAGTTGAATGTAATTTGAAAATATATTCGAGTTAGCCTCTCATATGAGTCTGTTCATTATTAAAAAAGCCGCTCTTGCTGTTGCTGCCTGCTGCAGTTCAATGCTCCATTTGCTTAGTGAATTACAGATTGAAAGAAGGGCCCGGCCAGCGACGAGTACGGTTGAGGCTACGGCTACTGGGCTGTAAATCAGAAAAATCAACACATAAAAACCTAAACAATCGCCTCATTAATTACAATTAGAAGTGTTTATTGCCGAAGCGCAGCCATAAAGTCGGTGTCCAGCCACCGAGGCTTGCGTCATCATCAAAGAACGGACTTTAGTTAACGATCACAGCGAGCCACATTTTCGCCCCTTCATCTCTGAGCAGCGCGCAAAACAAAAAACCAAAAAGAGAAAATAAAAATACGAAGAAGAAGAAGATGCGAACAGCGACTGCAGACCCAGTTGATGGCTTTGACAGCGTACCCCAAGTCGCCCCAGGCCACTCACTCGGGGGCCTTTACTGTAGGATTCATCAATCAACAGCTGTCACTGCAGCAGCCAGCAGCCAGCAGCCAGCAGCCAGCAGCCGGCAGCCGGCAGCCCGTCAACCGGTTATGCTTGGTCCACTCTGTCCACACGGGTCCACTCTAAATCAGCACCGCTGTCCCTTTGTGCGTCTGTCGTGTCATTTTCAGCGCAGGCGCAACGTTTGGCCAGTGCCACTGGCTCAGCTTCCTGTTGGCTTTAAACAGCCTCTCTCTCCCTCTCTCTCTCTCTCTCTCACGCTCACTATCTTTCTCTCTCTATGCAGTGCACTTTGTTTGTTTGCTAACTTCCTTCGACTGTCTGTTTGTTTTCTCAGCCTGTTGCACATTTCATGGCATTTGGCTCGTACTGCTCGCCTTTCTGCGGCAAGATTGCGATTCAGTGAGCTGTCGTTGCCGTCTATTTATGCAAATGCCGGCGATAATTGTGCCACGAATGTTGCATAATCATGACACATAACAAATGATATGCTGATTCCAATAGCAGCCGCACATTCGCAGTCAGCATCAGCATCAGCATCAATGTCACGGCTCGTTAGTAATGATGGAATGCCATCTTGAAAATGCTGTCACATGAACCACTTGGGAATTACAATATGCCAAATACATACTTATATATTATATATATATATATATATATATATATATATATATATATATATATATATATATATATATGATTATATATATGCATATTCTATTTATATCTCTAGGTTTTTGTTTTAAAGCTTTGAGCGCTTCGACAGTTTCCGGCTGAATTGTTCAAAGCAAACGCTTATGCATCCGACTGATGCCCACATTTCCAGGTCATTTGTTTTGCCACGCCCACATTGTTGAGTATTTATAGCATTTCGACCCATTGGACAGTCACTACTATCATTTTTTTTCCGCCTTGGCGCTGATATTTTTAACGCTGGCTGTTTTCAGCACCTGCCGGGCTGAAATAAAAGCATCCTTTTGCAATAGGCCACAGATTTGGCTTGCAGATCTGGCTTAAAGGCGCGCTAAAAGTAACCATGGAGATAAATAATGTCTGTCGAGCAACAGGCAACAGCTAAAGGATAAAATGTCAGCGTGTGCCTTTGACGAGCTCTTTACGCCTAATCTACACTCTCACACAAAGAGAGATTGGGATAGAGACAGAGTCGCTCTTGGCGTTCTTTTCATATCCAGTTGCAGGCTTTGCCTTTCAGTAAGTTTAATACGCGCATAATTGCATCTCAGGCAAGTCCTCTGACCGCCCTCCCACCCTTCCACTCACCTTGTGCCAGCAGCTGTTGCAGCGACATCTCAGCTCTGTGCACCACATCATTTAGCTCACAATTGTGTTGTTGTTAGCTGCTTTGGCAAGCAGCTGCTTCAAATGTTGGTCAAGAATGTACTGGCTCTTGCAGCCGTCTTTTATTGCTGGTATTCGTTTTGATTTGCGACTCAACGCAACTCAACACAACTCGACGCGACTCGACTCGACTCGACTCGATTGGGTTGCCAACCTAAATTGCCGAGCAGCTCTCGAGTGACGCGCGCGCCTTTGGGCCATGCGATAAGCAGCCAACTGCAATCAACTTACCAAGTAGGTGGGCGTTAGGCAGGGTGGGGCGGGGCAGGGCGGCGGTGCACATGCTGCTCTACATTACTCAGCGGTGTTGTGAAATTGCCGGCGACTATGTGTTTTTACCCCTTTTGTGAACCATAAAAGCCAAAAGCAGATTGTGAGACGGAAATTGGGTTCGTTATAGATGAGGTCATTAAATATGCCCATGTGTGTGTGTGTGTGTGTGTGTGTGTCTGAGTAAGTGTATGCTTGTGTGTGTGTCGATGATATCCTGTTGAAGACGGCACCTATGATGAGGCCATCAAATGGACAGCATAGTTGCAACGCTTGATTCCAGCCGATTTGCAAGCCTAACGAGGGCCAAGCGCACTCTGCCTCACTCTGCCCAGCTCAGCTCAGCTGTAACTTTCCCAGCTCTTGTTCATTTAATTAACCACAAAATGCAATTACTAGCAACGGCAACAGCAAAGGCAAAGGCAGCAACAAAGGCAACAACCTGCGACCCATTGGCAAAAAGTCCCGAAGCAAGATTTTAAACACTTTTACGAACCGTTTACTGACTTCTTGCAAAGGTTCTCAACGAACGACAGATGCTCCTTGTGCCCAGCCCAGCCCCAAAATATGCAATTGAAATGTGTATAGAAAAAGATAATCAAATCAGAGTTGAGATGAAAAGGCAGAGCTGCTGTGAGAAAATTGCAGCTGAAGCATGATTGCAGATAGTAAACATTTCTTATGAAAGAAAATATATTTTTCTATGGAAACACTAATTATGTATATAAATATATTTAAATTAAATATATATAAAATACATGTACATATAATTTTTAAAATTTCTTCTTTTTTTCTTTATTTAGCACTCTTTCAACAGCTGTTTATCATACGATCTGTGTGTCTGGTTAAAGCTGTTCGCACTGCGCTATAATTTGCACCTTTGAAGTGGAAAATGCACGCAATGTGACACAGGTGCAAGACACACACACACGCACACACAGAGACGTGGAAAAGCCGCTTTTAAATGTCACCTGGTAATTATATTTGTTTGCTTATTAAAATGATTTATGAGCGCAACATGAAATGGGCTTTAATTGAAGGTAATGTGAAATTAAGAGTTTCGTCCCCCCTCAGAACGCGGCCCAGCAACACCTACAAAAAACAAAAACATCAGCAATCGGAGTCCACAAATACGAAAAAAAATAAATAAAATACAGTCAGAGTAATTATGGCTTACGAATGCTGAGTGCGTTGCTATTGTTGCTCGCTGAACAAACTGCAAGTGCGCAAATATGAAAATGTGAAACATGATACATGCGAGTGGAAAAGCCACTCAACGCTCGACTCAGACAGCTTGACGCCAGAGCCAGAGCCACAGCCGCTGCCACAGTCAGAGTCAGAGTCAGAGCCAAAGCGAAAAGCAAACTCTAAAAAGTTCCGTGTAACGATGATAAAGCTAGCCACAATAGTGTTGTTGACTATTGTAGTTGTTGCTGCTGCTATAAAATGGCAGTCAGTTAGTCAGTTAGTCAGTTAGCCAGTTAGTCAGTGAGGCAAACCAGCCAACGGGTTATAACAATGTCTATAATAGCAATTATCAAGCACAGGAAATTCCCGTTGTATTTGTGCAGTTTATGAAACGCTGGCCAAAAGCAGTGCAAAGTTTGCTGAATGAGTGAAATACACAGATAGAGAGAGAGCGAGAAGGGGGAGAGAGAACAAAGGTGTCTTTGTCTAATTGGTTGCACAAGCGTAATGATGATCTATGAGAGACAGAGAGAGAGAGAGAGAGCATAGAATGACGTATGTGCATCAAATATGTATATAACATATATATATATATATATATAATATATATAGAGAGATATCAGCCCTAACAACTGTTGCTACACTGCACGGCCAGTGTGGGCTGGCCAATCGTTAAAATGAAACTGTCAAACGAAATCAACGCAACACGCCATCTAGCGTGCAGCAGGCGCAGCTAACAACTAAATACTAAATACCTTGCATGTAATGCCCATTAACCTCTTGAACTGCCATTAAACAGACGGCCAAACAAGTTTTTTTTTTTTTTTTTTTTTGCTTTTTATTCGAAAAGCACAAATAATCTCTTGATAAATTGCGATTTTGTGCACACACACAAAAAGTTGTTAACAAATTCATTTGGCTGCTGTTTATTTAAAGTTGAATTTGATTCTTATCTTCTGCACTTTGTTTTGACTTTGGCATAATGCAAATTGCCAGCTAATCATTCCAGCTGTTTCAATAAAAATATAAAAAAGACCACCAATAACTTTTCGCTCTTTTCATGCTAGCTCATTTCTCTGTTTTATCTTTTTATTATTATTATTTTTATTTTGGCAAATTAGTTTCATTATTATTATTTTTTGTTGTTGCTTTTTTATTGTTTGGTTTTTTTTCACATTTTTGTTTGCTGCGGTGAAATCTTCAAGGCCATGCATATTGACTGAGTCGACTTTTTGTCGATGTTTTATTTTTTTATTTTTTTATTTTCATTTTCGCTTTGTGCTTTTTTATATAATTTTTTAACAATTTGTTGTTGCCGTGCTGTTATTATTATTTGTTATTTGTTATTTTGTTGCTGTTGCAACCTGTCGCAAATATTTCGACGCATTTGTTATGCTCAGCTTATTTCATGATGATGATTGCTCTAAGTGTGTGTGTGTGTGTGTGTGTGTGTGTGTGTGTGTGTGCGACTATATTTATAGCTGCTGCAGTCATTCATCATGTGAGAAAAAAGAAGAAGAAAAAAATTAATAAGCCAAAGCACAACACAAGTTGCGCCCACATGCAGAGCAGGAAGTGGCCAAGAGAACAGGTTGCCTCGAACTCGGACGCGGACTCAAACTGCGACTCGAGTTCTGTCTAAGTGCCTGGCCAACACTTTTTGGGCTACTTCAATGTGCTACATTTGATGTTTTTTGCTGAAAGTCATGCAACACGCCAGCCTGCAAGGTCAACGTGGCCAGCGAAGGTGTTTCATGGTGCTTGTGTATCCAAATATATTTTTGTTTGATTTGACCGATTGTCCGGGGCGTCAAGGCTAGAAGCCACAACGCCAGTCGGCAACCAGTTTGCGGCCCAAAACAATTTCTGTTTATCGGTCACAACAAAAAAAGATATGACTTAGCAATAGCAGCGCTATAAATCAATGTGATTTCAATCAAATGCAGTCTGAAAAACGAAAGTTCATGTGATATGAAATCGGCTTAATAAAGCATTATGAAGCATTCACTAAGTACCTAAAAGTAAAGCACTCTGAGGGAATATTCATATTGAAGAGCGGAGCGTGGATAGTGGAGAGCTGAGAGTTGAAACGATGACGTGATCGTGGGGTTGCGGCTTTATCAAGACGAATCCCACAATTTGTTAAAGCTGACTCACATTTGGGTATAAAAGATTTAAGCGGTTTGGCTAAGTGGTTGCGATGGCAAGTTATCAAGCTGGATTGCTAATCCATTAGATGCTTATATGTTAAACGATTCTCAAAATATGCTGATGACGCTCGTTTAGCAGCTTTTGATGAGCGGACAGTAAGAAGAAAGAAGCAGAGAGAGAGAGAGAGAGAGAGAGAGAGAGAAAAACAGGAAATATAAACAATGCATAGAGCTATATAAATAATATGAGCGAATGCAGCAGGCAGAGCATAAAGAAGGTAGCGCAAAATAAATGACATTGTCGGTTAAAAAACAAGTCGCAATGATCTAGCCGGGCATGCGCGACGTGGCCATACCCTAAACACAAATATTTGTTGTGGATCAATGTATAAAAATAGAAATTTTTGATTTGTTGACTTCAAGTACAAAATTGAGATTGATATCGATTTTTATCGTCGCATGAATTCTATCGATCACCATATGGCATATGATAGAAGACTCAAACAAACTCTAGCTGAGTCAATTTGATAGATGAGTCAATTGGATCAGATATATATCTACATGTATATCTTTCTATATATCTATATCTATATGTATATCTTTCTATATTCATTTCTTGCAGTGTAACCTACCCGAATAGACAACCAATCGAGCCCTGCTTAGCCACTTAGCCATAGATTGAATTTATGCAAATAATCAAAACAAGGATGCGAAAAATAATACAGAGAATTAAAAACAGATATTTATCAATATAAACAAATAAGCAAATAAACACAATTTGTATGCCAAGAGCGAAGGCACTTTTGAAATTACGGTTAATAATACCTGAGCGTAGTTATTTCAGAATGCAAATATTTGCCAAATGCGAACGAACGCTGAAAAGCGAATGAACCGAATCAGCCGTTCGGATCGGTTGAATGCACTGCGCCTTGGCTACCAATCTAAAAAAAAAATCCAAAAAATCAAGAAACAAAAAAAAAAAAAACAAAGCATAGACAAAAGTAAAACAAAATAAAAACTGAATTATTTATGTGTGGGCGCGCCGACAGAAGGTCGGAAAGGATTTCGTTAAGGAAGGTTTGCCACAGAAAGAGATAGCGATAGAAAGAGAGAGAGAGAGAGAGAGAAAGGGAGAGAGAGAGAGAGAGAGAGAAATCTAAGCTCAGCTGGCTGGACGCACTTGCTATGCAAATGGGATTCAAATTTCAGCCGTAAAAAAGGCGAGCGAGGCGAGGTTTTTGAATTGTATCCAACAGATACTTCGCACAGGGCATGAAGAACTGTCGTCATATTGGCAGCGAGCGTCACAAGTTATACGACGATTGGTTGTTGTCGTCGTCGTCGTTGTTGTTGTTGTTGTTGTTATTGCTTTCCGGCATTGCAAGCCGCGCACGGGCAATGACAAGCACATAGACAGCCACAGCTACAGCCACAGCTACAGCCACAGCTACAGATACTTGTGCGCGAAACAGATACAGATACATTTGGCGCGGTAGCTGAAAGCGCATTTTATAAATAGTTGCTGCTGCTGTGGCTTTTAAAATGTATGAGTATCAGCAGCAGCAGCAACAGCAACAACAACAACGACAAATAAGTTGTTTGTTGGCTTTTTGATTTTGTCATTGCAAAAACAAACAATAAATAAAATACAAAGCTTTGCGAGTTTTATGATAGCCGCAGACACAGACACAGATACAGATACAGAAACAGAAACAGAAACAGATACGGATACATATGTATATATATATATATATATATTAGTATTGCCAATACTAATGCACATTCATACTAATAGAAACACAATTACGTGCGCGCATATGAGAATTTGAGAATTTGACAGTTTTTGCAGCACAACGGGATCTTCAGACAGAGAGCGAGAGAGTGTGTGTGAGAGAGAGAGGGCTAGTGAGAGTGTGGGTTAGCAGCTAGAGGTGTGAGCGAGAGAGATTGCGGCGGCGATCGTTTTCAATTTTCGTCGTTGTTGTTAGTTAACGTCGCCACCTTCGTCAGCAGCGACGTCGACGTCGACGCCGACGCCGAGGCCGACGCTGGCAACGGCATTGACCGCTAGAATGCAATCAACCTATTCCAAGGCCAAGTGGCCAGCGGTTTTAGCTGTAGGTGTCTGTATCTGTATGTGTGTGTGTATATAAACACGTAAAGCTAGCTGTAGATATATGTGTGCCATATTAGCGAGACGCAGCTACGGAATCAAAATAACGAAAATGTCAGAGAATAGCAAATAAAATGCTGCAACAAAATAGTCAACAAATTGCGCGTTTGATAGATGTGGGTGTTTTTCAGTGTGGGTCAAAGGCTAACAAATTGCTGAACAGCTCAAAGAGTGTGCTTTCCTTTAAACACTCTTTAACATGACCAATTGCTTGGCACAGCGCAGTTCCAGGAACTCTTTCGCATTACTTTATGGCGGCGATTGCAAAATAATGCAATAATTCGCTGACGCACTCTGATAAGCTGATTACTTGAAGACGTTTAAAGCATTTCAGTTGATTGCGTTTTCTTTTGCCAAGGCCTCGTTGCTTGCCAACTAGCCGAAATGTGATTTATGCTCGCCATTAATTGGCCAAAAAGCTTCTGTCAATGCGTAAAGGTCCGGCACTGAAATAAATTCAAATACGGCGCATGCGGTAAACCGGAATCGGAACAGCGCGTCATCAATTTTATACATTTTTGTTTTTTGTTGTTTTTCGTTTGCTTGCCTCTTTCCGTTCGCTTTTGTATTTTGCAATATTTTCACATTGATTTATGCAATTGCAGTGTGTTTTAGCAGATTGTCTGCCTTTGAAAATGTAATTTATGAATTGAATAAAACTAAATTGCATCGTTAGCAGAAATAAATCAGAGTTGTGCTGCCATACCGAAATACTCTGCATTTTAGTTAATGCTGGAAAAGTGCTAGATATAAAAATCCATTGCTCATACGCAATGTTGTACACTTTTTGGTTTGGCTCGATGGCCCTTTCAAATTTGTAATATCTGTGGATGATCGTCAAAGCAGGCAAAGCTAAAGGCGAACGCTAAACGGCAAACGAATACAAATAATTGCCGTCTAGACATAATTGAAGTGTCATTATGTTAATGAAACACGAGTGGCTCGCTTGTCTCGACTGTGGCTTGTAACAAAGTTAAGAAATGAATACTGAGATTTGGGTTGCCACGAAACAGGCTTTCTAAACAAGTGCAGCCACAGAGACTTGGAGACCTGGGCACTTGACGAGTGTTTCAAGCTCAGCTGCATTCGCTTAGCTATATTTACATAAAAGCATGTACGCAGGTACTTTAACAAGTGCTGGCTTGTACCTGTCAAGGTGTTCGAGCCCACACGGAAATGCCGGCTAACACTGAATACCAATTGTAGCGACAAAATCGCATGAGGCTGCGTCACAAACGAAAATAATATGATAAACGCAATACTCACACAGCGGCAATAATTAAACGCAATATGTCAACTCGACTCGACTCGACTCACCTGCAAAGATAAAATATGAAAAGGCGACTTTAAATAAATGACAGTTTGAACAGCGCATTAATATCAAGCAATTAACGATTCAATTATGCATGGGACAGGGCAAACCAATGAGAATGCCACAAATAATGTTGCATACGCAATGAATAAATTACGCATACGCCGCATTGCACGCACTTGATGGGCCCATTAACAGACAATTGGCAATTGGCAACTCCTGAAATCTCTTTTCAATTTCAAAGTTTTCGGATTTCGCATTGCATTGACAGCTGTCAATTTCGGGCTTTGCGAATTTGCCCGCAGGCGACAAAGACTTCCAAAGAAATTGGCAACTTGGAAGCTAACCTTGAAGCAATATCGATTGCTTTTTACCAAAGAAATGTTCAGCTGTGCGTGCATGAGTGTGTGTGTGTGAGTGTGCGTGTGTGTGTGTTTGATTGAGAGGCGTACGCAACAGCAAAAACCGCAAGGAAAAACCCAAAAGCTGAACTTAAATCCAAGCCTCACACATTTGGTAACCATAATTAAGACAAAGTTCCATTAATGAAAGCGCACCACAGAAAAGGACGAGGACGAGGACGAGGGCGAGGGCGAGGGCTGCTCTGACAGTTGTGAGCATGCGCAGCTCGAGCAGAGAGCGAAAATTGCGCGGGAAAACCGAAAAGCGAACAAACAGTTGCAGTTGTTCTGGTTGTTGCATGCGACCCACTGAACCACTAAAAGCGGCTGACGTCGCTGCAAAGCCAATGGCAAAGGCAGCAGGCAGTAGGCAGCAGGCAGCAGGCAGCAGGCAGCTGGTGGCAAGGCAGATGGCAAAGGTTTGCCATTTTGCTTGGGCAAATTCGCCGCAACCCTTAAAAGTGTTGCCATATCGATTTTCGCTGGTGACGTGTGGTATGTGGGCGATGGCAACGCCTACAGCCAACAGCAATGGCAACGCCGACGTCGACGTTGACGCCAGCGCTGACTTTGCTGCCTGACCTTGAATACATCTGCAGAACTTTTCTCTATGCATTGCCAACAAATGTCTGTTAGTGTGTGTGTGTGTGTGTACAGTGTTTATATATGTGTGCATGTGTGTGTGTGTGTTTTACTTTGCTGCTGTTGCTTTTGGCCGCGATTTTAATCGCTCGCTTTGTTTTATGCTAAACTTTGTTCCGGCCAAACCCTTGGCAAGAGCTCCCACTAACTTATATATATATATATATTCATATATATATCTATATCTATGTATAACATTTATTTTAATTTGTTGCTGCTGACGTCATGTGCAGCAGTCGCACTATTGTTGTTGCTTGTTTGCTGCTGCTTTGACATGACTGCTGACATTTCATAATTTCCTCAGCTTCCTCTGGTCAAAAGCGAGAAAACAAAAAACAAAAAACATAAAAATGAAATGTTGAATTTTCTTGTCATGTTTTAATTTTCACTCTGCGCTTACGTGGAAAATTAATTGGTTTCGGCATAGACAAAAGCATCGAATATTTTCCATCTCTTTTTTTTTTTTTGTTTTTTGTCAATCTCAACTGAACGTAACAAAATTAATTTTAAATCTGATATTCGCTGCGCATGAACAGCATAATAAATCAGCAGAAAAAGGCAATTTGATAAGCCCTGATTTAAATAAATATATTAATATGATTAAAATTTAATTTGCAAGTTGACTGAATTATGGTAAATGAAATTCTAAGCATTTAATTGAAACTATAATTGGCCAAGATACAGATACAGATTTGTTGACTGGCTAACTGAATAATTGATGCATACGTGAGCAGCTCTCTCATTCTGTCTCCCTCTCTGGATGGATGTTTGCATTTTATATCTGTATGCTAGAGCTGTCTTCAATCATATTAAATTTTGCAGCTGCTGTAAATGTGCATTAATTTAATTTTATGGAGTGAAGCCGTTTACGACCGAGATGGACATCTGGGGCCAGCACCTGCTCTGCATTCGGATCCCCAACCCTGGCACGCCCTCGCTAGCTGCCTTTGACTTTGGCGACATTTGAATGTTTAATGCATTTTTGCTGCTTCCCGCCCACAACGCCCACAGCGCCCACAGCGCCGTCAGCCGTCAGCGACTGTCGCACAATTGTCAACATTTGTTGGGCTGCTCCAGCAAACTGTGAAGACTGCCAACAGTCGCAGCTGCTGGCCTTAAAGCGAATGCCCCTTCGGTCGACTGCTGCCACCATTAGGCATGATGCTCTGAGGCGTGCCGATGCGCTTTAATTAAGCCGCAACGCCCACGCTGTAAGCCACCCAACCGAACAGCCCCACCCCAGCTCAGCTCTCAGAATGCAAATGTCAACGAGTCGCAGTCGCAGTCGCAGTCGCCGTCGCAGTCACAGTCACAGTCACGGCCTACGCTGCGCTTGTTGCGCATTTAGAGGCAAACAAAAATATAAAATATAAAAAAAAAGAGAAAAAGTTTTCCATGACACGTGTCGCTTCAGTCCGTTCGCTTCAGGCCACTTCATTTGCTTATCTGTGGCTGCAAATTGCCCGACGACTGCTTAAATAATCATTGCAAAACAGCAAAAGCAAACCATTTGTTTGTCAAACCCAATTGCATTGATGTGATGTAACTGTCCCCTCTGTATCCGTGAGTGATGGCTATTTATTTGCATTACGAATATCTATTTCATTGTTTTAAAGCGTCTGTTTGCTTATCGCCCCTCATATCGCGCATACGACCCGTGCGACGAGCGGCAAGCTTAATTTTTGCCTCAATTTGAAATAAAATATATATCGTAGTCTATAATTAACAGACAAGTCGATGCCGCTTCCGAAAGTCGAAAGCAAAAGCTGCTAATGAAATCACCTGGTTGCTGTTGCTGCTGTTGTTGCTGTTGCTGCTGCTGTTGCTGTTGCTGTTGCTGCTGCTGTTGTTGCTGTTGCTGCTGCCGTCGGACGCAGCTTGTTTGGCTTTTAATTATGGCTCGGTGCGCCGACGCCAACAATAAATTTTGATGTGCATAAAGCTACTTATAAATAATACATATACACACTCACACACACACACACACACACACACAAACACACACACAAACACACACACACACACACAAGTATGTGCAATTAAATGTTTGCTTTGCATATTCATGGCATTCACATTAGCATTAGTATTAATTAATTTTGCGCAATACGAAAATTAATTAGCCATGAAAAGTGAATCGAGCGCAAAACATTTCCAAGTTTCGCCACTGCGACGCATTGCAAATTGTTCACTCTGTTCACAATTAAGCGGCACATACCTAAACACATACACACACACACCAACTAACACACACACACACACACACACACTCAAGCATTGCTTGCATTTAGAGATCGTTTTATTTATGAGAAATATTTTTGTGTTTTTTTTGTTTGCTTGTCAGACAAGATATATGGAAATTTAAGTATGTGTTAAAGGCAAACATATGTTGCTATTAGCATTGATTTATCAACAAGAGATTGTTTATTAAAAATAGAAAAGATTTCGCTTGGGTGACAATTCAACTTGAAAGTTGTTGAACAAAAATTTAGATAAATATATGTGCGAGCATTAAAAATCTTTTGTAGAATATTTTCAAAACAAAAAATGATTTATTGCAAAATCTAAGATGATTCGTATGCTTTACTTTCTCTGTGAACCAGTTGCTGAAGCATTAGCGAACCGGTTCGGTGCATTCAAAATGATTCCATAACAATGCAAGCAAAATTGAAGCACTGAAATTTTCCCTTGACGACGTCAGCGACGTCAGCGACGCCAGCGTCGCCGTCAGCGTCGCAGCTGGCAGCAACAAATTGCACACATTTGTGCATCTGTGTGCGAACACGTGCCGTAACTCCCTCTACGGCGCACGCCGCCCCGCGCTGCGGCAACGTGTGAAAAATGCGGCGAGTTGAACGGAAGTGAGCTTTTGCGCATGGCCGCAACATCGACGTCGATGGCAGCGTCAGCGTCAGCGACAGGCTGTTGAAGGGAATACGAGCAGAGCAAAGCAGAGCAGAGCAGAGCGTGTGCGAGAGATAGCCAGAGAGCGGCAACAACCAACGAGGGTGTGAAAGAGAGAGAGACAGAGAGTGGGCCGTGTGGTTGAGTGCAAGTGCGAGCGAGTCGGCATGAGGGAAATGCATTTGATTGCGCAACATTCGTTTGCCGGCCGGCCGGCGCAACTTGAGGCTGCAACAGCGTGTTGCTGAGCACATGCATGCATGTGTGTGTGTGTGCTTGTGTGTGTGTGTTTTCTGTGTGTGAGGAGGGGGGCATAACCTACAAAAACTGTGACACAGTTGCATTGGCAGCGCGCCCGCATACACTGGCGAAAAAGTACAGCCACGACAACAGTTGCACTGTGGCCGCCATTTTGCTTGTGAAAAAGTGAAACTGGGCCAATTCGCCGGGTACAGTTGTGTGTTGTTGTGTGCCCGCCACCCACCTCCCGCCCGCCCTCATGTCGCGCTCAGCGTGTCTCTTCACACATAGATCTAATTGAGGCCTCATCATCTTGGCAGCTTGTAAAGTTTTCGTCTGCTCGCAAAAGTTTTCAAAGTTTTCACTTCAATGCAAATGAAATCGAAATGTGGCGCTGACAAATTTGCCGCACTTGCCACATTTGCAACTTTGTTTTTTTTTGTTTTTTTGTTTTTGACTTTTCTTTTCTTTTCTTTTTTTGGCAAAAGTATGTCAGAGCCGGCTCGTGGCATAGTTGGCAGCAGCGGCAAACATTTGACCAAAAACATGAAATAAAAGCGAAAAGTCTTGCTGAAATTTCGCAAACATTTTCAATTTACCGCAAAACGACATTGGACTCGCTTGTGGCAGCCGCCGCAAGCGCATTCAAATTCGTTGCAATCAGAGTGACATTTGTAATTTGTAATTTGCATTTGCATTTGTGGCTATAGACAACGCCAAGTGCTCTGTGTAAAATGCCAAAAAAAAAAAAAAAAATAGAAAACAGAGAGAAATACAATAAAGACTCAGATAAGGAAAGCTGGCCCGGTCCGGCTAGGGGCTCGGCCAAGTGTGTCCAATTGGGCCAATTGCCAAAGGCAACAATGACGGACAGCTGGCAAAAGCAAGCAGCGTTGCCAGACCACGCAACAAGCAATATTTATCGATAGGTTTATCGAGATAAGTGAAATTGTGATTACTTTAAGTACATATATAAAAGTAAAATCTATAAAAATGAAATTCAATATATTTATATGCCTATCGATAAGAAATGCATATCGATAAATCATTAAAATGCTAATGCATATTGAAATCATGCTGATCCCATTAGAAAACCAATTTACATCTAAGACATAAGCCGACTAAACCGCATTGAGCCAGAAATGGCAACAAAATAAGAAAAAACAAATTAACAAGAAGAAGCAGAGGTGGAGGGAAAAAAATAAAACATTACCGCAAAATTGAACGAAAAACGAGGCCAAATGATGCGGCATTTGGCTCAAGTGTCCGCCGGTCCGGTTCGCTCGACTCGAGGCGAGGCGAGGCGAGTCGAGTCGAGTCGCGTCGCCTCACAACATTTTTGTCACCTTGAACATGAAAAAGTGCGCTGCTCGCGTTTGCACTTGGCACAGATTTTCTTTTTTCTATTTCTTTTTGTTTTTATTTCTAGCAAATAATTTTCCAATATAGCGAGTAAAAAAAAAGAAGAAGATAAATAAATACTGAATGAATGATTCAGCTGTAGTTGTTGTTGCTGTTGTTGCTGCAGTTGCCACAAATGGAAATTGTAATTTGTAAATTATGCGCAGCAGCAGCTAAGCTATGTTTACTGTTATGCTGGGAAAACAGCATACAATTCAAATATTTTAATATACTATAGTAAGATATTTATATATATATATCTTTTGTTATTGTGGTTGCTGCTGCTGCTCGACTGTTATGGCAAATTATTTTTATTGCATTTTTGCTTTACGACTTTTTCATATTCATTGCATTTTCAGTTAATGTTGTTGTTGTTGTTGTTGCCATTGTTGCTGCTGTTGTTGTTGCACATTTCAGTCACATTTTTCTGCCTTTTGCAATTATGATAAATTTATGAGTTCGTTTCTCCCAAGCACCCACACACACACGAGTACTGCGCTTCACTGACTTTTGTTTGCTTATTGTTGTTGTTGTTGCTGTTGTTGTTACTGTTGTTGTGGTTGTTGCTGCCACTCCTGCTGGCAGTGACGCAGACGAATTGTTGCGCACTGCTGCAAGTAGCAAGTTTTTCATTTCATTTCTTTTCTTTGGCAATGCGTTTCCGTTGCTACTCGTGTTTTTTTCTGCACTTTTCGGTTTCTTTTTTCATGCATTTGACAGCTTCACGCTCAATTTTGAAAAGCACATAAATTGGAAGCTAAGCAAACATACAAGCTCACAGCCTCGTTTACCTTTGGTCAGCCAGCAAAGAGCTTATCCAATTTCATTGCACGACTGTGTGGCAGCTCCCACAGGCGAGCCGAGGCGAGGAATAGACAACCACATACTTGTTATGTGCTTGGTATATCTTTTGAATTGAATTCTTTGGAATTGTCCACTTAGCGATTGTTTCGCAACGCGCAGCGTGGGCAGACAGTCGGGCACGGTGCGCTCAGCTGTTGCTCAGTCATTACTCATACGCCCTGTGTTGGCCAACCAAACGACGACGTTGACAGCGACTTGTGGCCAAATCATTTGCTGCGCTAATGACTTACAAATGATAAACGTTGCCGGTAGAAGCTGCCTCGCTGGGCTGGCTGGCGAATAAATTGAGCTTTTTAGCAACACAATTAAGTTTATAATAATGCCAGCACCCAATAACTCAATAAAGTCAACAGCAGCAGCAGCAGCCGCAGCTAAATGACTGATAGATAAATTTAAATTGCTTCCTAATCAGAATTCAAGGTTATTTTGCCATATGAGTGAAATTAATACGACGTTGGCTTATGAATCAAGTGCCAAAGGCATTGCCGAAGCTGTTTGCCAATCTCTGTTTCCCTCACTGTGTATGTGTGTGTGTGTGTGTGTGTGTGTGTTTGCCAAGTGAATGTTGTTTCAAGGTTGCTGCACACACACACACACACACACACACACACACACACCTGCACACACTTGCTGCCACTTGAATTGTACAATTTTTAATTAAATCTTTTGCTATATTTCTGTTCATTCCGGTTAAAAATAAATGCACATAGTAAAGCCAAAAATTGAGGTAAATGCTGCAAAATCTATTAAGCAGTAAGAGATACGTACACTGCCAGAGAGAGATAGAGAGAGAGACTGAGAAAGAGACGGCGACATGTGACAATGCCTGTGCACAGCGAAAATCATAAATATAAATTTAAGCTTATTTAGAAATGTAATAAAAACAAAAATAAATAGACAAGCAACTGAATAGTGTAGACAGCCAACTAAATACCCTGTAAAAATGAGTATACAAATTTTCTGATCTAACAACAATTAAATTTGAGTTCAATTAGTTTTTGCAATCTATTGCATTGGCCCCCATCAATTAGGCGCATTATAATGGCTCGCAATTGAATTGAATTGTGTGTGGGAAGCTCGTAAAATCAATCACATTGAGCAATTGCGGCCAGAGAGTCGAGCACACTTCAGCCTGTCAAAAGTAATGCACAAATGGTGCGCTGTCGAAAAAGGCAAATGCAGCTGAGCTGCCAGCACTCACACACACACACACACACATGCATGCACACGCATACATAGATATTGCTAATGCGACACGTGTGCCGCGCCATGTTGGCTGGCAGCGTCGAGTGCATTTAGCCGCTCGCTGCTGCTGCTGTTGCTTTGAAATTGTCAGCATTGCAAAAGCTATAATGCCATCGCACTGCCCTGCCCCTCTATTCGTCTGCCATTAGGCTAAGCCCCGGCTCGGCCGCCTTACGCCCCTCTCCCCCGCTCTCCGGTCATCATCCCCCATAGAAGCCCCCTTCGCGGAACTGCAGCAATGTCAGTGCATTGCACACGCCGCGCTGTCTGCCTTGTTTTGCACTATAATTTGCGCTTGCTTTTGTTAGCATTAGCTGCCGCTGCCGCTGCTGCTGTTGATGTTATAAAACAAATTAGTTAGAAAACAAAAACAAAAACAAAAACAAAAAGAACACAAACAAAACCAACGACAGCAAAAATAAAAGAGCCGCAAAAACGTAAAACAAATTTCGCATAGCTTATACATAGAGCATGCAATTAGCCGGGTCTATACCGCACAAATACTGGCAAAAAACTTGGCCCACACACACACACACCCATACACACATATGTACTCTCATAAAGGCAGCGGGCCAATTTTAATGCATTGGCAGCAGGAAATTTGCAACTAAGTTTGCGCTGCTTGAGCAAAATTTTTGGGAGAAATTTGTCAATTTAGGTGCAAAGTCTAAGCATTTCGAGAGCTGGACTAATTGATATTCCGCTTTGAGAATGTCAAAGCGCAAAGAGTTTGCAAGTCTTGCGGCATGCACTTGACTGCTCCACATGTATGTCGACATCAATGAGCCCCAATGCCCAGCCCAGCACCAGCTGAGCTTGTGCAGGGCAATTTACGACTGCGATTGCCTTGCCTGGCTGACTGGCTGGCTGGCTGGCAGTTGCCTTGTAATCGCAGCCTTGATTAAAAGGCAAAAGTCCGTGAGTGTGAGTGTGACTGCGACTGCTCTGGCTGTGGCTACAGTTGTCACTGCCGCTGCTGCTGTTGTTAAATGCACATAAATCTGCATTTAAAATCATTTTTTTACCACAAATGCACACAAAACAAAAGCCATCATGGCGTATGAGTAATTTACAAACGTTCGCCGCTCGGTTGAGTAATGAAGGTTAATCATGCGCCATGTTGTGCCAAACACTTTGTGGCTGCTCAACTGCAGGCAGACAAAGCGTTTAACACGCACACACACACACACACACACACACCTGGGTGGCATATGGTGCGTATGAGTAATGCGCGTTACGTATACGCCACGTGGCCATGGCTGTCAAGCGACTGCGGCTCTTCCCTTTGCCCGACAGCGGCAATAATTGCGCACAATTACCCATTAATTGCATTCATTGCAGTTTACACAAAAAAAAAAAAAAAAAAAACAAATAGCAAAAAGCTGACACTCAATGCCAGCACTGAGATCATTTTGCGTAGCCACAGCCACAGCCACAACCACAGCCAATGCTATCCATCTAACCACTTATCTATTCACAGAGCGATATCTCTGTGTGGCAGCTTGTCTGCTTTGTGTTCGCTTCTGCCCCGCGCGAGATTATGCGGAAATCTAGCAAATGTCTCTCAAATAGGCCGCCATGCAATTGGGCGCAAATCAATTTAGTTGCTCCGGGGTGGGCGTGGCCTGACACACATAAGCAACGACCACTCGACCACTCGACCACTGACAACCGGAAACATGACAATTTCGGGCATTTTCAGCTCTGTTTTGAATGCTTCGGCTTGTGCAACAGGTAATCGGCCGGACATGGCGCAAAGTGAAAGTCAAAGAGAGCCCCAAAGGGAAAGGAGACCAGAGCCGTAATAATAACAATGAATGACACCAACTGAAAGTTGTGCCACGAAATAAATAAAATTGACTATAATTTGACTACAACTATTCAGTTTTTGCCCAGCTAAAATAAGATATGACTGCATAGCTCTTGGCGCAAATAATAATTACAAATCAGTTAGTATCAGTGAATCATTAATGCCAACCTTTAACCGCCTCTAGGCCTCAACACCCCCCAATCGAGCAGAGCCCTGCGGCGAAGGCATTGTGCCCCCATGTAAATAAAATCTAATCACATATTCAAGGTTAGCAAATGCTCGACAAAATGTTGCCGCTGCTCACTTTTGATATGTGTATCCCAAACAGTCACGTTGTTTGCCTGTGTGTGTTTGTTGAAAGCCCTTAAAAGCAACACACACACAAGCCCGAAAGACGAGCTGACAAAGCATACAAAAATGAAATGTATATATACATTTATATATATGTATGTGTATATAACTGATATACCAGACTAGTTGGTCATACCAATTTCGAAACTCAAACCTGAAGTGGAGTGGAAGAGCTGCTCTTGGTACCAGCTCAAAGTTGCGTAAGCTTCTTAAATGTTCTTTGTGTGGAACATTATCGAGTCTTAAAGCATAACTCGTAAAGTTTCCAACAATATTTTAACTATAACTTCAACAGAGAGCGGGGGAGAGAAAGAGAAACAGAGTAAAAGCCTGAACTTTTGCTCATTGATTTTTGTCATCAGAGTGGGTGTGCGTATGTGTATATAATCTATATATATGTATATATATATATATATTTGTGTATGCCTCATGGCCGCCGTGCAGTTAACGAGCTGCTGACACTGCCCTTTGATTGATGTGCTCTTATTATGGGCTCGTTTTCAGTATTTATTTAATTTCCTGACTTTTCGCTGTCGCCTGTCTCTCGTGTAATGAATGAATCGAGAGGCGAATAAAGCATACGCCGCGTGTTTCGGGTGTTTCGCGTATGCGTTGTCGCTTTTGCTTAAAGCTTGCCAAAAATAACGACAGAGAAGAAAGAAATGATGCACCGACATTTACATAAATATATAATTATAGCAATTAAAATCGCTACACAAAGTTGCAATTAAATTGCAACAAATTTTGTGTGTTCGTTGCGCTCTGTTTGGCCAAAAGGCTGGCCTGGCCGCATTCCTTTGATCTAATCGCCGGACTGAGTGAATATATGTGGCTGTGTGACCTACCTTCTTCTTGCGCTCCTCCTTGAAGTCGATGACAATGCCCTCGTCCGATGTGGACACCGAGGTTGTGCGTATGCGTGCATTGGCCGATGCATTGGCAGCATCATGTGGCGACAAGATGATGTGGCCGTGCAGCACATTTCCATCATCGCTCAGCGGCGGCGAGGCCGAGCCGGAGCTCCAAGAGGCTGACGAGCTGCTGCCCGGACTGGAGCCCAGCCATTTATCTGGAACTGATCACAGAGAACAAACAGAGAAAAAACAGAGAACAAATGTGAAATCTGACCAATGCTGAGCAGCATGAGTGGACGCAACTGCGACCTCTCCTACTTACCGGTATTCGGCGAGTTGTGTAGATTCATCAAAATCAATGCTGCATTGCATTCGCTCATGTCGTCGACTTTGCACTGATCGTTGTTGCAATCGTAAGTGTCGCTTGGCGGACGCTTCCGTGAGCTGTAAGATTTCAGAATGGAGAGAGATGAGTTTAGTGAAGTTTTTAAAATATTTAAATTAATTGAATTACTTTTTAAATATCATTATGATTTTATTAGAAATTTTATTAGAAATATTTGTATTTGCTTTTTTTTTTGGTTAAGTTTAATTAGGATAATGTATAAATGGAAAGAATAAATCGCTTCGTCCGTTGAAAGGACTTCAAAGTCAATTCTAGATTCATTTAAAGTAGATTAAAGTCGGCTTCATATATATACCAAATGAAATGGTCTCTTTACCCATCGAAAAGCTTTTTAAGTTTTATATTAAATGAAAAGCTGTATTTTCCTTGCAGAAAGCTTCTTAGCTTGGGCATTGCATTCAAAGTTCATAAAAGCTATAGGTAAACTAGTCGAAAAACAAACTTGAATATTAAAGTCTACGTAAAAATCTTATGTTTAAAAGAAACTTCAAGCATCAAAGGTCTGCAAAATTGATTAGCTCTGCAGTTAATATACACCACATTAGGGAAATTCTATTTTTAATTAGTCAAAAAGCTGTTGAAGTTGCCTAAAGCTTCTATTAATATACATTTTACTTAAAAGACACATCAATACATGAATTCTTCGAGCTAATCAAACTGTTTTCAATACTAAGAAAACCCTCAATGTCTACTCTAAAACTTAATTCCAGTTAAATTAATTGACAGCTTGACAAACATTTGGCAACTTAATTGCAGTCGAGAGTCGAGACTCGCACGCCATCGACCAGAACCATTGAGTGTTTATAGTAATTATAAATATTTGAAATTTGTGCCGTGATACAAGAATTAACTAATTTCAATTGATTAAACCAATTTCGCAGTAATTTGACGGCTGATTGTCTGTGAGATAAATAAAAAAAAAAAAGCAGCTTCATTTATGTGTTGGCAATGCAAAGAATTTAGAAGGTCAGCATTGGCCCAGTTGTTCTGAGCTGCCAGGCTCGGCTTTAATTAGACGCCCTCGCATAAGCCTAAACTCGAGGCACACATCAAAAGCGTTTGCCGCAACATTCATGTTGTTGTTGTTGTTGTTGTAGTGGCTGCTGTTGTTGTTGTCAATGTAATTTGCAACAACAATGTGACGAGGTTTTTTTTACGATAATCGCCCCGTGAGGCATTTCAATGCGGCGCAAAACTATTTTTCCATTTAGCTAATTTGTGGCCAACGATTTTGAATGCCCCTGCATTGTTATTGTTATTTATGCTATTGTTGCCGTTGTTGTTGCTGCTCATTCATCATTAATTGGCAGCTAGCTGTACAATATTCTCAAATATTTTATCGCAACATTTTTGCTGCTGCTCAAATATAACTGACCTTGCGCAAATACATATTTTTCTGTATTTTTTTGTTTTTTTTGGGAATTTTTGGTATGTGCCAAACAATTTGGTTTGTTTTTTTTAAGCGTCGCTGACGTCAGCTGAAGAGTTGGCTGGCTTTAAGTTCACCTTAAGTTAACCTTGGACTCCGCACGCAACAACAAAAAAGCCAGAAGAACAGCGAGTAGAAGGAGCGAATCTGTTATCCTTTGGCGCTGACTTTATGAACAGCCAAAGCAACTTGGACAAAGGCAGCTTGCCTTGCTTGCCAATGAATGCAAGCCAAATGAGATGCAGGCAACGGCCAGGCTAAGAGGATAGTGGATAATAAAGACGCGACAGTCGCGGCGTGTCATAAATTCAAAACATTTCAAATGCCAACGACTGATTTGAAATACTCGTAATGAAGTCGAGCAGAAGAAAAGCAGCTTCTACTGATGCTGTTGGTGTTGTTGGGGCTGTTGGGGCTGTTGGGGCTGCTGCTGCTGCCATAGCAGCATCTTATAAATAAATTCCAACAATTGAGACGTCGTCATTGTCATTGCCACAAGCAGAAGCTGCTGCTGATGCCGCAGATTCAATGCTTAACTGACAGAAGGAATCCTGCATTGCATTTTAAGAATTGAGACTGAATCGCTGATGGGCTCGCCCACTGGGCCTGCCTGGGCAATTATTGCTGATTAGAGCTAAGCGGCTTAGTTCTATTGACCGATTGGCTGCCATAGAAACGGCTAACCAATTTGCAGGCCAACTCTTTACGCACACAATAAGAAAACAACTTGAGGAAGACAATAAGAGTGGAAAATGCATTTCGCAGTCCGTACAAAAGTTTGCCTCGGAAAGCCGATCATTGTTATGAGAGATTACGGAAACTTGCAATATTGCAGTCCGCTTAGCAAAAGCTTTTAGTAGGCTTTTTGGCTCAAAGTGCAATTTAATTTATTCAAAATACTGTCAATTAGAGACTCAAGTAAATAGATTTTGTTTACTTGACTGCGTAAAGGTGAAGGCTTAAAGCCCACTCCGATTGACTTTTATTGTGAAAAATCTTTAGCAGTTGCATTTGGTTGCTGCTACAATAGACTTCAGCTCAATCGCTGCACAGATGTAGCGAGTATGTCCATGGAAGCTGACATCTTGCAGTTTATAGAGCGTTTCAGCAGTTCCTTTTTTCTATTTTTTTGTTTTGTTTTGTTTTTTTTGTTAACATTTCTTATCGCTGGCATCAGCACTTCAGCTACATATAAGCCGAAACGTGAAATTGCATTCTAGATGCAGCCGCTGCTGATGTTGCTGATGTTGCTATGGCTATGGATATTGCTGTTGCTACGGCTGCTGCTGTCTGCAAACCCTTTTGCAAAATACATTTTACTCCATTGTGCAAATGCAGAGGCCGCAGGCAGCGACAACTGAGCTGAGCTGATGCTGCCTCTGCTGCTGTCTCTACTGTTGCCGCTGCTGTTGCAGTGAGGTGAATGCAGCTCCTTCTGAGAACAGCTGCCATAAAATTTTATTGCCCTGCTACCAGGTTTGGTTTTTAGCCTTTGTCTAATGCACGCGCTTTGTCCGCTAGTCTTTTCGTGTCGGCTGCTTAGCTGGAGTTGGAGCTGGAGCTGGAGCTGAAGCTTGGCTTTTTATCCATTTGGCACCTTTTCGCTTCGTTGGCCACTTTTTGGGCCGCCTCATCTGCGCCCCAATTAAATTGACTAAACTTGACGATAAATTTTTGCCGCTCGTTGCTAATCGCATAAAAGTAAATTTGCGCATAAATCGACTTTTGAAATCTCGGCATTAGATGCACTCCGTTGGCTGAAGGGGGCTAGCGGTCAGTGTTGTTGTTGTTGTTGTTGTTATTGCTGCTGCTGTTGTTGTCGCCGGCCGGCCGGGCTGCCTCAAGAGGCGCGTGCTGCGGCGAGGGCAGTCATGGGCATTTTGGCCATCACGATGTGGCCATTTTGTGCGCACAATCGGTACCGTTAGGTTCAGCAGCAAAACAGCAACAGCAACAGCAACAGCAACAGTAAGAGCAACAGCAACAGCAACAACAACAGCAACAGCAACAGCAACAACAATAAACAGTCCATTGCTTTCTGCTCGATTGCGCAGCAACTTTAATAAACTGCAAGCAGCATTTGTTGCTGTTGCAAAATTGGAGTCTCTCTCTCTCTCTCTCTCTCGATCTCCCTCTCTCTGTCTCTCTTTGACTGCGTGGCCTCACGTAAATTGCGCTTGGCAGAGATCGGTCCAGGAGCTCGGGGATTGGCGCGTGATTGAAATGCGATATATTCGCGCCGATTTCGGGGCCAGCGCTTGAGCGCAGCCTGGGAAATGTGCAGTGATTTTCACTTGGTTGTATTCGTAATGTGTTGCCGTTGTAGCTGTAGCTGTTGCTATAGCTGTTGCTGTAGCTGTTGTTGTTGCCGTTGCTGTTGGCCGAGGCGATGAGCCTCAGCTCTGGCAACTTTGGCCCGCTGTTTGCTGTTCGCTGTTTTGTTGGCAATTATTTGCCCACGCCGCTGGTTGCAATCAGCGGGCGACGCTGGCAGCAACGTTGCATGCAGCATGCAGCATGCAGCAAGCAGCAACAAAAAGGTGTTGAAAGCAAAATTACATTGCAATGTGCAGCAGCGGCAACTGTCGGAAATATGCGCGCTCCAGAGATGCGATATGATATGCCCAGGCCTGAGTTGGCGACTGGGGGCTGGAGGGGCTGGGGGCATGCAATGTTAGGTCTGCGCTGACTATTCGTTTGCATGCCGCATAAAAATTAGTTGCAACTGCAATTTATAGGCTCTTGTTGTGGCTGTCTGTTGCTGCAGTTGCTGTTGTTGCTGCTGTTGTTGCTGAATTGAGCTGCATTCGTTTTGGTTTGATTTGTGGTTGCGCCAGGCAACTGCAACGCAATTAAAGTCCACTTCGAAATGAGTTTATTGAATTAGACACGTGCTCGTGAAATTGGATCGGGTAATTGTTGGGGCCAGGACCAGACATTAGACAATGGCCAAACAGCCAAACAACCTTCGTTTGTATTACTTTAACAACTTTCACCCAAAAATATAAATCAACAATAAATGGCCACAAAAAAGGAAAAGTAAAAAGTCATTTCAAGCAGTTCTCAATTTACTAACATTAGCATATATTTTAGGCCAAATACTTGAGTTCATTGCTCCTAGGGATAGCTAACGCCATTCGCTGCCAACTTGACTAGCGAATACGTCCGAATATTATCGTTCGATTTGATCTTATCGCCTTGCAAAAGCCCAAAGTCAGCTTGAAGTGTTGATAAAGCGAGGCACAATGGCTGAGCAGATTTCATTGAGGGTTTTTTTATTTTTGAGCAGCGCTTATCAGTTAGCACGATAAGAAATGTAGAATCAATGCGTAGACAGCGGCGGAAGTTTGGCCCAAAACAAAGCGTAAATAAAGAAATTCATATACTGCGCACCCCACGGCGTATGCGCAATATATTATAATGTATGCTGGCAAAATAATGTGTGTTTGAATTAGTAAATGCCTGAGATCCGATTACACTCAGGAGGGCCTACAACAGCTATTTATATAACTCATTATATATGTTGTAGTATATTGTAGTATATATTGTAGTATATATTTTAGTATATATTGTAGTATATATTTTAGTATATATTGTATTATATGTATCTAAAAAGCGACAAGTTATTTACGCGCTCATGACGTAGTTTTTGTTTTCTCTATGGTTTGTTTTCTTTAGTTTCTCAATATACGCACAGGCGGCGATTGCTTGTCGAAGGCACTGTAGCTGCTGTTGCTGTTGCTGCTGCTGTTTGTTGTTTGTTGTTGTTGCTAGTGTTGCGTGTGCGGTGTTTCTAAATTATGGGCCTATGCGTAATTTCCAAAAATTTCGCATCGCTGAATTTGATTTCGTTTCGTTATTTGCTATTTGTTTTCTTTTTTCAAAAGGCGACCTCTTTTCAGTTGTTGTTAATTTGTAGGTTTCATTTATTGTGTCTGTGACACACATTTCGCATATTTTGGCAAAAAAAGAAACAAAATAATGCCGAAATGGAAACAGCAATAAAATCGTATAAAGCAAATAAAAGCCTGACCGGCAGCGAGACGAAGACTGAAGTCGCCTGCCGAGACCCAGACCGAGACCGAAACCGAGAGCGCGCGGCCAGCGCGTCTGATTGTGCCTATAGCTGGGCCAGACCGCAAAAAACACAGAAATAAATAAATAAATATACACAAAAAATAAAAAAGAAAAAAACGTAAACAAATATTGAAATTTAAATGCGGCCTTCGCAGGCAGGCGGCAAGCGGCTAGCGGCTAGCGGCAGGCAGGTGAGCCACGCAGACAACTTGGCCAGAAGGCGGAAACAGCACATGGAAAGGCGGGTAAACACAGCAAAATACACACACACACACACACACACACAAATTCGCAGACTTAGTTGTTGTTGCTAATTTGTGCGTAACTGTAAAATGTGTGTCGTGACTCGCTTCGGACGTGTGTTGTCAGTGCGTGAGGCGCGAGAGATATGAATCCGCCAAAAACGAAAACGAAAACGAAAAGACAAAAAATAAATAGCAACAAAAAATAAAATAATAGACAACAAAAAACTTAACTCAATGGCACCTGCGTGCCAGTTTTGCTCACTTTTTTTTTATCACCTCTCGCTCTCAGTGTATTTACTTTTTGGATTTCTGTTAATTGTTGTTCGCTTTTCCTCTGGCTGAGCTTAGATAACAGCATGGAGCATATACTCATAGTAAATACTAGTTTCTCTCAATTCATTGCTATTTTTTTGAGGCGTAGTAGTCTCTGCTGCCTCTTCTTCATGGGCATGGGCTATCATTAGGGTATGTGGAGCACGTGCTCTTTGATTTGGCATCGAAAGTGTGAATTGATTATTGGCATGCGTAAGTCGTATTAGCTGCCTTTGGCTGCCACAAGCCAACTGGGAGGGGCGAATCCTGTGTCAACATGGCCCAAGCATTCATTTGGTAAAGAAAACAGTTAACAGCTTTCCATAGTTGGCTAGCAGCCGCATCGTTTACATGGCCAAATAGCGCATTTAAATTTCGTCTATTTCGTTTCTCTTACTCTCTCTCTCTCTCTGTCTCTCTCTCTGTCTCTGTCCCTGTCTCTTTCTCTCTTGCTGCTGTCTGTGCCATTTAGAGGCTCATTTGCACAAATTACTAACATTGCGACAGCGGCTAAAGACATCGACGACAACGACAGCGAAAACGACGAAGACATCGATGGGCAGGAGAATTGCAATTGTTTAAAGGCAACATTAACAAACTGAGTAGCTGGAGGGGGACGACAACAACAACAACAACAACAACAACAACAACAAAAGAGAAAAAGAAACCTGAACGAGGCATTGTCACCACATTCCGGCAACGGAAGCCAACGGCAATGTTTTGCAATTGCCACTAGAAACGAGGCAACAGCAGCAGCAGGAGTCGCTGTGGCCGTGGCAGATTGGCAATCGCCCTAGGGGCGCGCTTCAGGTCCCTGCCCGGCAGCAGTCATGAATAAAACTCGTATTAATTCGAGGCAGAGTCTCGATAGCTGCCTCAAGGGCAGCTAACAGGAGCAGCCAACTTGAACTTGAACATTGGCCTGCCCAGCCACGATAAATATATATATATATATATATATATATATACATATATATACATATATATGTGTGTGTTTAGTCCATTAGAAATGCGCGAACTTCATCGAGTGACAGGCCTTGGTCGCGGTCGCTTTTCCCCAGGCGCTGCGACTGCACCTTGCCAGCGAGTGACAGCAGCGAGTGCCCTGCGGTGCCTACTGTACTCAGCTCTTTTCTTGTTTGTATACAGCCTAATGCTTTTTGGCCATGGCCCACAGGCCACACGGCCACTTTCTATTGTCTCTGCGCCAATTGATAAATCACAGGAAAATTCAATTTGAAAATCGGTGCGCAGCGTCCACCGTCTGCTGCTGTTGCGTGAATGGCGCACGTGATACGCTGAATTTCCGTTCAGTGTCACACGAACTTGGCAGACAACGGCCAACGGACCAACGGGCCAACGGGCCAACACGGGCAGTCAGTCAGCCACTGACAGCAGCAATAAGCGTGTGACAGTCAAAAGGGCGTAACAAGCTGGCAGTTGTCACATGCGAACGCGAACAAATAGACAACATAGACACAAGACACACCTGCCTAAAGGTAACTCGCATGTGGGCAGCTCTAATGCCTGCTAGTTGCTGCTGCTGCTGCTGTTGGTGTTGGTGCTGCCATTGCTGCTGCTGCCGCTGTTGTTGTTGTTGTTGTCACTCATGTGTCAGCGCCATTGCCAACGCCTCCAGCTGCTTAGCATGCAGCGCAGCAAGCGTCAGGAAGCGTTGCTGCCTCTTCTCTTTCTACTGCTGCTGCTGCTGCTGCTGCAGCTACAATTGGCTGCAACAATTTAGCGGTACTTGGCTCGACCATGCAACCAAGTCCATGAGCACGACCATGGGAATTACGCGCTTCTGCTTCAGACGCGCAGTGGGAAACGTGATTTGACCGGTGAGCGGTTTGAGTGTGGGCCTAGTACTAACTGAATGTCTAACAAAATTTAATACTCCATCGATAATTGCTAAAAATATCGAATTTTTATAAATAATAGAAGAAAAACTATCGATAGTTAATATAATATATGCTAGATTATTGCTCAAATAAGTTATCGATGATATCTATCATATTATTTCGATTATCGATAACAATGTCGAGTAAGCTAAGTCTGTCAGTCTTTAAAATTAAGCTAAGAACATGTCGATAAACAATGACAATTAGATATAACCTAGATAGGCTGAAATTATCGATAGACATTGATATGTAAGATCGTTATACAGTTTCGATAACATCTTTATATGATATATACAATTAAGAATGCGCCCTATGTTGCTTTTACAAAGTAGTTGGATTATACCGATAAACGATAACAGGTCTTCTATATTTACAATTAATATATAACAAGCCTTGCACAAAGCTATCGACCTACAGATTCGATAACTTTACCAAAGAAGTATATAACAGAGATATTTAAATAAGAGAAGAGTATAAGAATATCTTTTAGCTAATTATGTCCATCTCTAATTGTTATCGATCTCAATACGATAACTATAGCGTTGACCCTAGAAGGAAGCTATCGGTCCCAGTGTGCCAGCTTTTCGCCACGCATTTGCCCCACTTGCAACTGAGGCTCGTCGCGTACGTGCGTTTGCTTTTACAGTTAAGCGTCGAGAGCCGCCGCACACTTTGGCTAAATGGGTTGCACACACACACAAACACACTGACACACACACACACACACACACACACATACACACGTAGACATACAGAATGCAATCCGTTGCCCGCAGGGGCAATAATGCCAGCTGCATTTTGATGACCCGCTCGCTGCTGCATGGCCAACATTTAATTCAATTAACAAATCGCAACAGCCCAGCAAACAAATAAAAAAAAAAGGTAAACGCGCCAGGCACTTTAATTATATAGAAATAAACAAACCAAGCTGCTGTCTCTTTTACTCTATCTATCTCTCTCTTTCTCTTGGCGCTAACTAACCGCAGTGCATTTTATAGCCTTGATTACTTCAGCTTTAAACTGCTTTGGCTTCGCGCTTTAGAAAATTTTGATTTGATATATAAGAGAGAGAGAGAGAGAGAGAGAGAGAGAGAGAGAGAGAGCAACACTGGCCATGGACTCAAGGCTGCTGTTGTGGCTGCTGGCTGAGAGTCAAGTTGAAACGTGGCTAGATGAAAATCCCTTCATTAGACTCGAGCATCTTGGCCAAATAGACGCGCGCACTCGCTCAGCTCTGGCTCAAACGTATTTGCATTCAAATTGCCAAATTAAACGTGATACAACAATTTCATGTAAATGTCTTTCATTGTGTTGTTGTAGGTCGCCCAATGACAAAGCCCAAAGGCATTAACAGAACTTTTCGAGCAGCGAGCCTGAACTTTAATTGACAACAGTCACAGACTCAGACTCAGACTCAGGCAACAAGCAACAACCAACAGCCAACAGGCAACACAGGCACAAATCTAATGCAATTTCCAGTGACCGCAATAGTCGCAAAATAAGCCAAATCAGTTTGTAGTTGTTGTTGTCTGTTGCTTTGTTGCCTTGGCTCTGGCACCAAAGGCTAGAAATGTGTAACTGTAACTCTCTGCGCAGAGCGCTGGCTGGCAAATTATAGTCTGCTGCGGTTGGTTTAGCCTTTTTGCTTTTTGTTTGGCGTTCTGCGTTTTGGACTTGGCCAAATGACTTTTGTTGCCAGCCAGACTCGGACGGACGCTCAGTCATTCGCTCGTCAGTGCCAACACCCGCAGCGTTTGCTATTACAATTGGAAACGACTCAATCAAATTGCCCGGCCCGTAGCTGGCCTGCACCCGGACCATGCTGGGCCTGTCCAGATCCACATCCAGTCCAGTCAAGACTCAGTTCGACTGCAGCTGCAATTATGCATTTCGACCCAGCCGCCCCCTCCTCCTCCTCCTGCTGCTGCTGCTGCTGGTGCCCCACTGACAACAATTGCAGCTAGAACAATTCAATCTAATTTTTGCGCATTTTTCGTTCTCAGAATTTGCGTTTCGACTGCAAAATGTTGCGTGTGTTGCATGCAGCACGGGCCACGCCCACCGATCGTTGCCCGGGGCGCTGCTCATAAGTGTGCACATTAAGTTTTATTGCCGGACGATCCAAATCGGCACACAGCAAAAAAAAAAAAAAAAACAGAAATCAAAAACAACAAAAATGAAAAACTAAACTGCAATTTATGAACAACTGTTGCTGTTGCAACGGATTGTTGCAGTTGCTGCTGTGGCATATTCCTGGCTGGCTGCGTCAGCTCAGTTTAAGAAAATTTACTAGCTGTCGGAAAATGCTTCATTTTCATTTCGTTTTTCCTGACATGCTGCTCCACAGCTCGTTGCAACCACATCAGCGCCTCGTCGTCCTCGTCGTCGTAGTCTCACTAGTTTCCCATACTCATATGCAGATAGATATATAGATATATCCATATATATATACAATATACACATATATACACATATATTGGCACTCGTATACATTTCGACATCTCGGCCGCGGGCTTATTAATGTATTCGTGCATAAATAATGCAAAGACTCTGCAGTCTCTCCAGTCTGCATCTAGCCTCGCCCCCTGCCTCTGCCCGGCCTGGGCTAGTGGACCCAAATGCACTTTTAAATATAGCCAGTGGCCCATTGGCCATGCGTGGCCAGCGAGAACGTGTTAAGCAGCATCGATGCCAATAAAAGCGAGCTCCAGCTGCAGATGCTGCTGCTGTCAGTGGCCATCGGGCAACTTGTAATAGAAATGTTCAACTAAAAACCAATTGCAGCTCAGAATGTGATTTAAATTTTTTAATGAACAGAATGCGAAAACGGATTAATCAGGCTAGATATAAACTGTGTCAACAATCAATTCCTTTCCTTTAAATCAGCTGTAAGTTTTGTCAAAGATTTACAATGTTTCAGAACAGCTATAAAAACTTAATGAAGCTAAGGCAGAGTGCTGAGAGATTGATTTAAGGCAGCTCTAAGCTATCTATAAGATATATTTCAAGCTGTTGGAGTGCCGATTAATCTTAAGAAGAAAAGCTATAAAGACTTTGGATAAACTAAAAGCTGATTGGATTGATTTTAAAAAGCTGTGCATTATTATTTTTTTTTTTTATACAACTAAGAAACCATAAGTTGAGAGTCGATGGAGTTAATATAATTATATATTGATTAAGTTAATGTAACTGAGAATCGCAAAGTACAACAGGAATCAAAATTTTATACTTATGCAAGATTTATTTATCTACATGTTAGGCTGCTTTAGGCTTTCTAAAGGAGTTTTACAATTTTTAAAGGATTAGTTCCTAAATTTAAATATACCAATTTGATACTCATTTTCTGATCTTAAAAAGCTTTCAAAGGATCTAATTTTTTCAAGCCATTCCAAATCTTAATATTAACAATATACTCAGGCAGCTTTTAAGCTCCAATTGAATATTTAATGTTTACTTATCATATGTAAATGAGAAGCTTTACTTCCTCATTTAATATCAATTGTTAATTTTGTTTCTATGCAAATGCATTTTACGGCTTGTTGCTGCATTTGAACACACTGAGAAAAAATGCTTTGACCCTGCTAACCAAATCGAATCGAAACTGGTACGAAACTCATTCAAGGCGCCTTTTCGTGGACGGCTGAAAATACCAAAAGAGAGTGAGAAAGAGAGAGAGAGAGAGAGAGAGAGAGAGAAAGAGAGAAAAAAATGATAAAACCCCGATAAAGCAATGGTCACAAAGACATTCGGCTACAAACTAAACTTGCAATGGCATTTCAAGTCTCAGTTTTTTTCTCTCTCATTTCTTTTCCTTTTTTATTTGTTGTGCGCCGCGATTTGAATGCAAAAATATAAAATTTTACGATCAAACAAACTATTCGTGCAGAACATCGGAAAATTGTGTTTACGTTCGTTTGGAACGGTAAAGGGAACGGAACATTGCCCACTCGCATTTATGAATATCTATATGTATGTGTGTGTGTGTGTGCATGTATATCCCCCCATTTGCAGTTAGAGCTAAAGTATCTTCGGCTAGCTGCGAATGCGAATCCATTTCAATAATTTGCAGTCGAAGGGGCCGAAGCCGTCGACGTCGACGTCGCCATTGCCGTTGCCGTTGCTTATGAAGCAATGCTTAGAAAATGATTATAAATTTATTTTTTCCCCTCATTTTCATTTTTTCGCATTGCATTTGCCATTATCGTTGCCTTCTTCTTGTTTCTGTTGCTGCTGTTGCTGCTGTCGCTGGCTTTGTTTTTGTTCTGCTTCAATAATAATTTTGACCCACTTCTGCGCTCGACTTGACTTTTTATTGTACTGAAATTAAGTATTTTTGTTGTATTTTTATTTTTTGTTTTGAGGGCAACACAAACACTCGCTCCGCACAATATTTGTACGTTCATATTCTTGGCGGCAAACTTGGCTAATTGCCTCGCTGCTGCCAGCTTCGCCAGCCGCTGCCTGCATTTGTTTTTATTGTTGTAAATTAAGTATATAAACTATATAGTATATATATATATAATTATATATATCTTATATATATATATATATCTTATATATATATATATATCTTATATCTGTGCTGGTTTGTAATTTTAGTCGTGTTCTTGGTCTTGTTGTTGTCGCGTTGACGTCACTGGGCGTTGTTGCTGTTGTTGCTATTGTTGTTGTTGTTGTTGTTGTTCTTTATGCACAAGCGCTTATCACATGCCTTAAGTGGGGCACTCAAAGTCTGCGATGCAGTTTGCAAATGACAACAGCTGCAAGCTGTCAATTAATCATCAACTAGATTCATGCTAGAAAACTCTTGTTGGGATTGAAAGCTTACGTTGAAAGAAGAAGTTTTTAGATTTAGCTCAACATACAATTGTAAGATTAAGTTTAGCCACAACTTGAATATTCAATTACTAAAAACTATTGAATAAATGTATTACAATCAACCACAAAGCTTTGTTGTTAAAAAAAAAACTCATTGAAGCCGTAAACAGAAAAACTTAAGGATTGTGTACTAATTAAAGAATCATAATTTTATTTTACATCTAAAATAGATAGCAACTAATTCTTAAAGCTTTTCCTATTGCTTTAATGAGCTTTCAAAGTTTTTCTACAATTTTTATGATATTTTTCAGCTGTAATATCATAAAGCCCAAACTCAAAACTGATTTATAGGGTATGCATAAGTATCATAAAAAGCTCTTTCTCTGTATTAACTTTCATTTCCAATTAGAATTCATTGGATTCCCTAAGCTTTTAGGCCATTTGTAGCTTTCAGTTACATTTTCACTTTATATTATTAATATAAATATTAAATATAAATATATAATATAGTAAATGTATCTCTAATGAGCTTTCAAAGCTGTTGCAAGCAATTGCAGTAACCAAATGGAATTGTTCAACTTTTTATTTCGAATCATTTCAGTGATATTTCAAAATTTTTAAAGCCACACAAAGTGATATTCATGCAGCATTAAACAGCAGAAAAAGAGTAATAAAGAGAAATATAAAATGAAAATGAATTTTCTATACGAAAATCATAATAATAATTGGCTATAAACCTTTTTGGCCGTGCGCCAAATTTTTTATTTATTTATTTATTTATTTTTTTTTTTTTGAAAATGTTGCCTTTTGTTTTCGGCCGGATTCCAAAAGTTCTGCATTTGTAAAGTCACTCGAGTCACTCGAGTTGCTCGAGTTGCATGCAACATTCGGTGCGTCATTGTTGCCCCCGTTGTGGTTATTGTTGTTTGTAACGGTAAACTTGTTTGTGCATTATTATTTTTTTTTCTAGTATTTTTTCTTCGCGCGCTGCAATTTTCTCATATTGTTTGCTTTTGCAATAAAGAATAACAATGGCAGCAGTCAAGCAGCAGCAGCAGCTGTTGTTGTTGTTGTTGCTGCTGTTGTTGTTGTTGTTGCTGCTGTTGTTGTTGTTGCTGCTGTTGTTGTTGCTGTTATTGTTAATCATGGCAATTACAGCAACAAACAACATGCCTGGCCAATTGGCGCTTACACGCTTTCATTAAGCAACAAACACCGTGTGGCGGGGCAGCTGCAAGAGAAGGCGACGGCGACGGCGACGGCAGCAGGTGGGAAGCTGGAAGTGGGGTTTGAGAGGGGAGACCAAGAGGGGAAGTCTGCTCGGATCTGTAGACCGGCCGGTCTATTCACTCTAGCGTTGAAAATTAGCACTGACGCAACGCGTTCGCCGCTTAAATTGACATTTACGCGATAATTACGCGCTTATTATATTTATTACCAGTTTTTTCCGCATTTAATTCTTTCTTTCTCCATTTTTTTATTTTTTATTTTATTGTATTTAATTTGTTCTTTTTTCTATATACATATATATATATCTTTTTTGTGGTGCTCTAGGTTCTTGGTCTGCTGCTTGGGGCACGTCATTCAGCTGAGCTGCAGCAAAACCTTGAAACTAGAGAGCTGCCAGCTAAGTCGAGGAGTCTATTAAGCCCCCTAGATAGCAATAGACTCCACAGCTAATGTAACGACGTCATTTGCTCTGCTGCTGCCGCTGCCGCTGCCGCTGCTCTGCGATTAGCAAATTGCTGGGTGTAGCCAAAACAGAAAAAAACAACAACAAAAAAGCAGTGACGGTTAAGGCCAAAAGGCAGAACAGGCCAAGCAAAGCATATGGATGAACTCAACTAGAGTCAAAAGTGTTATCTTTGCGAGTTTAACTAAATAATCAAATACACACAGTTCCTCTCTCCCTCTCTTTCCCCCTCTCTCTCTCTGTCCCTCTATCTCGCTCATGCATGTTTATTACAGCGATTGGCTGAGCTGCATTTCACCCACAACTAATGAGTGAATCGAAAGCAAATATTAATTAATAACTGATTTGTTTACAAAGCCAATTATCAATAGTAGAGGCGGAAAAAAAGAAATAGAAATATGGAGAGGAAAAAATTTCTAAACGAATTCGTTTATAAGCTTTGTTTACTCAGACGCAACAACACAAACGATGTAAATTAATAAAAATATGAAAAGAGACGAGCAACAGCAGCGAGCAGAGGAAGAAGAGGAGGAAAACAACAATCACAACAATAACAACTTAACAAAATTCAACAATAATAAAAAAACACGCGTACGTAAGCGAGAAAATCACATTTAAGATTAGTAGCACTCGAAGGGGGTGGAGTGAGGGAGAGGGAATATGATCGCGGCGGCTATATTACGTCGTATTACGTGTTGGAACACGCGTGGCAGTCGTCTCTGTCAGTGTGTGTGTGTGTCTGTGCAAGGTGAGCGGGTTTCTTTCAGCTGTGTATTTTTTTGTTATCATTACACGAGTACATTATAATAACCACGAGAGAGAGAGAGAGACAGAGCGAGAGGCAGAGAGGGGCAGCAGAGCAGTGCTGCGCATATCAAAACATGACGAAGACGACAAATGGCGACGACCAACAGATAGAATCCATAGCCTCCACATAACTAGAGCGTGCCTCTGTATGTGTGTGTGTGTGTGTGTGTGTGTGAGAGTATTTGCGTATAAACACTTCCGCATTCGAGTTCGAATCCAATGAAACAATAACAACATCAACTGGACGGCGGCAGCATGTGCGTTGAGAGCATGTAAGATAAATGCGGCCGGCAAAAAGTCACGCGCGCTATCTCGCTCGCACATGTGACACTGGCTAGCGCAGGGCTTACCCCGCACTCTCGTGCTCCCCCACTTCACACACTCTCCTTCTGCCTATCCCTGTCCCTGTCCCTGTCTCTGTCGCTCTCGCGCATTGTAAGTAATTAAATTAAACTGGCGCAGCGCCTCGCGTTGAACTCAATTGAATTTTATTTGAATTTTATTACAGGCATTGTCGGCTGCTGCTCTTGGCGCATTGCAGTTTATATTAGTGTAGTTGTTGCTATTGTTATTGTTGTTTAGTTTTCTTCTTCTTTTTGTTATTTTTTTTTTCGCTAGTTTTAGTTTAGGTTTTGTTGATTACGACGCAATTGAGTGGCCTGAGTCCCTGCCCGAGTTTCCAGCCGCAGTCGCAGCCCAGTTTCAGCGAGAGCATGACATGGCGAATGCTCTTTTTTTCTCTTTTCATTTTTTTCTTTTTTGATTATTATTATTGTTATTACTTTTATTATCAATTGAGAACGTGGTCGGCATTTTGTTTTCCTTCTTGTTGTTTCTTTCCTTTTTTTTTGTGTTTTGCTTACGCTCTATTCATTTTTTCACTTGTCGCTGCTTCGTGCTGTTGTTTTTGCACACTTGACTAATAGTTTGCAGGCGGCTCGCGCGAAGCTTATCAATTGAAATTGAAATGAAATACGCCACAACAATCAGACAAATAATAACAACTACATAATTGCACAGCGAATATCAAATGCTCTCCACACCAAATTAAAGAAACATTGTGAAACAAAAAAAAGTTGGGGGAAAAAGGAATTGTCGATAAAAAGACATGAATTGAAGAATTCTAATTTTGTTTTTAATATAATGTAAAAATATTTAATGAAAGATATCAAAAAGTGAAGGAGTAACTGAAGCAGCACAGTATTGTGATTTATTTTCAATCTTAAGATAGAATATTACAAGATTTTTATCTTTAGGTTATAGATCTTTCAATCTATTCTCATATACACTAAAAGAAATTTCCCCTATTTGAAAATGTGCCGAAAATAATCAATCATCATCATCAATAATCAAAATAGAACTATACCAATATATTTAATAGACTCTATACAGGAAGAACTGTTCCTCAACATACCAATTAGATTTCATGAACTTGAACTTATAAATACAATATTGATATTGTAACATAAATACATAAGTATTTATATTATTTGAATGTTTGGTTAGGGCGAACTATGACCAGTTTCTTCGGTCTCCTTTGGCTCTACAGATCTATTGAAAATACTGAGAATTATCTAGCCTAGCACAGTGCAAGGCAGCGATACTACTACTACTACTACTACAACACCCAGAAACAGACCAGATATCGCGCGACTATTTGACGTCGTAATCAAGTGTTATTGTCGCGTCTTCGACTTCGACTTCGACAACGACAACGACATCGACATCGACATCGGCATAGAAGTCGTCGTCGTCGTCGCGTCTGAGCGGTCAGTAATTGAAAATTTGAATTATTTTGCAATCAGTCGACGTCGCTAGCAAAAACGACGTAGTCACTGCGAATAGAGAGATAGATAGGGAGAGAGAGAGAGAGGCAGATAGAGGGTAAGCGGGGCAAATTGGGCAGCGGGCACTTTATATAAGTGTAATTGCAGCGAGCAACGGCGTCTATGCTAAATAGCCGGGCGGTGTCTAGCCGGCTGGGCTTAGATAAGACAATAACAAAACTACAATTCTATATACATACTATATACATACAGACATACATGTGTATAATGTATGTACATACAGCACAGACTGTATCTGTCCGTGACTTGTCGGTCTGTTCCGCTAATTTGTAGCCGCTTATGAATTATTGATATAGCATAGACTCTAAACGAACGCCACAGTTGCATTTTTATGCAAAGAGGCAGAATTAAGGCAAAGCAAAGGGTGGGGCAGTTAGGATACCCTATAATTTGTCATACTAGAACAGGGTATTTGCAAGTCGTGCTACTCACTTGTTCGGCGGCGTCTGCGTCAATGGCACCTCAATACTGTGTGTGGTACGGCGACGATCGCCTCCCATGTCGGCCAGTCGAGCAAAGTCCGTGTCCCGATCCTGATCGGCCAGACGAGCGGAGCGCCGAGACTCCAGCAGACGCACCTCCTCCAAACGCTTCTTCAGCTCGATGGGTTCCTGCAATAGAAACACATATTTGGTTAGCTAAAAACTCTGAACTATTCCGAAAGTAATTTCCCATTGCATCGACTGCTGCGCTTTTACTTTCTCGTGTCTCGGCTCAAAGTCAAAAAGCCACAAATTGTGAATCATTTATTTGTATTTCTCATCAAACTTTTAATTGACTTTGTTTTTTTGTTGTTGTTTGCTTTAGTTTATAATTATTTAATGGCAATTAAATATGTGAATTTATTGTGGCTCAATATCGATGTAAAATATATATTCCTAGAAACAAATTAAAATATTGTCACGCAAAACCTAAACAGAAATTAAGCATCAACAATTTCATTTGAAATTTTCCGAGAAATTGGGAATTTTAAATTGTTAGATAGATCGGTAAACAGCTAATTTCTTTTAATTATTGACAAAAATATATAATAAATATATTTTATATGTGTATACAAATTTCCTAAATTTATATTTTAATTATATAAATTATATATTATGTAAATTATAACATTTTATATTCCATTGAAACAACCTTAAGCTTGTAGGTCTTTTTGGCATTTTAAGCCTTTTTGACTCTGTACAAAATTCATATGGTCTTAGTATTCCCTTTTTGATAAATTTCCTATCTTATTTTACTAATTTTAGTAGCTCAATAGTTTTAAATGTCTAAAAACATCAAAGATACTTGACAATATTCACATTTATAACCAAATAAGAAACTTTTCCAATAGCTGTAGAAGCTCTGCCTTAAATCACATTTGCAACAATCTGGCAACTCCATTTAGCTAGAGCGTGCCCAGTTGCCAATTGCGTGCAGCTCTGACAATAGCCGATAGTGCTGCTAGCGCTTTTCACCTGGCTTCTGGCCTCTGTGTGAGGGAATGCGCCTTGACCTTGAGAATTTGGCCAAGAGTGGAGGGCAGCTAAACGGGTCAGGCACGCCCCAAACAGCAAATTTGTACACTCATTAAACATATGTACATATATTTATCTAGCTATTCTCTTTTCACATTTTCACGTTGCATTTAGCATTTGTATCTTTACGTAATCACCTTTTCTATATCTATATATATATATGTGTTTTTTTGTAATTTGTTGTCGCAGCAACCTTCAGAAATTGTGAATTTTACACAATTCTCTTTGGGCTGTTTTTAGCAATTGATTATGACAAACATCTGTATTTAACGTTATTTCAAATATTTGTTGTATTTGTATTTTATTTAATTTTTATGTTATGTGCATTTATTTATAAACTTTGTGCCCGTTTTGCCTGCTGCAACTGCAGCACTATAAATATTAAATATTTAGCTAAAAACACACACATACATATACATACATATATGCATGTATGTATATATCGCGCACCTGTATCTGACTATCTGACAGATTAGATATTCAAATGTATTCAATTTGTCACTCTAATTGTAATTGCAATTTTGTATTTAATATTTTGTTGAACGCCAAATGGAGCGATTCGCTTGTTGTTGTTGTTTTTGTTGCGTTAATTGGGCACAAAACGCCGGCCGGCGACGTCAGCAGCGTTATGTCTGGGCAAAATGCGTCAGCGGGGCGCGTATCTTACAGATATACAAGGCGAAACACACATAAACACACTCATACACTCACAGAGAGAACGAGGGAGAGAAGAAGAGAGTGTGGGAGATATACACACGCACACGCACACGCACACGCAGGCAGCGCTGCGGCAGTGAAGAATTCGTTGACGTCGTCGTTGAGTTTATTTTTAATTATTTAAATATTTGGTTGTTATTTTGTTGTTTCTCTTGCTTTTGCTCTCGCCAATGTCTCGCCTGCTGAATTTGGGCTACTAGGCCTCGTTCTTAATTTTGTGTGCTTCTTTTATTTGTATCTTAGCTTCTTTTTATTTTATTTGACTTTATTTTTTGTTTGCTGCTTCTTTCACACTTTGAACTTGCTCAAAACACACGCAGAAATTTCACTTGCACTTTTGTTTCACTGACTCGACTTCGAGTTTCACACGCTTTCGAAATTTTTGGCCGGCCTTCCGTAGCGGAGTTTTGGTTTGGACTTTGTTGTCCCTTTTATTTGCTGTTTTTGTTGTTGTAGTATTTATTTATTTCTTGGGTTTTCTGTGTTCTCGTTGTTGGGGCTTGCTTTTGCTTTTGCTGCTGCTCTTGGACTGATGCGAAAGGTTCGCGCGCGCTTTCAAGAATGATTCTGTGCGGCGCTCGCTGGTCGTTGCCGGGTCCGCTGCTAGTGCTTCGGGTCGGCATTTGGCGTTGCTTTGGCGACGCTCGTTGAGTTCGGCTTGCACTCGGCGGCGGCTCTCTTGCGGCGTTGCTCTCTTCGGTTGTGACGTTTGTTTTTGTTTCTATGCTTTGTGCTGGCTTTTCGCATTTGGCCGCCGACAGCCGCTTGTGTGTGTGGTGCCGTTTGTTTATGTATCCCACAGTGAAGGCGTATTCGTGTGTCTATCGGTGTGTTCGTGTTCTCGGCAACAATTGCACTCGCAGTCGCACTCGCACTCGCAGTCGCAGTCGCACTCGCACTCGGCCCAGCGCCAGTTCCTCTGAGCCAATTCGCACTCTCACTGCGCCGTCGCGCGCTCTCTTCGAGTGCAACTCGATGGGCAAAAACTGAAACTCACTCAAGCTTTTACGTAAGCACAAATAGAAGAAACGATAGATATTGCATTTGTGTGTGTTTATGTGACGACTTTTGTTTGCCGCTTGCACTGAGCAACCGCCCGCAGGTAGCCGCATTCAACTCACTTTATATAATGTTTACCTGTTGTCTGTCCGCTGCCTGACTTTAACGGCCCGTTCTGTGGCTCTTTGTTGTCTGCCCGGCTCAAAGCCAGGCTCTGTCCGTGAGCAGGCAGCGCAGCGTAGCACAGCGGAACACACAAAGGCCGTGTGCTGCTGAAGCAAAAGCATTCGCCGATCGCGTTGTTCACGTTGATTTAAGAGCAATTAACTTTGACTTAAGAGAAATATTTTCGTTGTTTATGACGCGCCGGCCGCTAACAATAATGAAGATCATGATGATGATCTCAAGCGTTGATGACGAAACAAACGCCACCCCCCGCCCAGTCAGTCCCTGTCCAAGTCCCAGTCTCAGTCGCAGACCAGTTCCTCTTAGGTTTCGGCTCGGCTCTGAGCTCATGCTGGGATTTTTACTCTAACCGTGGGGATTTTCGTTTCGCTTTTTTGTTTGTGCTTTACGTCTTAATGCCAACATATTTATGCAGTGTTTATGACACATTTAATGCCAGCTGATGGCACAGTGGGCCAATTTGATGTTTCACTTGACGGACATGTGACCGCATGATGTGTTTGCTTTTATTCTTGCTATTATTAGAGAGGCTGTACTGTACTTTTTTCGATTTTAAATATGTGTGTATTCCAATCCTTTGTTGATTATTTCTATATTTATGTCAAATCTAAATAATTGACTAATCTTCGGCTTATCAGCGGCATAGTTCGCATTGTTGTTTTGTTGACTGCCCACAAAATAATATTTGGGTTTTAAATCAAATGCATACGTTGATATGTTGACCTCATATCAGCTTTCCAGCTGAAATTGTAAGCTTGAAAAACCCAAAAACAAAATTTGCCATTATTATGATTGTTGTTGACAATTTGATAGACAAAGAAAAACACACAAATTTTGCATAGGGCGTTGGGTTTACTTTGCATATGTATGTACGTATCTGTGTGTGCGTGTATGTGTGTTTGTATCTATGACTGTATTGAAATACATAAGTCTATAGATATAAGTGTATACTGATATGCTGATATGTTGCTGCTGCTACTGCCTCGGCTGCCTCGGCTGCCTCGGCTGCTTGATGATAATGGACAACATTTGCGGTCGGGAGATAACGCTTATCGAGCCCTAACGTCTCTATTCTCACACGACTTATGCTCTATGTCACATGGACAGTCGCGACGGCTAAAACCGCATGGAACACGAACACACACGCCCAGTAAGCAAGTATGTAAATAAACAAATAAATAAGCGAATTCGGTCTGGGAATATCGCTGGCCATGTGTGCCGCCTGCCTGATAAGGCCAACTCGAGGCGATAAGCGATAAGAGCGCTCTTAACCACAAAGAAACATTTGCGGACAATGGGGCAATGCCAAGTGGTCAACTGCTCTGAGCCATAAATATTTTGAATATATAAATAACTATATATTGTCTATATGTATATAAGTTTGATAAATTTCAATTTTAAATAGGAAAAAATAGTAGTGGAAAAATGATAAAAGTACAATATTTTCTTTTAAGTTAGTAGATAAATAAATAAATGTAAATATCGCTAATATATATTTATTATATATTATATAAATACATTATTATTTGTATATAACAAAAAATTAATATAAATATCAGCAATAAATCTATTCTAATTTAGATAAATAAAAAAGTAAAAAAAAAGAAATTTAAATTGGAAATTATATAAAAAAATAATAATACATACAAATTTAATATATTATATAATAATAAAAATTATAATAATAAATTAATATTAATATAAAAAAAAAATATATATATTAAAATTTAAAAAAAATATCTATGTATCTATTTAAAATAAAATACACTAAAATTGGAATTAATATAAAATAATAATAATAATAAATATAAATTGAATATATAATAAATTATATAGTAATGAATTAATTAATAATAATAAAAAAAAATCTATATATTCAAAATTAAAAAAGAAAACGTAGATTTGGAATTAATACAAAATAATAATAATAATAATAATAATGAAAAAAAAAATTTTTATCATATTTTTATTATATATTTATTATATATTTATACTTCTTCTATCCCTCAGTTACGACGATAAATTGCATTGGCGCCTGCGCAAAATTTATCACTTGACACACTCCACATCATCAACTCGATCATCATGATGATGATAATGTTGGAGACGCGTGTCAATTCCAAACTTAATGGGAAGCCTTCTTGAAATGCGCTAAACGTGTGCCGAATACACGATCTGCATCACAAATGAGATATTTATGATTATGTATGAGTGCGATCGTAAATAGTTTGTTTATTTATTTATTTTTTCGCTTTGTTTTGTTTTTTTTAGGGGACAACTGTTTGCATATTGATTGCATCCCACTTAAGTTTTAACCAGCTGCAAACAGCGAACGGAGCCTCGACTCACAATTGCTGAATATGGCTAACAAATGCAGGTAATTAAGGCCAATTGGATCGAAGCGTTTGTGAAATAGCAAAGATCTAAAGCAAATTGTAGATTTAACTATATACATATGTATATATTTATATATATATTTATATATATATTTATATATACATATACAAGTATATATAGAGCTCTATTAGAGATTCTGAGTTGAGTTCTTTCATGTTGTGAGCTTAAAATGGCGAGTAGAAGTAACGAGTAATAGTAGACTGCGAAAGAAACGAGTAAATAATAATTCACTAAGAAGGGCGTATAAGTAGTGAGTAAGTAACAGCGAGTACGTCAAGTATAGTTAGAGAGTAAAGGAGGTAGGTATAAGTAGCGAGTAAGTGACAACGAGAAGGCAACAATAAAGGCACTAACAAATATAGATGTAATTGTTTAAAGTATAATTAAAGCTAAGCTATAATATACTAATTCTGATAATAATATAAAACTATAAATAAATATAAAATACTATTATAAAATAATATGCTACTAAACATCATTATATATAATATTTTCTCATAATTATATCAGTTTACGCCTTTATTCTTTCTTTAATATTTCATATTAAATCGATATCTAATAATCTATTTATATTTTCCCTCTAGCGATAAGAAGAAGAAGTTTATGGCTGATTTACTATATGCTAAGTAAAACGTACTTGTTGATCGAGTTCTTATGTGATTAGTGAGTAAATGAGTTTTCAAGATATGCCTTTGGTCAGCCTTTTCCTATTTGATCAGAGTTTCTCATGAATTTGGTGCCTTTACCAATTAGTTGTCTATCTATGCGCAACCATCTTCCTGACCATAATAATGCTTCTTTATCATAACAGCCTTAACTTCGTTTTTCATTTTCCGTTTGCCATGGCTACTTAGACCAAGTTTGCCTAATTTGCTGCGCCTAGCCCAAATGGCGGCCCATTCGCAACTCGATGCCTTTCAAATGGCCAAGAGAGGCAGCTGCCAGATGACGTTTGCTTATGGCTTATGCAACGATCACTTTTTGTTGCCGCTGTTGTCTCTGTTGCTGTTGCTGTTGCAGTTGTTGTTGCTGTTGCAAGAATACGCGACGTAGCAAATTCACGAATGGGGCGCCCCAAAATGTTGCCCACGTGCTGCTTGGCACCGCAATTTGGGTTAATTGTCTATGGATCAACTGCAACTCCATTGTGCTGACTGACAAAAAGAAAATGTCTAAATATACATGTATAGATATATACATAAGCACATATATATATGTATATATATATATATATGTATATCTCTTTATAGCCGATAAAACATTAAAGCCGCTTAACGCCTTGCATTCTGACACGCGTTCGCTGCCAATTTTGTGATATATGGCTCATGCAAAACTGTCACGATAATGGGGCGAGGTATATATCCGATATACACAATAGATATATATACCATGTATATACCATATATACATATATACATGTATCATTTCCATAAAATTATGCCTGACTCAGCCACGAGCAAAACACAAATTGAACTTTGCAACGTCGCGACTTTTGTAGATAATAAATTTTAGGCGTCATTTGACGCGTTTTCAAAAAATACATAAAACGCTGGGGCGTAACCAACTGCAGGATACTCGCTCACGATATAAGAGTCGTGAATATCCCCAGTCGATTCTTAGTCAGACTCCGAAGGCAGGGATCTGATTGATCTTATTGTACAATAATTCTAGTTTTCAATTCAAGTCAAGACAAAAATTTTAATATTTTATAGGGCGACAATATATCATATTACAATATATTATCTGTACTATATGAAGTCTTAAGTCTCTACAACGCATATTGCACAAAAACCAATATGCTTGTTTCACTTTCTGAGCGAGTATTAAGACAAAAAAAAAACGTATAACTGAAAGTTCGGCTCGTTGCTGTTGTTCCACTTTGCTGTTGTTGTTGTTGTTGTTGATTGTTTGCTCTCCAATATAATCATGTTTTTACATAATATTTACCGTTTTCTGAAATGACCTGCAGCTGAGCAGGGCAAGCGGGTATATGCGTTTATAATTATTTATAAGGCATTAAAAATATTCAAATTTTTTTTGAGCTCAAGACATATTCTTAATATATAAAATATAAGTAAACTTTTAGTTCGTGTATCCTCTCTATATCTAGCCTTAATCGCTAGTCATAAGAAGCGCTGAGTTTAGTTTTAAAAATGGTTGAAATACAGTAAAATCCGGTTATAACGACGCTCTAGGGAATGTCGTTATACCCAAAAGACGCTTTAACCATACAAATTTGCTCATATAATTTTGTCTGGGGGCCAGAATTTTAGTCGCAATAACCGTATTCTACTGTATATATTATAAAATATTATCCATATGTTATTATCTTTAAATTGAAATAAATTATGATTAATTTAAATTGAAATTAAATGTCTGGAGGTCAAGCAGATTCATTGCTTGCTTCTTATATTAAAATGAACCATCTTAAATCGAACTTAAAGCATCTGCAAAGCTATGCATGATCCAGTTCCATATCACACAGGGTATATGTGCAGTCGTGCATGCAACGATCTATGAGTCTATCTATGAGTCGCTTGCACCTTGCGATAAACTGCGCTGTTGTCCACGTTCTATGCTAAGGATGGTACTTGGCAGTTAGAATAGAGAGCAAAGAGTGAAGAGTAGAGTGTGAATCACTTTTTGTCTTGTGATTCATTCTGCCAATGGAATTTGGGTTTCTTGCAATGAATAACCACTTAACCCATTTGCAGTCTAATGCGAAACATTTCGAGCAGGCAACAAAAGGCACAGCCCAAGGGCGTAGGCGAAGGGGTGGAGGCGTGGTTGATCGCAACTGATGCCTAGAATGTGGCATTTTAGCGCCTAATGAAGTTTCAAAAAGCCATTAAAGCAAAACGGTTTTTCATTTATCATTTCACGCTGCCGCTGAGGCATTTTGTGGGTCATCATCAAACAGAGGCGTCGCAACGAGGGGCAGCTGCTGCAAGTTGCTGCTTGTTGACTGGCTGGCGATCGATGGTCGGGGCGATCGCTCGATCATTCGATTCGACATGTGCAGCACATGTTTCGCACACTCTGCGCCGCGATTAGCTCGACTTTCGCAATATCCAGCTGGCTGCCCCAATCCGCTATCCGCTGGCCGCAATCCACAATCTGGCCCCAACTCGAGTGGTTCGAAAACAAAAAATGGTTTGCTTATGCGAGCAGTGGATGATGCAACTTTTATGGCACTTGCATCGTGAGTGCAGCACGCAGTGACAAATCCGAGTGCCGATTTGTGGTCTCGGTGGGTGGTGGTTGGTAATTGGTGGGAGGTGGCGTTGCTAATGGAAAGTTGATGCATTAAACGCAAAATCGAATGGATTTGAATGCTAAACTCTCTCGACTGTTCTTATGTAATACAGGAAATTTGAAAAAACCAACAATTTAACTATGGAACATGCTGGAAATTGCTTAAGTGATTGAGTGCCAGACTGCAAGAAGCGGATAAGGATATAGTGTTATTTAACTATTGCCATTCTATGCGATTTTCATAGATAAAGAAGTTATTGAGATGGGAACAGAAGAGGGAAAAATACACAAAGTGAGAAGTAGTAAGTAAGTAAAAATGGCTTATCCGTTTTATAAAATTACATGATATGATTCATACATGATTCTTAATTGAAAAGGAAATATGTGCGTTTGCAGAGAGAGAGAGAGAGAGAGAGAGAGGGAGTGATAAAGGTTTCTTAAAAGGGTATTTCTCATTTAAAAGAAGTAAAATTTACTTGAGTAGAGAGATAGACTCATAGTCTAACATATGTTCAATTCACGGTCATTTATATCAGCTTCCTGATCTTTAGTTGAACAATTGTTAATTGAAGGCAAAGACCAAATACCAGAAGTTCCCATAACAACTTCAAACACTTGAACATTTCAAGGCTAGTTCCAGTGTCAAATGATCTTCACAATTCAGTTTTCAGTTTCGTTTGTATCTCCGTTTTTTTTTTGTTCGTCTTCATAATCTTTATAAGCTGTATAGTATCGTTTCTCACCTTGTTTGCCACTTGACCCACTCGAGCCACTTGACAGCTAACTGTGAATGCGTATACCTAAACCTCGACAGTCGTTCAATCTGTTGCCAATGTGCGAACAACAACAACGATACCAACGTCTTTGGATTTGTAGTCAATGCCGTTGGCGTCTGTTGAAAGTTTTTTTTTTTTTTTTGCGCAGTCGTCCCCCAGCTTCGCCACCTCCCCCTGCCCCCCTCACTGCTCACAGGTGTTGTAGGCGCCGGCGCGCAGCACTAGCATGACTTGCCAGTCGGAGTGGGAATGCTCCACACACCCCCAAGCCGGTTGACTGACTGCCGTTTCATAATACCCATGAAAGCCAAGTAGTCGACTTTTTATTTCTTTAACGAATTTTTACTGTAGCTGTGGCTACTGTAGTAGTTGTTGTTGCTTTTGTTGTTGTTGTTGTCTTGTTTTGTTTTTTACTTTCACTCGTAGCGGCGTCTGCGTTTGCTCTTGTTGTTTGTGGCTGGTGTTTGCGGCTTTCCAGATTTTCGGACAGCACGCGCACAACACACAGACACATACACACACACACACACACAGCCACAACTAAAATCAATTTCATTGTTTTTTTTTTTCTTAGCCCTCATTGTGGCCTTAGGGGCGCCTCTGTCTGCCTTTCTAAATTGTCGACAAATTTGATTCGCCTTTGAACGAAATTGTAACGCGTCTAAGCTGCCCCCCCTTCCACTTACCATCGCCCATCTCCCACCGCCCCTGCAATTGTTAAGCCCTGCCTAATTGTAATGGCTGCGCCACGCTCCACGCTCCATCTCCATCTCATTCTAGCGCCTTGCTGCTGAGCGTGAGTATTTGCTGCGTCTCTTTTTCTATATTTCTCAATTTTTTGTCTATTTGCTGCACTTTCATTTTCGGCTGTTCGCTTGCCTCTTCTCTTTGCTCGCTCGGCTGCAATTACGACGCAATTATGCTGCCGGCAATTACAGTTATGTTTATGCCGGCGCTGTTGCTGCGCTGCTGCTGCGACGGCTCAGCGGAATCCCAACAAAATTAACCGTTATTTGTGTTACGTGCGTAGCGCTTACAGATTTAGCTTTAGACTTTTATATCTTTTTCTTTAATTTTTTTTTTTGGCTTTTTTCCCGCCTATCATCTTGTTTTTTTTTTTTTTTTGGAAAGTTGACTTTTGGTCTTTGGGCGTGAGAAGAGCTGCAAATGCAAATGGCCAAAATGAAAATGCTCGCGGTGTTGACTTTGGTTTGTTTTTTTATAGCTTTTGTCAAAAGCTCCAGTTATGCAATTGATAGTTAATTTAATTCGAGCAATATGCTTTTGGCTAAAATTTAGTTAGAAAAAATATAGCAAATTTTGATTTTAGCTATTTTTTGTGGCTATTTTGCTTGTCAGTTGCGTTGCATGCAAAATTTAAAATTTAGTCTATATATAGATATTATAGTGTAGGTACAGTTAGAGCTGGTTTCAATTTTAATATAAACACACACACACACATACATAAATATTCAATTTATTTTAGATTTTTCATAAATAGAAAAAAACCTCATGCCCCTTGGCCAACTGTTGCTGATGGACAAGCGGGCAACAATCTGTTGGTAGCCGCAATGCCTAAGGCGATTTGCTACCCAGTTAAGCAATTACCGTTATATATATGTGTGTATATGTATTTGTATCGGGGCCACTTGTCTATGGCACAGGCAGCACCTGCCAGATAGCTCCCGCACTTGGGCATTACAAAACATTAACTTCATTTTTTCTCTTCATTTTTCGCTTGCTCCTTCACTACCTCTCGCTCGCTCTCTACCTCTCCCTCTCACACTCTTTGGCTGGCACTGAAATTAATTATGCGTTTGCGCTCAATTTGTAGCATAAGTATTTCACACACACACACATCTTTCGAGTTGCTTTAAGAGAGGGAGGGCAACTCCTCACTCACTCTCCTACTCTCCCACTCTCCCACTCTTCCACACTCTCGTTCGCCTGCTCGCCCGTTTGCCCGTTCACCCGTTCGCCCGTTTCGCAGTCAACTCAACGCCCTGCGCTTGGCTTGAAGCGTAGCGAAGTGAACTCAACTGAAGTGAGGGGCATCGCCTCGCAGATTTCACAATGAGTCGAAATCGTTGCCAGGCAGCCAGAGCCACTGGCCTGAAGGGGGAGCTTTTGAAATCTGTTGGCCCGGCTTATGCGGCAGCCATTGGTTGCACTTGTCGTTCTTGCTGTTGTTGGCGCATATGCAATGCACATAGAGTGGCGTTGCTGTTCTTGTATATTGCATCCATGCCAAGCGCTTTGTTGGCTTTGGCTCCAATAGCAACAGCTCCAGCGACAGCAGGAAAAGCAGGTGGCGTTTGGGCTTGGACCTCTGCCTCTGCTGCCTTCGGCTCAGCAATAAAGATTTTAATTAAGCGATTGGCGGCCGATTTAAATTAATGGCTAGCAACAAATTTGGCCGCATTTCGTGTGCGCCTTTTGCTTGTTACTCCACTTTGGATGTCCAATGACAGAATCTGTCTCTGTTAGCTCTTGGCCGTGTGCTGAGCCAGCTTTAATTCACTTAGCCAGGGCGGTGAAAGTGCAAAATGCTTGGCTGAACTCATTACAGAGTACACGCAGTACACACACACACACACGCACACACACACATATGCAGGTAGCAGCCTGGTCAGGTAAATACATATGTATAATGTCTAGGTGAAGCTGAGGCAGCTGAATTCTGATGCTGTGCAAAGTTATCTCTTCAGAGAATCATTCGCTTAATCAATTAGGGCATGTTCATACAAAAGCTTTGAAAGCACATGAAAGTTTTAGCCGTTTGGTGATTGCACGAAAATCTAGCTTTGATTTAAGCTTTAATCTTTTGATAGTCAAAAGTTTTATAAAAGTCTTTCTCTTTTTCTCTCACATATGAAAATATTCCTATCATTAATTATTTTTATTTAACATATTAATATATATATATTAATATATAGCCTTTTTGAAGTGAATTTATCAGCAATATATTCATAAATGGGCTTTACAATTTTAGGGAATACCCTGAACTAAATTTAGTCTATAAACATATTTGAATACGGAATACTCTGATGTTTATTTAGTCTCTAAACATAATTGAATTGGGAATACCTTGAATTTAATTTAGTTTATAAACATTTTTGAATATTACTCATACGCCTCGTCTGCCGCTTATATCGAACTAAAATTGAGCAAAAGAAAAGCTGGCTTTGTATGAAAAGCTTTCCTCTCTATCATTCTCTCCCCTCTCACTCTCCCCTCCCCTCCCCTCTCTTGTTGCTACTTCATAGATTTCCTAAATAAAGTTTTGAAATTGCTTTAACTCTAATAAATTGGCATTTATCTACAACAAATCAATTTGAGCTCATCGTTCATCAGACTTCAGATTGCTTCGCACCACATGACGTATGAGTAATAAAATAATTGCAACAACTTCTTTATATCCGATATATGATTTCTGTAAATTTAAATGGCCATTTAATCTGTGTGTGCTCAGCTGCTGCCGTTGCTGCTGCTGGTGGATGTCGTGTCTGCTGGCCAAATGGTAAATGGCCAAATGGTAATGCCAAGGTGCCAAAGTATCTATTAGATGCCGTTAACTGTAACTGCAGTCGGACGGACAGACGGACGGACGGACAGGTAGGCAGGCAGCCAAATGCGCTTGTCAGCGCTGCATTTTGCAATTGGCCAACTGGGTTGGAGCAGGCTCGTTCACGTTGGCCATATAATTACGTGCGACAGGGGCAGGAAACGGCAAATTAGAAGCGAGCTGCTAAAGCCACTCGCATTATCCTGCGGCTATTCGCGCCAACTCGCTCGATTAGGGGCCATAATTTCCGCGTTTGGCACGCGAGACTTTTGGTTGGCTTTCATTGGAATAGAGCCATAAAACTGAATGATTTTCGAATTAGCCAACTCTCTCGCTGATAAGGCTGAGCAACATGACAAATTTCTGTGAACATATTATTTGTAGCTCTCATTCTAGATAGAATAATTGAAGCTGAACTGAAACTTGACTTAACTTCTGACATCTGATTTGCCTGGCCCCAACGACTGCATATCAATGCATTTGTATCTCAACCCGGAAACTGTGGCCACGCAGCTGCCGCAAGTCCGGCGCTGACTCACGGCAGCCAATCAACGTTTGCAGGTGTGGCCCCAAACAGATCTTGTCCCACTTGCATTTGTGGGAACTGAGAGCATTTCAAGGCGGAAATTTATGGTTTCTAATTGTATAATTTGGCCACTCAAAACTCAAAACGGAAAACTGAAAACCGAAAGCTGAAAACTGAAAACGGAAAACTGGGTCAGCCACTTTTCCATGTGTTCAAAATGTATTTTCCAGCACAATTCTCAACTCAGTTTTTCAAGTCAATGTGACCCAGTTTTTGGCGGCAACTGAAAGTGAAAACTCGCAACATGTTTGACCCTAATTTATATATAAACATACACATACACATACACATACATATACATTTGTATATACATTATTGTTGCTTCTTTGCTTTGACGCCACTTATTAAAAATTTGCACAACTTTTGTTGTTCGGTTCGGAATTCGCATGCCAAACGAGTTGGAAAGTGCGAATTTTTGCACGCCCCAAAATTAGCATAAGCCAAACTATTTGGCCAAAAACAAGTTGCCAAAAAACTTTACAATAAAACAAGGCAAAGACAGCAGCGGCAACAGCTCATAAACAATATGAATTTTACAGCTCAGCTCAGCTCAGTTAGTCTGAGACTGAAAGTTCGACTTCATTAAACAAAAGCTGTCAAAGAAAAGTTTGATTGAAATTCTTAAAACTCTTAAAAACTTTATATAAATTGTTTACAACAAATAAAAGAATTTTATCAAAATATTTTTGTAGAGCTCTGGAATTTCGAGAGCTGCTATTGAGATCAGGGTCAAAGCTGGCTAACAATAATTAATGATGGTTTTTAGCAACTATCTTAAATGTGAAGTTAACTCATTTATCAAGCCAGAAAAATCTATTGATAAAAGATTTACTAAAACTATATCTGGACTGCTTATATAAGTGCGAGGGCGTAGCATAAAAAGTTGACTCAAAATAGAAAAAAAGACACCAAAGAAAACAAAAGCAAAAATAAAAATATAAAAAAAAAACATAAACAAATTCCGGCAGCAAACAAGTTTCGCATGCTAACGTTAAATAGACATAAGCAGCAATGCCGACGTCGCTGCCTCAGTTGACGTCGCTGCCTCAGTCGACGTCGCTCACAATGGTTAGTTTCACACTTTCGAGCTGCGGCCACAGCTACTACGAGTTATGCCTGAGTAAGTAGCTAACGGCTAAGGCTAAGCAAAATAAAAGTATCTCATGGATGCCGCCTTCATTGCGTGTGTGTAGCGCGTTATAAACTGCAACAGACACAAACACACACACACACACACACACACACACACACAAACAGACTGAGGCTGATGCGCTACGCAAACAATGATTGGCATTTGTTGTTATCGTTATTTGTTGCTGCTGTTCAAAGTATTTGCACTCGCTAAAATTGCCCAGACGCCGCCGCCGTCGCCGTCGTCGCCATCGCTGCAAAGTTTTGAAATAATTTCTCGTGCCCCCCTCGCTATGATATGCCGGGGCAGCAAATAACTTGAAGCCAGGCGCATTCGCAGCCAAAACTTTAATTAAGGAATCCTCGCAACAATTTAACAGTTTTGTATTACTTTCGAAAAAGCTTCAACACAATGCTGCAAAGTTATCTAACGCCAACTGTTGGTCGGGCTCTTGGCCACTCAGTCAGCAATTATGCGTTTATGCGGCACGAATTTGAAAGGCGGGCTTCATATCTACTATGGGAATGAAAGCAGGAGAGCAAAGACAGGTGAGAATCTGGGTGATTACATTAAGCAGATAGGATGAATAGCTGAAATGATTTAGATATTGTCTTATATCTATAGATAGATGTTGTCTTATATAGGTATCTATAGGTATTAGGTATCTATATAGGTATAGCTAGAGGTCTTGGTCTTTGAGTAGTTAACTCTAACTCTGTCAGATTTTTCGATTTATCAATAACTTTTAATTAAAATGTGTAAATTTTTTGTGTGTTTTTCAATTATTTCTCTATCTGGATTTTATTTAAGCTTAAGTTAACACCTTCATTTCTAATAAAAACAAACAGAGCTTGGGTAGTAGAGTTTTGGATATGGAAAAATGATGCAAGTATTCTATTTAGAGTACTTTAATCTATTCGCCTATTGGACTAACTGTCCAACTGTAACCATTATATCTTAGATTAGATCACTAAAGATCAGATATAACTCCCTGCTATGGAAAATCAAGCATCTACTGCTAACGAATTAGGCTGTGGGGGATATTGGCAGCTCACCGCGCTTAGATAGAGAGACGTCTTGTGGATTAGAGTTCTAATTCTAATTATCTTGGTAAAACTAAATTTATTTATAAATTTATAATTTTTATTGAATTTTTAATTTGAAGTTTTATATTAATTTACCTTTTTTTTTTTACTTTTTTGCTTGGCTCATTCATTCATTCCTAGTCTAACTTACACCAACTTTTCCTTATTAAACATATATATAATAGAAAATTATGCAACTAAGCAGTTAGTTTATATGTAACTCAAACGCCTAAGTTTTATAAGTTTTTGTTCAGTTTTTAATTTGTTTCACATTTTCTAGTTTCATCCAGACTACCTGATATTTCTATATACTTTTCAGTTCATTTTTAAATTGATTTTTAACTCTTTTCCATCAGTTAATTATTAAATAGAGTTTTTAGCTCTTTTTCACAGTCCTCTTCAGCTATGCTTTTTCATTACTCTACTAGTAGCATACTTTATATATATATATATATCACCTCCATTAACTACCTGCTACCCGCAGGCTTTAACCAAAGAGTTGTTACACTTTATGCCCTCTTAACATTATTCTCTCTGTGACAAGTTCTCTATAAAATATAATATTTACAAAGTACAATAGCAACAATTTAAGCTCTCTTAAGTTGGTTCTCTCTGTGGCACGTTGTCGACAAAGCTATGAGGTACAACTTTTGTGAACTGCTGCCAGCAGGAAAGTTCCTTGTGCCTTGCAGGTGCTATTATTTTGTTAGCAGGCTTACCTGTTTGCCGTTTACTTAACATCATTTAAAGTTGGCAATGCCATGCATACGCACCTGGAATGACAAAAGAGACGAAATTGTTTAAGTATATTTAATTGTTTATGAAGAGCGTAAAAACAATGTAGCGTTATTTTTAATGCCGCTAACGGCGCTTGCAACAATCAAATGAAGACACGAAATGAAAAACAATACGAATACAAAAATAATACAAGCCAATTGCATTTTTCTCTCTCTTTGCTTTTGTTTTTTTTTTGTTTTTGCAACGTATTGCGAAGCGTGTGCCATAAATTGGCTCAGAGTTTTCCTCATTTTTGTTGTTATATATATTTCTCATTTTATATGGTTTTCTTTTTTTTTTTTATAGAGCAAGCAGCAGCAGTTGCCTCGTGTTGTTGGAGGCAAACACCTGTAAGCCACAAATCGTTGGGGGTTTGTTTGTCTTTTATGCCCACAAAGAGAGAAAACAACAATAAGACAGCTGATATGTTTAAGTTGTTGCATAAAGCAAAGACCGTGTGGCACTTATAGTAGTCAAGCAGGGGGGGCAGGAGGCGCCAGAGGGGCAGGGATAATGCAGTGCAATTGCAGAGAGACAGCTGCGGCTTAGAGTGTGGACAGAAGAAACCGTTGCTTTGATTTTCTTGCAGCAACAGCAGCAGCAGCGGCAGAAAAAGTGAAAGTATTGCAACAACAAACAGTAGCCAATAAACAACAGCAACGGCAACGGCGAGCGAGCTCTAACTGGAAAAGCAAACAAAAACAAACGAGCTGCAAAAAAATAGAGAAAAACAAAACAGCAACAAAACAAACAGAAGAAATAAAATTTCCACAGGTGAATGAATTTAAATTTGCAAAGCGAAGCCGAGTTAAATCCAGTTGCAGCCAAGCAGGAGGCGAGCCGAGGGCAGGAGGGGCAAGCGCAGCTAAAAGTTAAAAGTTCACAAAACTTGCATCTTGTTATTTGTGATGCTGTTGCAGTTGTTGTTGTTGTTGTTGCTGTTGTTGTTGCTGCTGCTGCTGCTGCTGTTGCTGTTGCTGCTGCTGCTGTTGTTGTTGGTGCGCACCTGTTTGCGAGCTAGCGAGTGTTGCCGTTGTGATTGCTGGTCGAGCAGCTTTTTTGGCCAAAAACTCCAACTCAAATGGCAAACAACAAATTCCGCATTTATCAGCAAGCAACTTGCAACAGACAACTTGCAACTTGCAACTGGCAACTGGCAACTGGCAACTGCTAAAAGCAATGCAAAGCGGCGACTTATAATTGAGATATGCACACGGCAGACAGCTTGAGATGTGCGCAGCAGTGCGGAAATGGCCAAGAGAACTTGTCGAATGTGGCTAACGAATTAGAAGAGCCAAACTCAAGCTAGTCTCTGGCTGGCCAGGTTAAAGGTGGCCCTAATCAAATGGCATAGCTTTTGCTGCCTGCACTTGATTGGCTCTAATCAAATGAATAAATATATATTTTGAAATGCAAACAAACAAATGTCTTTAAATAGCAAAGCCTTTGTGCTGACTGATTTGACTTAATGGAAATTTCACAAAAGAAAGCAAGAGAAGGAATAACCTTATCAATTATTATTTGTTGATTGAATTTAGCATTGTTAACTGAGACAAAAGGAATGTGTGCAATGTGTGTGCGTGGGCTTGAAATACAGAAATAGTTTCAATTTAGAGTTCAGAGTTGCAATTTGATTTAGTGACAACAAAAAGCAACTGCAACAATAGCCACAGTTGCGAAAATTCAGTTTCCAATTCTACGCTTGATTTATAAAATACAAAAAATAAAGTGAAATTGCTGAGAATTTTCTTTGTTATTTTTAAGCCAGAAAACAATTAGATATGATTGAATGCATGCATTGAGCAAAATTTTATTTATCTCTGAAATTCAGTTGAATTTAAAAAGTTTACTGTGAGTATAAAAACCAAAAAGAGATAAAGAGAGAAAGAGAGAGAGAGAAAAAGACAGAGAGAGAGAGAGAGCGAGAGAGAGAGATAATAAGCTCCAATCACCATATACATAATCTTATTTTTCATGATAATTTTCTATTTTTTGCCCATTCTATTATTTTGTCTTCTCCCTCCATTATCTTTAGCTCACTTTTATCTCTCGCAGAACAAGCTGAGCCACACCCACTTCAACTGAAGAGCTTCAAGTTTATCTCTGCAATAATATTTACCTCATTTTATTATTTAAATTCATTTTACATTTCTCACCAGCTAGTTTTCCATTACTGTTGGCCTTTGAGCCAACCAAAGTAAACACAATCAGAATAATTGAAAGATGCCAAACTGATAGATACCCTAAGATATCTGAAGAATGAAGTATTGCATATTTGGGTATATCGATTAATCAAAGCTTATTATCGACTTTAATCGATTTCATAGAAGTAAAAGAAGTTCTACAGATTGGTTCTTCTGTAAGAAGTACTTTCAGGCAGAGCCTATGATCAGTAGCTCTGATAGGTATTGAGATGCATCGGCAGCATTTGATTGATCAACAGATGATATACATATAACAATTATATATTATATATTTAATGTTGTCAGCCACGCTTCCTGTCTCCAATTACATACAGTTGAAAGAAGAAGACGATATACCGTCTTTACACATTTGATTTGAATCCATTTTTCAGGCTTCTTAACCGACCCCGACTATTTTCAACACCTTTACCTTTTTACGTTTTACGTTTACCTGCAGCCGCTGCCTCAAATTACTCTAACGTTGCTCTTCTGCTAGCCTCGTTGTCCAATAAATTCGAGTCGGGTTCAGGTGCTCTCGAAAGCGGGCCTAATTAGATGCACAGGCCTCGCTGCCGCTGCCTCTACCGCTGCCATTTAGAGACAACGGGCATCTAATTAAAGGCCAAACGGTAGAGTGGCGGCATATGAGTATCGCTGGTCATTCATTTCCCAAATAATTTATTCAAACTAGCGACGATGTTGTTCCTCGCTTTGGGTTGAATTTTCCCAAAAATAAAAACAACAACAAATTTTCGAGTTTCCTAGCCGGGAATGTGATGTCTGTGCGCGTTGAAATTAATGGGGTCATTTGCCCTGTCGCCTGCAATAAGAATAGCTATCGGATTTACATGGAACTTCAGAAAGTATGCCAAGTACATTTGTTTTCTTCTTCGAAATTAATGTATCGCTTAAACAAACAAATGAATCAACTAAAAAATTTCAAAATATATTACCGACTATTTAAAAAAAATAGACTATTCTGAAAAACTATAGGAATATGCGAATATATGTATTAAAAATCTTAATAAATATATTCCAGCTCAACTAGCGAAATCCCCTGAACCCTGCATTAAGTGGATAAATATGCGAATATATGTATTAAAAATCTTAATAAATATATTCCTGCTCAACTAGCAAAATCCCATGAAACCTGCATTAAGTGGATAAAAGAAGCGTAGAATGAGACGAATTCTAATCTTATTTTATGCATATAATAAACAACATGGACCTACACAGAAAATCTGAAGTCTCTAGCTCCAACAGTACTCATATTACGCTTACGAAGTTAAAATATCGATAATAAGTAAATGGAATGAGTTATCGGAAAAATATGATAAATTCGTACTGCGTTTGGTAGTCACGAAAAGACATGTTAATTTTCAAGAGTCTAGCCTATGTGGTTGACGAGAACTCTGCGTTAATATGGAAGGGCGGATATGACCTCTTTCTACCTGTACATTTTCACAAAACCATTATACCCTGATTTCCAATTTTCAAATATGTGAAGAAATTCCACCTGAGGTTATATTTTAATTCATCGAAATTATATGCTGGAATTATGCTAAAAACTAACAATAAAATCAAATTTAAGTAGAACTAACAATTGAAGAGCTCAATTGAGCATTTAATTTATATACTTAGAATATATTTGCATAGATTTGTTGTTGCCGCCCGTTAAACTGAACTCACTAAAGTAATCTAAAATTGCTTAAATTTGATATTCAATATTTTGCTCTAGTTTTCAATTACTTTTGCCTGGGCAAAGCAAATTGATTTCGTGCCGAAGTCAGCTCAGCCAGCCAGCATGGAAATTTATTCTGCATTCACAAAGTTTCGAATGCGTTGGCCACGTCCTAGAAATTTTCTCAGCAAACAATGTGCACAAAATGGATATTAAACAATAACAAAATGTAGTCAGACAGTTTGTATTTCTTCTTTTTTGTTTGTATTTTCTTGACACAGTTGAGCTCTTGTGTAAGCGACTGATATATATTTATATATACATAGGTATTTGTATTTTTATATATCTAAAATGTCACGGCTCTGTTGTATAATTTGTTGTTGTTTAATGTACTTGAAAGTTGTTAACGCATTTCCTTTGCAAATTGGTTGTCACTATCGTTTGGCATTGGTTTTGTAATCGGGCAATTGCATCACATGCACCTGTATAGATAAACACCAGGCACACACACACACACTATCTCTCTCTCTCTCTCTCTCTGTCACTCTCGCTCTCTTTGTTGGCTGCCAGCTGTTTGGCTCTTATCAAAAGTCAAAAGTTTCGTAATGTTGGCTCGTTCTTATCGTGCACATTTATGCCCGTGTGGCAAGTGCAGCCCGCACAAAAGCTGCAAGCCAAGCAACATAAAAACAACAACAACGAGAAGAAGAAGAAGAAGAAGAAGAAGCAGAAAAGGTAAAAGTAGAAGTCGCACTTCCGCCGTCTTATCAGCGCTCACGTGCTTAGTTATTGCCGTCGTCGCTGCTTTTGGCCTGATTAACTCGCAAGCTGGCGGCGATATCTGTGAAATGCAGTCATAATGCGAATTGCGATTTCTATTTGCTTTGTTCGTATTGTCACTTGCAGCAACAGCAACAGCAACAGCAACAGCTATGTCTGTTGCTATCAGCGCACACGTGTCATTCGCAAATGTCAACTTTGTCACGTCCTCAATTTTTTTTTGGTGTTGACAGTTTTAGAGCAGCGGCCTCCAGTGCATTGCATTGCATTTAGCTGGGATTGAGTTGGATTGGATGAGATTGAATTGCCACACACTCAATCACTACAAGTGTGTGTGTCTGTCTGTCTGTCTGTCTGTGTGTGTGTAGCCTGCAATAGCCGTTGACATTAATCTCAATTTTTGCATATTTTTGCACAGCTGCGTGCACTTGAAGTCAGCCCAATCTAATTTATGTTAGTTTTTTCTTATATATAAAAAATATATTTATATAAATTGCATTGTCTTGCTGCTCTTTTTAGATTAGTTTGTATATAAATATATATATATATGTTTATGCATTTGATTCAATTGCTCATTGTCATTGGAACAGCTGTAATTGATAATTGAATGCATTTTTAATTGTCATCTAAATGCGCAGTGGAAATACTGAGAAATCGTCCTCGATTCACAATTGAAGCTAATGTGGAAAAATATTATAATTTTTTTTTATTTTATTGCTATTACTTTTACGGAAGCGCTTTGTTGTGTACAACATTTATTGGCCTTGTGCACTTTAGATAAATTTTGCCCGATAAGCTATGCTGCATGTGCAACTCTCTAATTAACAGGCGAAACGACTGCTTAATGCTTGTTCATGTTACAGAGGTAATTAAAATGTATTTCAATATGCATATTTTTAGATTTGCCACGCCCAAAATGGTCATTTGTCTGCAGAGTAGATCGATAGTGATTGAACAGCAAAATTTATTGACTTTAGCTTCAAGACTGAGATAGATATAGCTATCGATATTATTATTTTCTAACGCTCTAACTGGAAAAATGATATAGTTTATATTTTGTTTGCCAATTTGCCCACATTGTCCACTGTGTCCACAAATCCTTGGAGCATTTCAAACTTCAAGGCTACAATTTCAATGCAGAGCGATGCTGATATCCAACTTTTTGTATGAGCATAAAAAAACAAAATGTAGTGACAATTCTAACGAGCAATTTTTAGACTTCAACCAACTAATTGGCACCTCTAATTCTCTCACTCACTCTCTCTGTCTTTCTCTCTCTCTCTTTCTCTTTCTCTGTCAGTCTCATATTGCAATAGCATATTTTGCATCGTGTGGCTTATAAACATGCACAAAAGAAGCAGCAGCAGAGCTCTGAAAGTTATGGAGCCGCTTGCTCTTTTATGTTTTGCTTTCATTATGTGGTAGCGCTTTGTACATGATTTTTCCCTATGGCAACATCGTGGCGCGACAAGTGTGACACACATTTCCATAGATTTTATTTTCGAAATTGTTTGCATTAGCATTGGCCAGGTGAGGTGAGGCGAGGTGAGGCGAGGCGAGGCGAGGCGAGGCAAGGCGTGGCGGGGGCAAGGCGCAGAGCAAGAGTTTGGCTTGGTAAAATGCTAAAAATGCTTTTATGCACACGCTCAACAATGAGGAAATCTTTACGAGCACATCTGGCACATAAAGTGTCCAACCCAACTGCGGCCAGCGGTGCCCGAGTGGGGCAAGAGAGAGACGCTGTTGCAGTCAAAGATGTGGCCATGGTCAAAAGTTGTTGTTGTTGTTGTTGTTGTTAGTGTTGTTGCTGCTGCTGATGTTGTGGCATTTGTTGTTGACGTTCATGTTGCTCTGGCAATTAATTACGTCTACCAGTTGACAGTTGCAGTTGCCTCTGCAGCAGCAACTGTTGCCGTTGACTATTTGATCTTTGCACTGCGATAGCGCAGCATAAACTGAGCTGAAGAGGGTGTGTAAGTATGTGTGTGTGTGTGAGTGTGAGTGTGAGTGTGAGTGTCTATGCGTGTGTGTGGTCAACAAATGTCAAAGCAACCAGGAAGTGTTTGGCCAGCGGTCAGTGAGCGCTTCAAATTAACAGCGAGACAGCCAATGTCACATACATTGCCCCAGTTTTGGCCTCAGCCACGCCCTAACGCCTCTATCCGGCCCGGCCCAGCCCGGCTCGGCCTGGTTGAACGGCATATGACATATTCAAAGTTCTACAACAACAGCAAATACAGAGAAGACGACAACGTGACATTTGTAATTCATGTTAATTGGTTTAGAAATCAGGCAAAGGCAAACTTGACAGCGAGCAGCGTGTTCCCGCCTCATATTTATTAGTCGTTTATTGCACGCCAACTCGGGCGGCTTCTTTATGAATTGTATTTAAATATACATTTGTTTTCGTCTTGTGCAGCTAACCACAGATGGCCATCACTCACACACACACACACACACACACACACACACACATAGGCACACTCGCACTCTGGGAGTACATTAATTAGCTGAAATTCTACACTAATTTGTTGCTTTTTTTTGGTGGGAGGGGAAATGAGGTCACTTTTGTAAAAAGCCTACCAAATGCAGCAACAGCAACAGCAAAAAACAACGAAAAAATAGAAAACAAATTGACGAAGCGTTAAGCGTCTGCCTTAAGAGTAGGTGGGGCAATACAATTCAAGCCAGCCAACCAGCCACAAACAAAAAAAAAAAAAAAACTAAAACTAAAACAAAACCAAAAACAACCTCGCAACAAGACCTTGCTTATGCATCGCACGCACCCAAAAAAAAAAAAAAAAAAAAAAACACACACACACACACTGAGACGGAAAACAAAGCCCAAACGAAATGAAAACTAGCCAAAGAAAATTGTATAAACATTTTCTGGTTGTTAGCTGTCAGCTTCAGTTTCGGTAAATGTGGCAATCGCTGTGGCATGTGAAACCGTAGACGAGCCTAGTCGAACGCAACAAGCCATAAATATCTTTGGCCACTTAGCGCAGTGCAAGCCAATTAATATGTCTGGAAGTCTGGCTATGCTTTCCACAGAGTGCAGTTTGACTAATTTGAAAAGCTTTTAATACAAATGTGCTTTACTCTTAGTAGTTATTCTAATACAACTGCAAGCTTATCTTACAAAAAGGTTTCTTATAGAGTGCTTTAAGCTTTGCTTCAATTGAATATGATTAAACTTTCGTCAAGTTTTCAAATGCTTTAAGCAACTTTTTATTGAATCTAAATTAATTTAGATTTTCTTTTCTGCTGCATTTTAGTAACTCACAAAAAAATAAATGTTTTCTAGTGCTTTCTATGGAAACCATGTTATTAAAATAAAAATTATTAAAATTATATCTTAATTTTTAAAATGATTTTTAGATCTTTTTCTCATTTTCAGTAATGTCAAACAGAAAACATAAAAACTTTTTATAAACAGTGTTAAGATTTTAGATGCTTTTCATCGGAAAGCTTTTTTCTTCAAAAAAGATTTTTTATATTTGCTTTGTAGTTCTGTAATTCAAAAATAATCCTTATCTTAAGCTGATTAATACAGAATTTGTTTGTTATATTTTTATGGCTCGAAGTAGTTTGTAAAGCTTTTTCTTTAATTTATCAAAAGATCTTTTCGTGTTAATTCAAATTACATATCTAGTTTAAATTTTTTTTAGACGTAATCGAAAACAACAGCAGTTTTATGTAATTTTACTTTATTTTCAATTTACTAGAGTTCAACTTCCATGAAGATTTCATGTTTCTATTTAATCAAAAGCATTTTCAATTTGCTTACTTTTTCTTGTAAGTCTATCATTAAAACAAAGTCTAATCTAAAACAATAAGTTTTATATTTTACTCAAATGTTTGCAAGTTATTTTTGAAAACGTTTAATCTTAATTTATCAATGGATCTTTTTATCTTCGCTTGATAAAACGCTGTTTCGTAATTGAGTTACATATATCAAACTAAGACAAAACAATGGCTTCTTTTGTAAACGTTTTGACTTTTGCTTGCACTTGAGAACTCCACGCTCTCGGTTTCAATTCCAATTCAATTAGCAATCTATTGCCTTCGACTTTGGCCCCCACGCACACACACACACACACACTTACACACACAAACACACACATTCACTGAGTTATGTAATAAAGAGAACAGAGCGCTGAAAATCATAGTCCAAGGTCTTTTGGTAACCCAACCAACAAGCATTTAGCTTCAGCAGACAGCCAGCCGGTCATCCATTTGCTTGTCAGCATTTGGGCAGCAGAAAAAAATACAACAAAAAATAACTGAAAATGAAAAACGCAAAAAAACTGCTTACAAAACGCGACGCTTAGCCTTAAGTTCCCCTTCGGTGAACCATGATGTCTGGTTCCGTATTGGCCGGGGCGAAGTCAAAACAAGCCAAGCCAGGGCAGGCACCACTCCCAGCCCCAGCTTCAGCCCCAGCCCCAGCCTCAGCCTCAGCCTCAGCTCCAGTCTCAGCCTCCGCCTCAGCCTCAACAGCCACAGATTCTGGCCAAGTTTTTAGCTGGGGCGCAGGCGCGGCCACTTTGCTCAAGCGTTTACCGTTTTGGCCTCTTGCTTCTGACGCTTGCCACATAAATTTAGCTGTGCATATATTTTGTGCCAGCAACAAAAGCCTTGAGCCGGCCAACAGGGCGCCCGCCTATGACACAATCTTGCAGCTTTGCAGTTTTGCATATTTATAATCATTTCGTTCTTATTTTCTGATTAATTTAAAAATGACTTTATGGCGTGTCTTTGTTGACATTTAAGCAGCTCGCCAAAGTCAATGGCCAATCAATATAAAAATAAATAACTGGATGCTTGATGTTTTACAACATTTCATTTTAATTGCATTCCAATTGAAACACGTTGCAACAAGAGACGCAGCAGCCAAAACATTGTGTTCGCACCTCTGTCGAAGACTATCTTTATGCATCACACAAAGAGAGTGTATGTGTGTATGTGTGTGTGTGTGCATGGGAGTGTGTGTTACAAAGTGAGGTAATTGAAATATGTGGAAAAGTAAAACTTGATTTTATATTGTTAACTATTTATATACATATACATATACATATACATATACATATACATATACATATACATATACATATACATATACATATACATATACATATACATATACATATACATATACATATACATATACATATACATATACATATATATATACATATACATATACATATACATATACATATACATATACATATACATATACATATACATATACATATACATATACATATACATATACATATACATATACATATACATATACATATACATATACATATACATATACATATACATATACATATACATATACATATACATATACATATACATATACATATACATATACATATACATATACATATACATATACATATACATATACATATACATATACATATACATATACATATACATATACATATACATATACATATACATATACATATACATATACATATACATATACATATACATATACATATACATATACATATACAAATATACTTATGAATATGAACTGATTATTTAAAAATGACAATAGCTGCGGCAACTCCCACTTTTTGCCTTGGCAACAAACACACTCGCGCACACACACACGCACACACACACGCACACACACACGCACACACACTCTCACACAAGCACACACACTCTCACACACTCGCACACCTCACATTTTTAGCATTTTGTGGGGGTGTTTACGTTTATGACAGCTATTAACAAAATACAACTACAACAAATTTACATAATTTCTGGCAAATGCAGCTGCAGCAGCAGCAACTCATGTGTGTGCGTGTGTGCGTGTGTTATGTTTGTTACCTCATAAATGCCAACACCCACATGTTAACCTTCTTTTGCATCAATTTAAGCGACTTAATTAGCCATGAAGGCCTACAAGTGTTAGGCAATGCGTGAATGACGAACAAAGTGACGGTCGCTTTTTGAATTGCCTGCGGCGCTACCTTGTGAAATACCCTTTCCGAATGCGTCGCAGGCGCCGCGGCTGCTGTCAGCTGCAGAAAAGCCTTTGTCCCATCACATTCTGGCAGCTGCAGTCCGCTTTTAATTAAAACTCAAATATTACATTCGCAGCACATGCATAGATATCTTATTGTAACTGCAATCTGATTGAGAGCGGCTTACATTGGCTGCAATTGAGACTTAAAGCAGCTTGTGCAAAGGGATTACATTGACCCAGAGGCCAGTGCGGCAAAATTGAAAATAGTCGACGCATTTCAAAGCCGCTGCGAATCACATCTCAGCAGCCATAATGTAAATGTAAGCGCATTAAAGCGCACACAGATATGAAAATGTGTTTGCTGCGGCTGCAGATAGACTTTCTCGTCGGCCAGTGAGCAATAATTTTATATTTATATTTATAAAATATCAGATAAATCTGAGTCAGTGAAGTGGCGCGGGGCACTTGAAGTGCTGCCCGATTGGGAATTAATGTGCATCTTAAATTAATTATGCGCTGAAAATAAATATCCGAGCGGCAAACAAAAGCCACATGAAAGCTGCTCAAGTAGCTGTTCAAGAATTTTTTTTTTTAGCAACAGAAAAAGTCGTGCAACCGACTGCCTAATGCTCGTTCGCGACACGAAAAGTGCAAAAGTTGAGTCAGCTTTGTAAAATTTATTATAGATTGAATTGTAGAGGAGACTAAACATGCTTCAACTCAAATACTTGTTGATGTCGACTCTAGAACTTGGTAAACGTTGTTTTTATTTTCAATTTAACATATCTTCTATTGAGTAGATCTTTATCTTTAGAGTAGAGTTAAATACATCTATGGAAAAAAAATAGTAGTAATACTGTTGGACAACAAAAATCTTAGTAATAAACACAATTTAAAACGAATATTGAGAATTATATACATATATTTATAATATATAATATATAATTTACTAAGGCTCTACATTTTTTTAGTGTTCAGTCGTACTGTACTGCATATATGTATATAATATATAGGGTAGAGTTATATATTTATGTATATAATCTGTAGAGTAACTCATTTATTAGATTGTGTTTCAAGATCTATCTTAATATATAATCTATATCACACTAACTTCCTATGCAACAATATCAAGTCTGTGTATAATCTATAGAGTGGAGTTACATTTAAATGCATTTAATCTATAGAATAGATAACTAATTTATCAGGTTTTCGAGATCTACCTAAATATATACTTTATGTCAGATTAGCTTCCTACTCAGCAATTTCAAGTCTTTAGTCTCCTATATTAGCAAGGCATACTTTGCATACAACTCATATACTCTCCCAAATTCAAAACCCAGCAAACGAAAAAAAAAATGTTTTAACACTTTAAGCAGACGACAAGTCGATAAGCAGCTAAAAAACAGCAGCAGCCACAACAACAACAGCAACAACAATAATCAGGAATAAGAAAGGCAACGCATTGCCAACAATTTATTAAAAAAGTTGAATGCCATCTGTTCAGTGCGCGTGTGTGTGTGTATGTGTGTGTGTGTGGTTTATCGCGATCTGAACGGACAATGTCTTTTGGCCTGGTCATTTGCTCAAATGAGTTGGCAATATGCATGTTGGCAATACAAGCGGATTACATGTAAGTTTAACACGGGATAAAACGAGCAACAGGCGCCGTGTGGGGGCTGCCCGGGTACAGACAAGCAGGTAGCGGGGGCAGCTGACAATGGGCGTGGCAGCAGTTAAAAGCCAACCGTAAGAAGTCAGCGTCAGGCCAACAACAACAACAACAACAACAGACACACAGGCAACTTGCAAGCGGATTAAATTTAATTTTATGACTTTCGTTTACTTTGTTATTGCTGTCTAAAGTGCGCTGCACTTGCGCACCTCCCATTGTGTGTGTGTGAGTGTGTGTGTGTGTGTGTGTGTGTGTGTGTGTGTGTGTGTTTGTATGTTGGCTGTCATAATAAAACTGTTTAATTTGCACGACGCTGTGACACTGCGCCTGGCATGAGGTGCAAGCGAGACGGTGCAACATTTGAAGCGCTTGGCAAGTTTGTTGCATGCAACAAGCTGAACGCTGAGTGGCGACTGCTGACTGCCGACTGCTGCCAGCCGACTGCCGAGTGCTGCCCAGCCAATTTTGTGCATGCCGGCCGGCAGGTCTATGCCATAAACCAAATAGATGGCAACAGCAGCAGCAGCAACAGAAACGGCATCAGCTATAATCTGGCCCCGACTGCATTTTTCACTTGTCTACTGCCAAATTTGGACAAATTTTCAGCCCCAGACAATTTGGCATTTTATGCAACAGTCTGTCAGCGGCATTTTGTCATAAGCAACGGCAACGGCAACGGCAACGGATATCGAGTGCTTTTCAGTGCAGCGTCGTGCTCAGTTCATCAAAATGACAGGCAATCCGATTTGGTCAGAGCAACAGCAAAACGAGTAAAAGGCTAATTGAAGTGGAAACAATGACCTTTCATTGTTGAAATTAGTCACAAACAATTTCAGTTGGAGCCGTCGTCGAGGTGGGGCATCAATTAAACGCTGCCCAAATAAGGTTAGGCCTGTGCAACACTTATAAAGCAGCTGCCAACAAAAGCAACAAACTGTTCAGGTTCAGGCTACTTCAACTTTCAGTATGATTTAGCTTCAGACAAAGGCTCTAGGAAGAGCATAATTAATCTATACAAGCGTATAGATTATATACAATAGAGATGGGGGATATAAAATATAATAAAGGATTAATAGAGAACTATAGAATAAATGAAAGATAATAAGTAAATTATAAATGAAATACTGGATTGATTGAAAACTTTGTAATATTTGAAATATAATAAATAAAAATGGAATACAGGATTTATCATTATATATCATTATCATGATAGGTATACCTTATTTATTATCTTTCATTTATTATATAGTTTATTTATTATCTTTCATTCATTATATAGTTTTCTTAAATGAAAGATAACAAATAGTGTTTATCTATATTTATGAAGGCAATAAATGCATGAGTAGCTGGATAATAATTGCAGCTAGATATATAAAACTTAATCGAAAGAGAAAGAGAAAATATAAAATATTACTCTCTCTTTCTTCAATAGACAAGACGGAGAATATATAATATTCTCTACCTGCTCAAACATTTCATGGTTGTATAAAGCTTAATATTATATATTTATACTACAAGTTACTAATTTGATACTTCTTTTTGTTTAAGCGACTTTAAACGACTTTGCATATCAGCTAAATATATATATAGATATATAGAATTTCATTATCTATTATATATGATTATACATATATAAAAACCAGAGCACGCACAATAACACTTATCGGCTTGCACATGCACGCAATTCGTCGGACTTTAAGTAAAAAAAAAAAACAAAACGACATACTCCGATTTTGTCGTTTTGGTTTTTTTTTTTTTTCGTTAACGTCCGCGCCTTTGGCCTTGAGTGTGTTGCGTAGGCGTCCGAAAATAAGTACTAAAATATGAGTAGAAAATATAAACGATATTTTTAAACGTCCGCTAATTTATTTCCTGTTTCAAGCCAAATAAATACGGTTGAGTCCGGGCTTGACGACTCTCTAGGGACCGACGATTTTACCAAAAGGAACAAATAATAATTAATAATAAAATAAAATAAATAAAAATTTACACAAATTAACTTTTTATTTAAAAAAAAAAATATAAAAATATATATATATATTTTTTTTTTTTAATTTTTATTTATTTTATTGTATATTATTTTATATATGTATATATAATATATATATGCAAAAACATAAAAGAATAATATGTTATTAATTTTATAAATTTAGGAGATAGCATAAAGGAATGCCCAAAAAGTACTGAAAAAGTTACTGAAGTAGGTCACACTTGGGCAAAATGGACAAAAAACCGCGCAAAAAGTACTGAAAAAATGCACTTTTACTCAAAATGGATAAGAAACCTCGCAAAATGCACTAAAGTAGATCACATTTACACACCAAATACACTAAAAAAGGTCAAATTCCTCAACGCAATTCAACGACGCAATTGATCTGCTTAGCGAAAACCACCCTCGTATATGCAAAACGCATGTACATATATCAGTGAAGAGTCTGTGCCAGCCTAGCCTGTTTCAGGCTAGATCTAGCTTATTTGAATATGGAACAGCCTATAAAATTTATAGGAAAAAAAAAAAAAAAAAAATATTTTCGTAACATATTCTTTTTTCCTTTTTAATATAGATTGCTTTCCAGCATTTTCCCTTAATTTTTATCAAATTTTTGCAACTTTTATCCATAATCTAGCTTGCTTTTGAGCGCAGCAGCGGCAACACTGCTGCATTGTGCATGCAACGTTATGAGAAACAAAAAAAAAAGTAAACGACAACGTCCAACGTTATTAGAAAAAAAAAAATAAATAAACGATAACGTCCAACGTTGTCGTTTACGAAAAAACGTCCGAAAATAGTACTTATTTTCGGACGTTTTACGCAAAACGTCCGAAAATAAGTACTATTTTCGGACGTTTTGAAATACTCAACGGATATGTGGGAGCTCTGATAAAAACTCTATAAATTCATTTTAATTAATATCATTATTATATCTTATATCTATTCTTATATCAATTTTCTCAGACAACTTTTGTAGGATCAGCTTTTACCAGGCTTCCTACAATTTATCATACTTGTAAGATAAACGTACATATACATATATGTATATATATGAGAAGCACAGATATGCCCCGATATGTGCACAACCCACATATGAAGTCAGCCTCGTCGAGCGCATGTTTTGCTCTCTAATCAGCAGCTGGTTGATCTCCACAGCAACCTGCCAAGCAGCCCCATAGCCACATACATGGAAGCCACGTAAGCTGCATTTGAATCACGATCATTGGAAAAACGGCAGTCAGCAGTTTGAGTTTGCTTTTGAGTTTGCGGCCAACGGCGACACACATCAAAGTCAATGCCACAGTGCAGCCGTGGCTCATTAATCAACGCCTGGACAAAACAAAGAAAGCAACAAGTCAGCTGGCGACATTTCCTCCACACAGAGAGGCAGAGAGACAGCCCCCTCCAACCCCGCCCACAGAAAGAGAGAGAGGGAGAGAGAGAGAGAGAGAGAGGGAGAGATTGCGCAGGCAAAGATGACGCCGCTGCATTTAAAAGGAACAACTAATTACGCGTTAATTTTCTGCTGAGCCCCTTCGCCCGCGCCCGCCACTGACTGATGGCCATTTCAGTGAATCACTTGTCAATTTCGTAAATTATTACCTCAGTGCGCGGGGTGCAAGAAAATGTGAGGAAAACGCATTGTGCAAGGAGGTGGAGAAGAGTGGAGCAGTCGAGCAATCGAGGCGCGATAGAGCGAACAAGGGGGCAGCAGACGAGGAGTGGCTCTGGCGTCCAGTTTGAAACAAAGTGAATCAAGTTAATTGTCGTTAATTTCATCATGCATCATTGGTAACAAGGAAGGTCGCCAACGCAACAACAACAAATGGTGTCTGGAATCAAATAAAATGCGTAAATTGGCATCGTGTGCATCGGTTGGCAATGGGACAGCGCCATGACAATGGCAAATGCGACGCCATGTTAAGTGCAACTCTTGGGCGTGTTTGTCATGACAGCGCAAAGGACATCAAGGGAACTGCTGCGAGCCGGTCCACACACGCTCTCATGTCTAAGTAGTGGCGAGAGTGTCAGCTCTGTGTTTGACTTTCTTTAAATCAGTGAGTGGCCGCAAAACTACTTGACAAAGTACAATTTATCAATGTCAAGCGTGAAAGCTGCCAGCTCAGCAAATGCTATAAATTTAAGCGAATTGCAAGATGAAGCAGATCACCCAAGTACCAATAACTTGAGTAACAAATAAGAACTAAGCATGAGACTCTTTACATTATACTCAAAAGATGCCAAGAGACAGCCTTGAGTTGGCTTTAAGCAGCTTTTTTGACGCTAGAAACTCGACTCAACACATATCAGTTTTCTGCAGTCAGAACAACTTTCGGCAGTGGTTAATTGAAAGCTCTACAGATTGTATTAAAGAAAAATACTATTCATAAAAGCTCTAAGAAACTTGAGTACACTTAAAAATACTTAGAGCTTAAAGCTCAATAGATAATAAAATTAATTGCGGAAACTTTTAGATATCATTTTATTAAAGCTTAACGTTTGACTTGAAGCTAACTTGAAATTTTTGTAAAACAGCTGATTTAAAGCTAAACAATACTTAAAGCAGCTTAATTAGAGTAGCTTTAAACTTAAAAATAAATAATTATTAATTGAGCTACTTTTTCTCAAACTTAAAGCTTGCCTTTAACCAACCTAACCTGACAGTTATAATTTGTAAATACTTTCAATTAAACTATCCATCTACTTAATGAAATAAAGCTTAAATAAAGCTTATTGCCGTTCACAACAAAATGAACCCAGCAGAAAGTTCAATTTGCAAAGTTCTTGTTTTGTATATTTCTCAGTGGTAATTGTGAGTTCTACTTCTTTGCACTCATTATCGAGAGCTCTGCAAGAATATATGAAAAATTGAATTGATATAAATAAAAAATTAGATCAAACAACTTCTTATTTGTTGACTCGTGGGCCTTGCCATACAATTTTCGCTTGAGTTTGTAGCTGCTTTTCAGTTTTTTCGTTCTGTATTTTATTTTTCGTGCCTTGCAATTTGCCTCAACCCACATTTGAAACTCATATCCAATCAACCACTATAATAACCACAGCCAGGCAACAGTAACAAATTACAAACACAAGCCGCAATTATTTGCCACTCAATGAAATTGTACCACACAACAAAAGTGTGTGTCTATCTGTATGTATGTGTGTGTAAAGGGGGGTATCTGCGGCCGGGTAGGTGCAGTATTTTATTTCTTGCAATAACAAATTGTACGCAGCCAAAAGCCGCTTAACCTTGAGCTGAAAACAAAATCAAATAAAAACGAAACGAAACGAAACCAAAGCAACGCTCACTGAAGTCAATTTTGAAAATCCGCTCACGAAAACAATTGCAAAAGTCATTAAATAAACCAGAATTCAAATGGCGACAGCAAAAAAAAAAAAAAAAACAAAACAAAACAAAATGATAAAAATAAAACGATCCAATGCGATCGTCGAGCTGCATTCAAAACTAGCCTCAAAACTGCACGGCAAATTGGCTAAGCGGAAACCAAAAATTGATGACAAGGACAAACGACAAAGACTGAAGAGCTTCAACTCGACGAGCGAGCCGACAGACGATAGCCGAAGAAGCCACAATGCCTCCTGCCTGGCCTCATTGGCTGAGCAGGTCAGCTCTCATCCAGGCAGAGGCATTCATCTATTGCACACACATTGCCGATTAATTTGTTTTATGATTTTACGACTTGGCACAGCCCACATGCCACAACAACAGCAACGGCAACAGCAACTGCAACTGCAGTTGTGGGTATGGATAAGGAAGCGGCACGGTGGATGGGTGGATGGGTGGACAGAGGGGAGGGGCTGCTAGCAAAATGGCAAGCAACGTAAAATTTGTACTTAGCCAACAGCAAAAATGGCCATAAAATGGGTTCTCCTCTTCTTCATCATCTTTAAGTATGTGGCACGAATCGACGATGATGACGAAGTCGTAGCCAAAAGGAGTTGCCCCGCTTGGCCAGCAGTCCGTCCAAGCTGTCCGTTTGTGCCATTAGAAACGCCCCTTAATGGGTAGTTAACCGCCTTAAAATGTTGCGACGACGGCAGCAGCCACCACAAAAGCAACAGCAACAACAACAGTCAAATGCAATAAAAATCGGTTAATAATGTTTTTCGCAACGCCATTCAAATGGTGGTCGGCTACAACGTTGCCCACCATATTATGACCTAAAATATAGGTTAGCTGCACTTTAGATGGCCCTCAGCTGCCTCTCTGCCAGCCTCCTCACTGCATTGCCTGCTGCTGATCGGAACTTCATTATTAGCTTGTTGCTGTTGTTGTTGTTGCTGTTGCTGTTGCTGCCGGATCGCAGAGCAAACGCAATGTTTAACCTCTGATCGAGGAGGCAGTAACATTGAGGCAGGCAGTGAAACTGCAAGACTTGACCAAATACAATAAGACAAGACGAGACCAGGTGAGCTGAGGTGAGCTGTGCTTAGGCCCGGCCTGGCTTGGCTTCGCATGCCGTGTCCGGGCTTGGCCAGCCGCAGCATAGGCGGCAAATACCAAGTGGCTCGAGTAGTTTAAATCAAACTATGCAAAGGTGTATAGTTGATAATGGGCACTACAGTGAAGCCATTGTATAAAGTCTCTCACTCTCTCTCTCTCTCTCTCTCTCTCTCACTAGCAACTTAATAAAGGAAACATAATAGTTTATAGCCAAAACTTTGCTTAATTGCTAATTGACTCCAAGTCAAGTAAACTTTCTTAAAAGATTTTCTATGGATTTACTGTAAGTTTAAGCGGTGTAAACTTTTACACAGCAAGTTTTGAGGTGTTGAGTCTGAAACTGGAATGGAAAGAGCGCTATAAAATAGAGATGTTCAGAAACCTTAAGAGATTGTGTACATTTATTGAAAGCATACGCTTGAGATTCAGGCAAGACTAGTATATAGCACAGAGCTCTTTTCGACTAATAAACGATGTAACTATAGTCTATATCTATAATAATAATAATGAGTAAAGTAATAATAAATAATTGTTGAGTTTTCTACTTCTTATGACCTATTTAGCGCACGTTCTCGTTGTTGTCTTTGCAACAACAGCAACAGCAACAGCAACAGCAACAACAACAGCAACAACAGCAACAATTGCATTGCAAGTTGTGTAGATTTGAACAGTTAATGTAATTTGCAGTGAAATTTTCAACGCTTCAGCTTTGGCTTTGGCTTTGGTTTTGTTTGTGGCCAACACAAAAGTTTTGCAAAATGATTTTAAAGTGCAGCACAACTGTGTGGCAAGAGGTGGAGTTGCCGTAGCAACAACAACGGCAACAACAATACCAACAACAACAACAAACAACGGCAACGGCAACAATGCTTGCTGTTAGCCACTAACCAGCTACAGGTAGAAGAAGCAGACAGCGAGAGGCAGCACAAAAATCTAAATGGACTTTTCACGGTTAGGTTTTTAGGCCAACGTAACCATACAAGTACCAAGTAATTTCTGTTATCTGTTGCTCATCATTTTATTGCCTCCATGGCAAACTCTGAACTGGTTGGCTTCGCTATGGTAACTGAGGGAGGGGGGAGCTATGGAGCTGTGGAGCTGTGGATCTGGGGAGCTGGGGAGGAGTTTCTGTTGAGCCTAGCTACCAATTATTGTGCTGCTTATAAGTCTGAGAATGTGAGCTGCAATCCACATGAGAATGGCGTACCCAAAGCCAGCTCTAGTTTTTCAAATTGAGCAACAATGGGAAAATGCATTCGAGATGAGCTAAAGTTCCTCTTCAGCAGCAACAGTGCGTACAGGCAGGCCTCGCTATGACATACTTTTCGCCATATTTTAATTGTTATTTTGAGTTACATTGGGTATTCTTATGAATTACTTCATTCAGTTGTTCAGCTTTTGTACATTTACTTGTGATTAGTCATAATGGAAGCTCTTCTAGCATAAGTCAATTGTTAAATTGTTAGCCGTTGGGGAAAAACCCTATTTCTATGAACAATTTTCCCAACAACAATATATTTCCCAATTCAAATTCAACGAACTCTTATTGTTAAATTAAATGTTAATACGGATCAGCTTGCAAAACTAGTTGTAAGCTGAACCGATTAGAGTTAGAAATTCTTTTTTTCTGAATTAATTAATTAATTAAAGTGAAGCTTAAAGTAAACAACTATTTCTTGGAAATATTTAAGCTGAAAGCAAAGTAAAATAATATGCAAAGTTTTTCTTTTCGAAAACAAAGAAAGCAATAACCAAATATAATAAGAATCCATTTGATAAACAAAGAAATTACGCTTAAAATAAGTTTTACAAATCGTTCTCCTATTATTGCCTAGAGAAATCACTTTGCAGCTGCTTTGCTCGATTATCTTAAAGTAATTTTTGAGCAAATATAATTTTTGTGAAACTTTTACAAACTACTTAAGATATTGCCAATCAGTCGATTGTTGTCAATCAGACATCAATCATTTTGTAGCGGGACAAAGTTTACAAGCATTTTGATATTGTTTCCAACTTTGCTTTTTCTTTTTTTTTTTTTTTTTTGTATGTGGGTGTCTGCATAGATGGCAAACACTTAGCTCTTCCTTATTGTATTCTTTACTTTTGTGTTTATGCTTATTATTATCAGCATTGTTGTTGTTGTTGCTCGTCTGTGTTGCTGCTCGCTGCTTGCTGGGTGCTAACAAATTGATATCTCAAACATGATATTTTTCATGCTCACCCCTGGCTAGAGCTAAGTATTTACACAATGTGAACACAGTCAAAGGGCTACACACACAGACACACACACACACAGACACACACACACACAGACACACACGCAAGCCATAACAATTGCATGCTAGACGCTTGGGTGTGGGGGCGTGGCAGGAGTAAGACGCATTGATATCAAGCATATGCTAGCAGTTTGTATCCATATCATTGCAAAAGAATGCCCAAACGACTTCTGATGCATATCAATGTTGCCTTTGCTGGTTGTTGCTGTTGTTGTCGCTTCCATAAAAATCATTAATAATGCGACTGATGATGATGCTGCCGTTGCCATTGCCGTTGCCGCTGCCGCTGCTGTTGCTGTTGTCGCTCTATTGAGTGTTGGATATCGTTTGCTGAATTATAATTTCTGTGAAAGCTATAGATACAGATGGTTGGGGAGGCAAACGAGCAGCAGTCAGGCAGGCAGGCAGTCAGGTTGCAACGCATCACTGCGTGCAACATTTTTCAGTCATTCACTCGCCACGAAGGTACCCATATGCATATGTATGCGTGTTCGTTTTTTTTTATTATGTTCTCTATAATAATTAATTAAAATTGACATTGAGGCACAACAAATTGCAAAGCAGCTTCTAATGATTGGTTGCATACCACTTTGCCTGCTAACAATGTGCAAAATGCTTGTTGTGTTAACAATTAGTCTTCACATTGTGTGTGTGTTTGCATTGTGTTGTCGCTTTAGCTAATCTTTTTTGTTGTTCTCTGTTCTCTGTTCTCTGTTTTCTGTTTTCGTATTTTTGCCTATGTTGTTATGTTTTCTGCCACCTATTTGACAAGGCCATTCGCAGTGTGTTTCTAAGGTTGAGGAAGTAGACACATTGGATTTCATTTACGATTGCGGTTTCTAAGCCACGCAAATTGTTATTGAACATCAACACACAGACAAATCATAAACTACAAATAATAAGCTTAACAGCAATATGTGCTGTATAATCAGAAATATCTTGTTCTATCTACATAAGTGTGTGCCGCACTCGAGTGCAACGGCTCGCTCCGAGCTCAATTAAATCTTAAAGCAGCTCAACTCGAAGCTCTCCTTTGACAAGTCGGAAATATGACCGGACGCATAAATGCAAAAAAAAAAAACTTTTAATGATTTGCATTTTCAGAGTCAGCATAAGGCGAGCAAGTGTGTTCTAGTCATGCTAGTTGATAGGCTAGCTAATACCCTAGGCAGCACACTCAGTTGGTCTTAGAGACAAACTGGACTGCTTTTATACAAAACTGTCTCATTTGATGCTCAAAATCACAAATGACATTTATAGCTTTCAGTCATTAAAGCTCTTTAGCTTAAACTAATACAAACTTTTCATAGGCCAACAGGTTTTCAAATTTACTTTAAAAATTTCTTACCTAAAATGCATGTCTTCAAATTTCATGCAGCTCACATATAAGTTGCGACTAATAAATTTAATTTATTATAAATATCAAATAAAATATTTAGAGTCTCAAAAATTTTTGTCAATATATTACAATTTTAAGCTTTTAGAGTACTTAGCTTCATTCCTCAATCTTGTGAGAACACAACAATTTCTATTGATCAAAATCATTTTCTTTATATTTTAGACTTAAAATTAGTTCTTAAACTGATTTAAAAATATAAAAAATGTATAAATATATTTTTAAAAATTCATTACTCATTTTCGTTGATTTAAAATATTTTATCAACTAATTAAATGCGGCTTTTAATATACCTATACATATATATAAATAAAATAGTTCTACAAACTCGATTAGAAAAGCAATATACCACCATTCAACAATTTCCTACGACTACAGGGTACACAAAGAGCTAAAATCAAAGCCTAATATTAAATTTGTTTCAAAATAAAATGTATTTCTGCCTTGGCATTGCTGTGCTAAATGCACTATTAGAGCTTTTTCACCTTTGATTACCAGCTAAATCGAAATCAAAATCAAAAGAAATACAAATCAAATTATATATATATGTGTGCGTGCAAAACTCATTTGCTGCTTTATAATTTATACAAATTCAGACAGCGTAATCAATAAATAAATTACCTATTTATGCAACAGTCGAGACTTCAAGTCTTTCTCTGTGCCCACCTCTCCGTCTCTGTCGCACTCTTAGCTTAGACAGCATAACGGACCAAGCGGCAGACAAACAGCTTGTCTTGAATACAAATATATATATATCTGATATATATACATATATGAGTTTGTATATCTATTGAAAACACACACACACACACGCACACATGCACACTTTTGTTGCATGTAGACAACGTGCATGAGTTAATAATAAAAAATAAATAAAAAAAACATTTTCACATTTTTTTTTTGTTTTCTACATTTTGCATTTTAATTTATGCAAATAAATTTCCACTTTGCACAGAAATCAAAATGAATTAAGTGCGAGTGATAGAAATGCTGTTGCATATGCGTGAGGCAATATATGTGTGTATATGTGTGTGTGTGTGTGTGTGTGTGCCTGTGTACCGTTGCTTGTGCCACTTTGAACGAGTTGAGCATACATAGATATACATATACATTTTTTTCTTGCTCGTTGTGTTTTCGATTTTTAATGCAATTTTTATACGCTTTTGGCCGGCCGGCATCAAACCGCACTGCATGTTGACATCGGCGCAGTCATTGGAGGTGGCGAAGGCGGCGCAGTTGGCGGTGCCAGGGGAGGAGGAGGCGTCGCAAGACGTTGCCAAAGTGCGTGTGCAACAGTGCAAACTCGTTTGGCGACGCCTCAAAGTAGTCCAAGGTGCGTGATATAAATTTTGTGAAACTGTCCGTTTGTCTGCGCTCAGCTATTTGGATGCCATTGGCCTCGTCTAGTGTGTGCGTGTCTGTGTCTCTCTGCCTCTGTCTCTGTCTCTGTCTCAATTTTCATAATTTTCCTGAATTTGCCGGCGCGCGCGCGCTCTGATTGACAATTTTACAAGTTGCACGTTGCACGCTGAACGTGGCACGTTGAACTTTCATAACATGATCAAATCCCACGTATAACTCAAGCGGCACGTCAAGCTGTCCCCAGGTAACGGCCCTTGAACGTGCCACACTCCGCTGCCGCCGTGCCTCTTGCTCTTGTTGTTGTTGTTGTTGCAAGTACGGCCCATATGCCACACGAGAAAATTGCGTTAATTAACATAAATTACGCGGCTAAGTGGAAGTTGAAAAGCGTGTACGCAATCGCCTTGAAAAATGTGCAGCGGAAATTTAAGCGTAATTTGCTGACCAGGCAAACAGGCAAACAGGCAAACAGGCAACAGGCAGCAGGAGGTGGGCAGCCGGCAGCAGAGTCCTGCCTCTCGTAGGTGCACGACGCTAGCCGTAGGAACAGCAGGCTCGCTAATTAAGTGGAAATTTATGCTATGAAATAACACTTTGCTACGCTCTGTCCACTTGGGCGCAAGCATTACGGGTGAAATAATATTTTAACGTCCGTGTGGCGGGTCCTCAATGGATATTGCTCGACGTTTGGCAATTTTCCATGCAATTTAAATAAAATTGAATTAAATGCCACTTGCAGCACACACACACACACACGGACACACACACACATGGACGCACGGACGGACGGACGGATGGACACACGTTCACAAGGGTCCTTTGCTGTGGCTATAATTGAGTTTTCAGTGCACAAATTGTGGCAGAAAATTGACCACAAGCTAGTGGAGCCACCTCTGACCACCTGGATTAAGGTGTTGACGAATCGAAAAGCAATTTACTTAATTTTATTGCCTAAAAAGGAAATTACAAAAGCACGTTCAATCCGACTACCAATTATCACATGTAAATTTTGTCAATTAAAACATTTCTCTCTTCATGCATTCTCCATCAGCAAACAAAACATAAATCATCAATATTTGATATCTGCCAATCAAAGATAGCACCTTTGTGCAAATATATGAATAACTGCAACAAACTGTAAATTTCAATAGCAACAACAAATATAAATATCTCTCTCAAATAATGCAGTTGAAGTGCTTTGCTGCATAATCTCTGGCCTCTTTTCATTTGCAATATTATCATCGATTTATATTTGAAGAACTTTTGTAATACGTTTTAATCTCTTTAAGTACTAGTTTTTCCCTTCGCATATTATATGAAATTGTTTTCAAAAAGGGCCTTAAATCTGAACAATGCACAATTTTAATGGCAGACAACAACGAAAAGCTTTTTAAATATTTGTTTTATATTGCATTTTTTTGCTGCAGCTTTGCGTCGTGTAAACATTCGGTTCATAATAATATCGAAATTCGTGGATGCGTTAAAAAGCAGCGAGAGACAGACGGAAAAAAAGTGGAAAACGCCCACGGCGGGGACCACAGCCGTGATTTGCATATTGCCGTGAAAGCAATAATGAAAATAAGATAAATATATATATATATAAATATATATATATGTCTATATATGTCTATATATGTCTATATAGGTGTATATTTGTATATATGTAGTCTATGTGTGTGCTGTAATTAAGTTGCAGCTTAATGCACGAATGCATTTAATATCCTTGGATTAAAATAGACTTTCGGTATGGCCACAGAGGGCCATATCACAAAATGCAGTTGAGTTTTCAATGAAGCGAACACCCCATGTCCGGCTGACAGTGCCAACAATCAGTTAATTAACATCCAACGTGACATCGTGCGATAAGTCCTGGAGTCCTTGCTGTGGGCCTGCCCATCGATGTGTGATTGAGCTGAGCTGAGACTGGAGACAAACTATATATATTTTGGAAGACAATTGGACTTGGTGCCAATTAGCAGTCGAAATATTTGTAATTATGTGGTTAGTCCACCTAATGCCTTGGCCCGCTATTGTGCTCTGGCTAATGAGCAGCCCGCTGAGCTGCCAATGGCAACGCTAAGTTTGTGGGATTTGTGGTGTACTTAGAGCGAACGTGTCGTCGGCCTGGCTGGCTGGCTAATTGAATTTGGAGTTAAGTGTTTAATGGCATAATTTGCATATGGATTTTATAACTCATTCGGGCTGGCGAAATCAATCTGCTTAGCATTTAAATGGCCAGGCCAGCAGCAGACAGCGAGGCCTTTCGGGCCTATCGAACGGCAAATGGTAACTGGTTTGGGCCACCGGCCAAACACGTTGTAAGCAAAACTAAAATGAATTACGGTTTACGGCAAACCAGTTGGCGGCTCAAATTAATAATAGGTATATGTGGCACAAGATTCTGTTGGTCTAAAAATACAGCACAGCACAGCAGAGCAGAGCAGAGCACGGCCCATAGCCGTAGCTAACAAATTCTCAATGACAACGCGGCGTATGCTTGATGTGCATTCTATGTACGCTACTCGTACGAGCGAATTCTGAGTTCGTGCTCGCAAGTGAATGGACTTTGCAATTTTAAGATTGAGTAATCCGCCAAAACGTTTCGCATAATGAAAAGCGACGCCGACTTTTCCGACACACTGCTTCCATACGTGTGTGTGTTAGTGTGAGTGTGTGTGTAAGTGTGTGTGTGTGTGTGAGTGGCAAGTGAATTTTCAACTTTTACTAGCAACGCTTGCGAAATATGCGGCATTTTTGTGATTGAATTATGCGGCGCTGCTGCTGCTGCTGCTGCTGCTGCTGTTGCTGTTGCTGTTGCTGCTGTCGCCCCCGCCTGCCATTGGCTTGCTGTAATGATTACGGCACATTTTGCAGTTGGCCTCGTGGCGCCGGCAATTGCACAACAACAACAACAACAGCAGCAGCAGCAGCAGCAGCAACAGCAACAATGCACAATACAACAACAAAAACTGAAAGTGAACTTGCGACTTTCATTTTCGGTCTCTGATACGCTTGCCTGTTTTTTGATACTTTTAAGCCGCTTTATTATTTTCATGTCAAACCTATTTAGCTTAATTTACCTTGGCTCTGGGCTCTCTTCAGTAAACAAATTGCCGCAGGGCCATAGCAACAGCAACAGCAACAGCCAGCAGCCAGCAGTCAACCGGCAACAAGACGCATCAATATCTGGGAAACTAATTTTGATGTATGATTTAAACAATTTCTTTGATTTTCGTGCAAGTGAAAGTGAAAACACTGTGTGTGGCTGTTGCTGTTGTTGTTTCTGTTATTGTTATTAATGTTGATTTTCCAGTGTATTTTTTAATATTGGGAAATAATCAACATACAATTTGAGCGTATTATGTTTTCAAGTTCGTTGCCCCACTTGATGCGCGCGCCCGCTCGTGCGGAAGTTGTAAAATGTGAATGTTCGATGATTCGATTTTATTTCAATTTGATTGCCGCAATTGCAGTGCAGCAGGCAAACATTCAGCTGCAACATTCGTGAGGTGCATTTGATTGCCGACCATTAGCGTTTTATACAGTTAATAGCACTTACTTCACGCAATTAGTTTTGCCTACGGCATGAGTGGTTTATTATCGAAACTTTGATTGAGATTCGTTTGTTATTGAAAGACTTTTTGATATTGAAAGACTCTGGGAAGTAGTGGAAGATGTGAATATATGATGTGAGACATTTAAGTGATTGTTTTTATAAGATACATGGTTCTGTACAGATATGAGAGACAAAACTCTCTTAAGCTCACTCTAGTTATTCAATAAAGTCAGAACTGATTATGATTAAATTTGAATTAGAGATATTTAGCTGTAAAATTTTGTTAGCTTAAAAGATAATACTAACGAAGCTATAAGTGGGCCAAGATACCGATTATTCATATTCGATCAGATGGCGAGTTGTTTCTTGAAGGCCATAGAAGACCATAAAAGATGGTTCTGAATTTTTAAATTATTTTCACAAATGCTAAATTTTAAAATAAAAAAAATTGTGCTTCTTATAATATTTATAACCTTTTGAAAAGGTTACACATCTTGTGCCTATAATAATCTGCATCCAAGCCAACGTTTCATGAGATATAATTAACAAGTTCCATAGTAACAGACAACTAGAAATGACTTAATTGGTTGCTGATCAAGTTAATATATATAAGCGCTACATCTTTTTCAAACATTCTGCCATATATACCATGTCCATACAAATGTTATTTCGACTGCACTTAACCAGACTTCATCCAACTACTTCTCTAAGCATTTGTTGCCAGACATCTAAATTGAAAATTCGTGCACTAATTACATTTTAAATATAAAGATATTTTCACATATTTTAATTTGTTTCCGCTTTTAATTACGTAGCTGAAGTTTAGTTAATATAGTTATAACACATACATTGCAAATATTGTTGGCTAGCTTTTTGGGGTTATCCAATTATCAAAATGTTTGTGGTTGTGGAATGGAATTGCAAATGCAACAGCAACAGCATGAAAACAAACTCAAACTGTCGCTCTCGTCCAACATGAGACTAAAGCATATGAAATTTCTAGGAAAATGCCAGAGTGCAAACCGAGCTCGTATGTAAATTAGTAAAAAATTCCTTAGCATATTCAGCGGAAGTCGGAAGCACAGCAAATATACCTGAACTATGATGTTTACGGCTGCGACTACAGTGCTACAGTTTTAGATTGTTGTTGTTGCTGTTGAGTTTTTCCCATTGCAGGTTTGCCTGGCAACCGCCAGCGCGAGCTCACGTTCTCATTCCTCGCTCTCGTTCTGGCTGAGTGCGCGGAAAGTGCGTTACCAACATGCAAGCGACCCGCCGGGGTATAAGCCAAAAAGGGACTGGCTGCTCGGCAGGGGCAGGTCATTAAGTTTGCGGCTTTGTTGTCATTGTGGCTGCAGTCAGTGTTGTTGCTGTTGCTGCTGTGAAAAGTACCGTTTCGATTTTGTGGCAAGTGCGAGGTCGTTGTTGTCGCTGCTGTTGTTGTTGTCGTCAAATAAATTACCATAAAAATATACGAAATAAGAATGCAACGCTCGCCAGAAATATGCGGAAATCCATGTATGACACTTTGAACCCAACTCCAGACCCGGACACGTAATGAGACAGCTGCGTACAGCACCACCCCCACCTACCGCCTACCATCTACCACCCCCACCCCCCATCCCCCATCCCCAGCAGTCGCCAGCGTCGTCACTCAGTGCGATATGAAGCGAAATTATTGAGAAATGTCACGCAAATTTTGTACAGCAACAACAATGCGACATAAAATTATATTAATAGTAGTAAAATATGTGAGAAATTGAAATGTCAAGCGATAAACGCATGCAGCAAGCAGCAACACACAGAGAGAGAGAGAGAGAGAGAGAGAGAGAGAGAGAGAGAGAGAGAGCGAGTGAGTGAGAGAGATATTGCAGGTCGGGCTAACGGGGCGTATGAGAAATGATTGTGATTATTTGCTCTATGCGCATGAAATTATGCAACTTTATGCGTGTCGTGCCATTGCTTTGTTTTATTTAAAGCATTATTTTTCATTGCACTTCAAATGCTTTCAAAGTACAGTTGAGCCTCGACCAAACCGGTCGAAGCCAAAGGCAATCTGATTGTATTTATTCAGCAAATATTAACGAATTTACCAAGCTTATGGCAGCTTTTGGCATTAGTTTCATAATCTAAATTTCAATTATCCTTGTTTTCAATTCAGAGCAAATCAAGCAGCATAATTGGGTTTACCTTGAGCTCCCTTGTTCAGGCTTCCATCAAACTATTGTACATATATCAGCTTACCTGCAAATAGAACAAGATAATACACAGAATTAATTAAATGAATTATAATATTTACAGAAGTTTGCATTGTTGCGATGCCAGTTGCAACTACAATGTGTAGCAATGTATTATGTTTACATCCATTCACTCTATGCAAATCAGTCTCGGCAACAAAAAGAGAACTGCCGCAAGCGAAAACTGACCATGAACTATTCAAATTTTGATGCAATGCTGCCATGTTGCATGCCGCATGTGGTAGTTGAAGTAATTCAATTAAAATTAAAAAAGCTATGTGTTCGCAAAGAGAAACAAGAAGTTTTTTAATTATGAGCGGGTTTACGTGTAATATGAAGTTGTTGCAACTTATTGCATATGAGAACTTTTGCGTAATTTAATAAAAGTCAAAAGCGAAATCTTTGCGGCACGAACGCATGCTAATGCCACAAAGCCGACCCCACATCAGCCCCCTCCCCCTCCCTCTCCCCCTCACCTTATCCGCCGTCGTTCAGGTGTCTGCATAATTATGATAGCAATTAATTACAAACATTCCGACAAGGTTTCAAGCTGATGGCTACTAATGCTGCGGCCGCGACTGTTGCTGCTGCTGCTGTTGTTTGACTAGCCCCGGCGCCAGCTTAGTTGGCCAACAAAAGGCTCCGGCTTGGCTCGCTTGCGGTTTTATTGTTTGTCTACGAAGTGCAATTAACAACTGCACTTTGTGTGTTAACCACCTAACATAATTAAATTTGCTCTTTTCGCTGTTGAGCTGCGAAATGCTTGGCGAAATGTCAACAGCGCCTCTTTTCACACAGCACTTAAATGTCAGCAAAGGGGCGTGGCACATTGCCTGTTGACTCAACTTAGCTGGCAAATGGGAAGTGAAGCGTTCGCTTTAGGGAACTGTAGCCATAATCGTAAAATATCAAACAACAACAAACATAAACTATAAGAGTTGTCATTACTGAAATTTGCAGAGTCTGGCAATTAGCTAATCATTTGCAATCGTTTTGAATATATTTACATTAAATTATGAATTTTTAATCTGTAACTCAACTGTCATAATGTCTGCAAGGTTTTTGCTTGCAGTTAGTTTAGCTATGCTGTTTATTCAAGTATATTTTAATTAGACTTAAAAAGTTAGTTTAGCTTAAATTATTTGATTTTATTTTTTAATTTTTTTTATTTGAAATTAAAAACATAATTTTGTGAAATTTTATGAAGGAGGCGTGGCAGACCCCATAAAGTATCTATAATCTTGATCAGGATGACGAGCCGAGTTTATCTAGCCATGTCCGTCTGTCTGTCCGTCCATCCGTCTCTCTCTCTCTCAATCTCTCGTTCTCTCTCTCTCTCTCTCTAAATATTATGTTTCTGATTTTGAACAGAATTTCCGCCAGTGCCATAATTAGCAATAAAAAGTTATTTACCCTTCGACTTTCCTGCTCTTTTTTTTCCTCTTCTAGCAACTCAATTAATCAAGCACAAATGTGTTTTTTATCTACCAGCCCAATTGGTCAACTTTATGCTGCATAAAAGCATTTTTTTAAGCTCCCTCTCGCAGTACCATATCTACTCCCTATTTTCCTTTACATATATCTCAATTACGTGTCCATGTTTTTTCAACATATATTTTTTTAAGCATATTTATAATTATTCCTATTCATATTTGTTGTTGACTTGATGCGCTTATCGTGTCACGTAAGCTTTTTCGTCAAACAGACAAACGTGTGAAACTTGCAGTTTGCCTTTGCAGTGCGGCGCTGTTCGACGCGGCGTATGCGCAATGGGCTGAAGACATGATTTGGTGCATTTACAGCAATGCAAAAACCAAAAGCTAATTATGCGCGCAGAATAGTAGCCTGATTGGCTGGCAGACAACAAAGTAAAAACAAAGTCAACTCAAAGGCAACGTGCTACGTGCTACGTGCTGTGTGCTGCCTGCTGCATGCTGCATGATGCGTGCTGGCTGCATCTTGCATGAATGCATTATTTGGAATTCAGTCGGATGCTGCGCTGCAGGCTGGCTTATTGAGTGGCCCAACTGGCTGCCCTCTGCACAGGATGCCGGGCCTCTCAAACCAGTTTCCCTGTTCCAATGCGCCAACTGGCCCCGTAAATGTAAAGCCCAGTAGCTGTCACAATGATTTATGCGACGCCTGCAGATTCGCGTTGTCAAAAGTGCGTACGAGAAACAAGCCAAAAATATTCCTCGAGCCGGGACTCTGCTTTTTCGGGCTGACATAAATCAATTGTTTGGCATGTTTGGCTGACTCACTTGGTATGCTTTGACAATTATGTCTCGCTTTGTGCCTGCCAGCCAAACACTTCCATCAATTGAGCCTAACACTAAATTCGCCATAGATTGAGAGATGCAGTCCGCCAATTCAATTTGTCTCCTCGAAACATCAACTTGTGCCTCATATTTACGGCCAGCGCCCGGACTTATATATAGCCAAAACAACAACAACAACAACAACAACACTGAAGAGATTCGTGAAGATTGGCCCAACATGTTTCTACTTAGTTGGTGGCGAGGGCAATTTGTTGTTGTTGTTGTTGGCGCTGCTGCTGCTGCTGCTGTTGTTGCTTTATGAGCCCGACCAGATCAGATAAGCAACGGCGATTGATTCATGGCTGCGCGCTATCGAAAAAACATTCATTTGTACTTATCTAGCCGAGTGTATTAATGATGGCTCTTAAATAAATTGCTCATGTTAACTGGGCTCGCATCAAGCCAAGTACGGCTGCTCGCTGCTCGCTGCACTCTATTGGCCAATTTACACTAAATGGGTTATGGCCATTAAATCAAATAACAGTTAAGTCATGAAGCTAAAAAGATACACTGATTATTCGCTGCAGGCAATCGAATTTCAAACAAATTGGAACATAGAACATACTACTTATATATGAGTAGAAGCTGCTTGACTAGCAGATACTCTAGAAAGTCGTAAGAGGTATAAGTATCTGAAGGGTATAACTATATAAGAAGCTGGCAGCATTATCTATCTAATCTAAATTAAATGCAATTTAAACATTTGATAAAAATGCATTAGACAAAGAATTTTACTTAACATCAACCTAATATAAAATATGAAAAAGAGTTAAGTAAAATTAAAAACTTCAGCTGATTTGGTTCCAGTTTACAGCTCTGGAATATTGAATATTTTAATATAAATTTTAGGTGACTCTTAAATAATTTTCCACCTTAAAATTAAATAGTATTATGCTCATAAATTCTGCCAATTTCTGCGCTGCAATCAAACAATGAATGAATTATTTTCAGACTCATATTTTTTAATAAAAATTTTTCATTCAAATGCGATTTCCCTCTGGTCTTTGTCATTTTTAGCACTTTGTTTGAGGCAACATAATTAGTTTTTACAAATTGATGCCGCCTGTGACTGGGAAAAAGAAATTGCTGAAGTAAATTCCAGAGCTGATTCGCACAGCATATTTATTGAAATTCTTTTCATTGAGGCATCCAAATCCGAGCAGCCGACCCAACTACAGCGAAAGGATGACAAGTTAATTAAAAGTGCGCTGCGGTAGGATTTAATTAACTTGCCTTTGAGGACATTCGGTTGCCAGCGAAACAGCAAACGTAAATTCACTCGACTATCTGCAGGCGAGAAGTTGCACGGCTCTGTGCGTGTGGGTGTGTGGGTGTCAACTAGAGTTTTCTATAGAATCGGACGCGAAACGCATACAAAATGATGAGTGGACAGCATTTTTTGTTGAGGACCCAGGCCTGTCAATGGACAGCTGTCATAGCAACTGCAACTGCCCCTGCTACTGCCACTGTGCCTGCCCCAGCCACTGCAACTGCATCATCAACTGCCAAAAGCGTTTTTGCCCATTGATGCTGAAAAGTTCAGCGAACACGGCTGTTTGCACAGTTACGTTACATTGGCTACGGCCGATTCAATTATTCAAATATCCGACACGCTATATTGACATATTTTGCATATTTGGAAATATAGATGTTGCTGCTGCTGCTGCTGCTGCTGCTGCTGCTGCTGTTGCCCGAAATAGTAGAAGCTGCTTGTTTGTTGTCGTAATACGAAACGCCTGGGTCGCTTTGACAAGCGGACACAAGACCGAAATTTGCATTGTTCGTGTGGTGCTGACTGTCTGGTGGTGCTCGACCATACCTCTGACCCACTTGTTTGAAATTTCATTTTGTTGCGTATACCGTTTATGGATAGCCCATGAATCAACGGGCTTATCTGCATACTGCATACGCTGCACACAGGGGCCCAGCTGCTAATAATATAAATTAAGGCCGGCTTGCATTTCTCATGTGTCTCTGCCTCCTACCAAAGTCATGTGTGTGTGTGTGTGTGTTTATGTGTGTGTGTTGTACCTCGCATATCTTGACTTTCAAATCAGTGGCGTCTTCGATCCGAAAGGGAAAAGCCCGACGAGTGTCCGGCTTGCCATTTGACCCACAAATTAAGCGTAATAACTTTCGAATTTCGAATTACATTGCATTCTGGAGTTTCTCCTCCAATTACGACATTTTTTTCTCTCGATTATTGTACTTTTTGGGTCAGCAGCAGTAATAGCAGCCAGAGCAAGTGCGATCAGCTCCAGTTGAAGGTTGCCCTTCAATAAGGGGCAGGAGTTTTGTGTTTTTGTTTCGTATGTTTCTTCAGTTTGTTTCAGTTTCCTTTACTTTCGTTTCGACCAAATGTCGATTCATTCCGTAAGATTTTAAGCCCAACCGGTTGCAGGCACATAAATTTTGGGGTATTGGGCTTTGACTTGGGTTTACCGTTAGAGTCGTTCGACTATAAATCTGAATTTTATGCATTATATATTATCGAAGAGCCTTAAATTAATGGACAGTCGCATTCGAGCACACACAAAGCCAAGTGACTCAACAGTTGTGTTGAGACGAACTTAAGACGCATTCATCAAGTATTTGTTCACTGACTCAATATGCCCTTCTGTGGAGTCTGTAGGCTTACTATAATAATATGTATAATATTATAGAATTATAATACATTTTCAGTTGAGTAATATTTTGACTTACTCAGAAATAGAGAGTTGAATGGGAACTGCTTAAGGCCTACATATAATGAGCAACAGCAGTCGATACTAGATTCATATATGTATATATATTTTGTATATAATTTAATTCAATTTTCAGGACTTTATGATAGCTGTATAATTATTCACTAATCACATCAAAAATATTTAGACATTTCTGGTTTACAGACAGAGCATCAATATTTACTTGGAAATGCAACTAATATATGTTTGCTTTCATTAATTTATCAATAAATTTATCCTTTTGCCAAACAAAACAAATTTAATTCATTACACTTGATTGAATGAAATGTGAGAAATTATTATTTAAGCAAAATGTTTTATCAAGCAATGCAGTAATAAAATACAGCAATAAAATTTTCAGACGTTGACATGAAGAAATGTTGTTTGACGATGTCAAATGCCAGATTCAAGCAGCTATCAGAAGTCAACAATATGAGCGGCAATTGATACAATTGAGTAAAGCATTGAAAATCAAACTACAAAGTAAAGCATTGAAAATCAAACTACAAAGTTATGTGACAAATGCAGAAAACTGAGTTAAATCACATCACATCCACCTCTACCTTCAATGCCAACATCCACCTCTTGATTCCATGGCAACAACAAATCAGTCTAAAGCATCTTCTATTCAATAAATTATTAATAAATACATGTTTATTCGACAAAATCACTTCTCAGCTGGAATTTTGCTTTTATGGATTTATATCTTCTACGTAATTACTAAGTTTTGTTCATACGCAACTTTCTCTTTAATGGGGGGCATGCTATAAACTTTAATTGCAGCAATACTAGACGATATATCTATCAATATGAAATAACACTTGAAAGCAAATTGGGAAAACTGAACAACCTCTTAAAGGCATAAAATAATACTTGAACTGCTATTGACATTAACGACATGAAATATAAATTTATATTATTGAAAGCAAACGACAAATGACTTATTAATAAACCAAACAACGGAACATCAACTTAAAACGAAGGCATTACAAAAATAAACCAATATCTTTCGACACAATTAGTTGGGTAAGGTACATAGGGTTAGGCTACCATATTGTAGCTCAAAACTTGTTGCACAATGCTTAAACATATTGTTGCAGGCACGCACACACACACACACACATACACACACATACTTCACAGCTGTTCAGCTGTGTTTCCGTCTATGGAATGATATCCAAATATGCATATCACGCGCCTTCGGCCTGCCATGGAATTTATCAGCGACATTTTCATCGTTACCCAAAAAAAAAAAACAAATATATTTATATATATATTTGTGTATAAAGTTTAGCTTGTAAACAAACCCTAAGACCATACGCAGTCGCAGCTGAAATCGAAATAATGAGCCATTGCCGATGATCACGTTTTCCTATTAGCATTTGCAGTTCTCCTGCCTGTTGCCTGTTGCCCATTGTTTTGGGGGCCATTCGCTGGCTCTTTGTGGCAGCTGGGGCATTTACCGTTAGGCTGTAACCATACCGTCTGTCTGTCTGTGTGTGTGCGACTGTTGTGATAGTATCTTGAGCCGCCTTCAGCCCAACCCCCTGCGCTGCGTGCATCACGTGCGTAAAATCAATAAAAATCCAATTAAAATACAAAAAGTTTCATAATTACGAAAAACAGCTTCGACTTTAGCTTCCATTTCAAGTTGTTGCTAAAGGGTTGGGCTTACAGCAGAAAATAACAAAAACCAAAAAACAAAAGTGAAAAGCCCCGCTGGTCATAGAGAAAATTTACAACTGAATTAGTAATGCCAAAATGCAATGCAATGAAACAAGCGCAAGAAAACACAACTTAAAGCGCACTTTGTCTTATTGTTGTTTCTTGTTGTAATTGTTTCTTGTTGTTGCTGCTGTTGTTTGAGTCTCTGTCTGACTTAACACGCAACTTCTCTGCTGCTGCTGTTCTTGCTGCTTGCTCTTAACAAGCTTTAATGCTGCCGATTGCAGTTAAAATGAAACTGTAAATGAAAATGGAAATGGAAATGGCAATGGGAATGGAAATGGATGTAGCTTGTAAGCGACGTGCTTAAAAAACATTTTCCCAGCTGTAGTTGTAGTTTTTTTTTTCCGCAGTTTTTGGTAAACACAACAAAAATTACAATATAAAATATAAATGCAAGAAAGTAGGAAATAAGCGAGCAATGGCAAAAAATTAACAAGCTTTTTATGCTCGAGGCACTTTAAATGTCATTTCCACATTATTTTTTAACCATTGCGCAATTTCAGTTTTCGAAAATCATTATAATTAAGTATTTAAGCCAAAAAGAGATAGTTAGAGAGTTAAAAAAGAGCTGTCGAAACAGCTGCGAACTCACGCGGAATTTGATTGAATAAAATGCCAACAGGCATAGAGTTTTCAAGCTTAATTGAATAACAACATAAGTAAGTTCTTAACATATTTTAAATATTAAACTTCAATGGCCAAAAATAATAACTAAATAGTAGAAGTATTAAGATTATTAGCAATACAACTACTACGAAGATAGCGGATCGGAAAAATCCTGTCACATTATAATTCGAGGATATACACGAGTAAATGTTTAAAATTCGTTGATACAGACAGACGGACAGGCATTAAGGCGGATATTACACAAGACCAATATACTCATTTCACTTTCGCGAATGAGTACAATTATTTGTCTTAAGATGCGAATATCTCTTATACTAGACTAAGCATAGTACTCAAAAAAGATCTTAATGGAATAGAACGAATATAACTTATGTTTTTGTATTTCTAACTTTCTTTCACTATTAAATTTACTAAAGCTTAGCTTCACCTAAAAATAATCAACATCTGCAATATATTTTTAATATACTTGTCAAAGCAAATGCATCTCAAAGAAAGCGCTCAGCTGCAGCCCAAGCAAATTGTATCAAAGAACTTAATAAACTCTTGGCATGGGCAAGATTATGCAACAAATTGTGCACCAGCTGCCATTAAGCATAAATATATATATATATATATATATATATATATATATATATATATATATATATATATATATATATATATATATATATATATATCAGAAAAACACGCACACACACACTTATATACATATACACTTGTATTTATAAAGTCTTATAAGCTGTTGACCGCCAGCTTGATGCCATTGATTAGCGGCATGCTTTGTAGTGCTTGGTAACGGCGGATAAGCAGAAACTCTTTTGAAATTTAATATGTTTTCAAACGAACGAAGGCTAAAAGAAATGATATCCGGTGACTCGGGCGGACTCAGATAGAGAGACAGTGTGTGCGGGGGGTAAGGCTGGTAGATTGCACGGTTGACTAAGCGGAAGCAGGTTGCAATCCTGCCAACTGCACCTGACATAATGGCCATCCAAACGGATACGCCAAGTCGCTGTCGAAGTTGACGTCAAAGCGAGACCAGCCATAAAATAGCTGAAACGAAATGCGAGACGGAGTCTTAAGTAAGCAATGCGCTGATGTTACAGCGCAACAGCAAAGGACTACTAGATAAACGTCATTAAATAAGGATCTGCGGCTGTATATTCATTAGCACAGGACATCAAGAACAGAAGCCGAGTTGGCTAATAGAGAACCGCACTGATTAACTCTGCTCTATAGACGTCTTCCAAGCAGTTGACAGCTGTCGCTTGTGAAAATTGTGAGACAATCGAGCTTGTCTCGGCCAGATACCCACAATTGCCTCAATGTATTAGACATAATTACCTGCAGCTCGCCTCTGTGGCGACGCATTTGACATGTCAAATTAAATGCAAATTACATACATATTTCGCATTTGTTGTGGCGGCCCAACCAACAAGGATCCACTGTCTGAATCGCTCTCTCTCCCTCTCTCTCCCTCTCTCTCCCTCTCTCTCTCTCTCTCTTTGTCAGTCTGTCCCTCCGTCCGTCTGTCGGTCATTCCAGCTGTCATTGTTTGCTGCTAGAGTCGAACCCATTAAAATGCCATTAAAATTGGCTTCGCTATGGCTCAGCCGCTAATGTACGTCAACATTGTGTAGCATGCCTGGGCTTTCTGCCAATTGCCGGCGACTGTTCACCAAAACTGTTAATTTAGCTAATTGTTAACGCTTAATGGCTACAAAATATGTTTAACCAAAATCGAAGTAGATTTATTTTTTATTCAACTCTATTTTCAGCTCACAGCTTGTTAAATTCTTAATTAACTGAAAGGTTTTCTTTTTAAAAATAGAAGAATCACCTGAATATCTGCTGCACCATGTAGAGACTAGGCAAGAGTAAACTTTAAATATTTTCTATAAGCAAAAATCTGTTGTATATTTGCATTGGATATTACTTGTGTAATTAAGCTGCTTTCGCCACTCATGAAGTTTTATTCGCTTTTTATTGACAACACATTAAAATGCATAACACTTAGTGAAGCAATCAAATCACAGACAAATCAATGTATTTCTCTATAGAAGCACATATTTTTTGTTATTAAACTGTCAATTGGTTTTTAAAAGCTTCGCTGAACTCGAATATTGTAAAGCTGCAAACCAAATAAACGTTGCATAAACACAATAAATATATATATGAATATATACATATGAATATATTTATATAGGTATATATATATATATATTATATGAATACATATATATTCATATATAGTGCGGATACACGTACAAAAAATAAAAACGTTAAATTATAACGAACAGCAATAACAATCTGCGAAATAACAGCGTATGAAATGCAATGCAATGGAACTGCATGAATTTCCACATGCAAATGAGACGACGAAACGTTTATTTATGTAAAGGTCAATTTGCAATATTTGCGCAAGGTTAGGTATGCGGCTGATATCGTATGCATTGGAGCTGGAACTGGTAGTCGAGCACAAGCTGTGGAACTGGTAATGGAATTAGCACTCGAACTGATGCAGAGAGCGAACTTTTATGCGTTTATCTAATCAAATGAAAACGTAAATTTGCTATATGGGTGCTAGGTGGGGAATACGACTGATGGCGTATATATCCAGTATGTGAATGGAGCTAAAACTGGAACTGGTAATTGAGCTGGTGCGGAAAGTGTTAGCTGGAACAGTCAACAAATTAAGTACGAATGCGTGTGTATTAGAGGAACTAGCAGAAGAACTGGAACTCAAACTGGAGCCAGAACTAGGAGTAGAATTGCTAATTAAATTGACCGTAGAACTGATGCAATACGTGTATATTAGAGGAACTGTAGCTGGGAATGAAATGGTCAATGGAACTGATGCAAAGCACAGTCAAGATATTGACTGAAAATTCAAGTAAATTAGAGCAACTGAACTAGGAACTAGAAATGGAAGTGGTATTGAAACTTGAACTGCAACTAAAAGTATAACTAATGAGTACAACAATGAGCTTAAGTGATGAACTACAACTGGAATTGGAATAAGCAAGGGAGTAAGAGGACAATTAATAAAACTGACACTAAAACTGCTGCAGCTGACAGTGGAACTCAAAAGAGTAGCTCAATCGATTCTCTTCGTGTAAAAATACTCGTAGAGAGCCATTATAACTAGTGAAAGAACTTGCACTAGAGGAGCTGCAGCAACAATCATGCATATGCTTGTGCATTCGACTAACTGTAACCCATTCATCTAACACAAATATACGTAGAGGAACTAGAACTAATAGCAGAACTGATAGTAAAACTGATACTAGCAATGTAATCGTGGACATTTGTCTAATCGAGTCAAAGGTATAATCAAATGTATTACGATAATAGCTGACATTACGCAACTATGAGCCAAAGGAAATATCTGTAAATAGTTGGCATGTTTCAGCTTAGATTAGTGCACTCTTCAAAGCACACCCACTCAACACACTCACTCACACACACATTCACTTCGCATATCTATCTTGCCCACTCGCCAGCTTGCCACCTACAATTAGACGTCCATTTGGCAGCCAGACGAATGGCCCCAGCCAAGCGCAGTCGCTATCGCCGTTGCCGTTGTCGTCGCAGTCGCAGTCGCAGTCGCAGTCACTGCCTAAGCTGGCATGGAAAATGGTGTATGGAAATGACATTAGAAGGAAATTCTGCTGACAATGGGTAGCGGATTAGCACCGTGGGCAAAAAGTACATGGAAAATACAAAAAATAATAAAAAATGAAATGAAAACTGCTGTTGTTGATTTTGAGCTTCCGTCGCGCTCTGTCATGCCGCACGTCAAATGGCTTTTGCTGATCCTTGAGCTCTGCCTAAGCAAAGGCTAAACAAAGCAAACAAGCAAAACTGTCCCCGGCTTGAACTAGGGCCAATAACGCTGTCAATGCCGCTGACAATCGAAAGCTTTCATGGCTGTCAGTTAATGTTTCATGTGTTCAATGCAATAGAGAAGACAGGTGGAACTTAACATTAACTTCACTGTATGAGATTTTGTTGACTGCATCAAGACTATTATGAAAACATTTTATTGGCTAAACAGCTAAACGACAGGTTGTTAGTCAAAGACATAAGATTGGAGTAGGAAAATGAGATATGTAAATAGAAGTTAGTCAACTCTATGGATTTAAGTCCTCTGAACCTCTCTAGGTATACAAAGTATATTCAAGCTGGATCAATGAAGTCAGAGTTTTCAAATAATAACAATTCAAGTAAAGCTTTAAGTTCAGTTTGGACATCTAACTTAACTCGGTTCAATTGACATTTCTGGTTCCATCCGTCTCAATCACAATTTCTCATCCCTTCACCTCTATAATCTCTGCGTGCCCAATGCCAATGCAAACAAATATCTGATGTTCTCCTAATATGCTCTTTTCAGGTCATTTGTAACATTTGGCACACCTTTGTTTGTGCACCTTCGCTTATATGCATATACATATACTATATGCGAGCGTATATTTTCTGGTGGCCAAGGTTGCGTTCGGCATTCCATGAGGGCGCATTGTTGCATTGCTGCCTGATAGCTATGGGCATGCATAATACATAAAAACGTCGGCTGGCTTGGCCATGGGGCTAACGGCAATGGCAATCGTCTGCCTGTCGCAAGGTCGTTTTGGCGGCTTATTAGACAGCGCCAATTGTTATCAATTGGCCAAGTTTGTGGGCAATTGCAGCGGGTACTATATCTAGGCCTCGTTCGCAGTTCGCAGTTCACAAATATGGCAAAATGTCACAAGTGAAGCTTTAAATAGACGGACTACAGCAGTTTTTTATAGAGCTGACTACCCTGGAGACGGTATACGCTGGGTTTTATAGACTTGAGTGTGGAAAAAGCAAAGGTTCTTTAAGAAAGTCAATTATTACATTGAAGATAAGGATCTCATGACAAAGCATCTTTTATTTTTATAGACTCGAATTTCTCCTTCTTACAAAGGGTAGTATAGACTTGAATGTTTAATGAATATTATTGTAATTTGCATTAGTAAAGGCAACTAACTATTCATTAATATAAAAATGTAAAATTATCATCACAGGGTACTCGCTTATCGAGCACGTTCCACTAGTGTGCAATGTTGAACTTGTTTTCATTACGTTTTAAGATGCAGCGCTTACGTAAAACGTAAGCGCTTATTAACTACGCCACTTAATTTTACGTGTTTTCTGCAGCTACCTTTTATTATCGCGAAGGATTGATAGAGAAAGGAAGATATCGAGAAAGAGAGAGAGAGAGAGAGAGAGAGAGAGGGGAAGAGACAGATTCATTAGATGCAATCGCATAACAAAAGTTATGTGAAACATCAGTTTGTGTTTGTTTTCAATTGCAATGAAAACAACTCACAACAATAATAAATGTTTTCATGCTCAAATAAATGGTAAACTAATGAGAACTATTTGCAATTTATTGGCAAATGATTTCAATAAATAACTAAAATTCTATTTAAATTTTTGTGCATTTAAAACTTTGTTTGGCCCGCAGTAAATTTGATTCTATTTTAACTTATTTGCTATTTTTGTTAGTACTAAATGCTATTCAATGTGTCTTTTGCTTGAGGGCTTACCACAATATTTGACTGCTCAAAATGTGAACTCACCTGCAAAATAAAGAAGAAAATAAAATGTAATAAATATATTTGATGAGATTTGTGAGGAATATTTAAGCTTTGTATTTAAATAATTTAATAATAAATATTTGAATGCGATTAAAATAGTTACTTAAAATATTCACTTTAACTTATATTCAATAACTTTTGCATTTCCATAAAATCGATTAAACGACATGTGTAGTTTCAGTTGGTTTAGTAAATTTCGTATATATCTAAAGTCTATAAAAGATCAAATGAAGTCCACTTTTTCGCATTTGCCACAAGAAAAGTTGTGGTCTAGTTGTTATTTCATTTGTTTGAAAAATTCTGCCTAATCATTTTAAGTTGTTTTTTCTCTTATTTATTTTCAATGTACATATATTAAATATAATAAAAATTATTATTATATTATACATTCACAAATATAGTTTCCTAGCCACTTTTCATATATTTGACTCTCCAACACAGTTTTTAAATGTGATTCTAGAGGCACTTTAACCCAGTTCACCTTGTACGCTCCATTCAATATACAAAATGGCTTCCCCCGTCTATTTTTTTACACGAATTTATGTAAAAGCATGTTCATGCTTCTTTGTTGATTACAATCAAATATAAAGAGAACACCTCTTGTTGATTTAAGAAACCAAATAAAGTGTGGATAAAAAAAGCTAGATCTCTTTAATACTCTATAAAAGAGATTAATAAACGTTTAAAAGTACTATTATCTGTTACAAAGCGCCACAGGGCATGGCTAGTCGACGTATTTATTTATTTTACTTTTTTTTTTATCAAATTCACCTTGAAAAAAAACGAAGCGACGCACAAAAAATATGTGCACAAGCATGAATTTGAAATTACATCGCACTGATAAAAGTAGATTGGAGTAGGGTAAGGGCAGGGGCTGGGGCAGGGGCGTGGCTGGTTGTAAATGTCTGGCCAGTTGATAAATAAATTGAAATCAGATTTGACAAAAAATGTGCGACAGACACACAGCAAATAGTTGTAAATGTTTTCAATAAAACTGTTGCGCCCTTAGCTGAATGCAATCAAAAATAAATATACGTAATAAAATAAAATATATAATAAAACTATATACACATATGTATATATATATACATGCACAGCTCTACAAAAAATGACAGTTTAATTTATGAAATTAACAGAGCCTCAAAAAATATTCTCGTCAGCAAATAATAAAAAACAAATATAAAGCAAAAAAAAAAAAAAAGAAAAATACGCAAACTACAATAGCGAAACGCTAGCTAAAATTGTTGGGCCCTTTACAGCTAACGGCGACAGCCCACGAGAATTTATATTAATTTTTTTCATGTCACCAAAATTAGAAAAAAACGAAAACGAAAACGAAAACGAAAAAAATATAACTCACGAGTCGCTCAAAGCGTTGAAGGTGATAGCGTTTCAGAGTCGAGTCGAGTTGAGTTGAGTTGAAATGGCTGGACGAAAGCGGGGGGAATTCTGTTGTTGGTAATCAACCTTGAATTTGTTTATTTACACAGCACATACAGGCACGCATACACGCATACACACACACACAAACGCACACACACACACCTACACAAAAGTCGGGGCAGCCGAACTATTTTTTGGTGCGTGCCCCAAAAAAAAAAACGAAAAACGAGCTCACTGAGTGCCGAACCGGCTAAAGAATTCAACGAAAAGCCGTTAGAGACAAAAATATCAACTGGAACAAAAAACTAATAGATTAACAAGTGAGTTTTTTTTTTTTTTTTTGATACTCAATTGAGATGACATGGAATAGAGCTCTAAGAAGCTAAAACCTAGTGAAATTGAAAATGCAACGTAAGAAGCTTTGCGAGCAGCTGAATGCTTAAGGAACAATTTTCTCCTTCGTCTTCTAGCTGGACTTACGTTAAAGAGCAGAAAAAACTTTGTTCCTGTTTCTGAAGAGACTTTCAATTTCACATTTCAAAAACAAAGAGCATTGCAAGCAAATGAAAACTGTAAGCTACAATTTACAACATTTATTGTTCGCTGACTCTTTATGTCATTGGTATTAAATATTATTATTATCAAGTGCTCTAATCTTAATCAAACATAAATTCAACAGTTTTTCGTTCTTTGAACAAAACAAAATCAAGTTCGGCTTTTCCTTTGTCTGTTTACAATTCGCAATCAGTTTGTGCCATAAAACTTTTATTACTACTTTCATTTGACTCATCACGCATTGAGATGCAGCTATTTCTGTTTTTAATTAGCTCTTCTATTCTGCTTCCAACACATGCATCAATAATCATATTTATGAAGTCATAAAATCAGCATAAAGCAAACACAATTTGTATTTTTTTTCCGTTTGTTTGTGTGCACGTGATGGAAACATGAATTCAGCTAAAAATACATATTTGTGTTGTTTATTTTTGTGAACAAATAATATATATATATACATATAAATATATATATATATATATATATATATACATATAAATATATATATATATATATATATATATACCAGTTGATATTGCTGCTCTATGTCACTTCACGTTTTACCTTTAGCTTTTGTCCAAGCCAAATCAAAAAATATTTTTTTAAAAACTTGTAGCACCTTAATCAGACGACATTCAAGGCTATGCATTAAAATTCAAGGCGTGTCGCAAAAGCATTTTTATATTATCTACGTCATAGATTGTTCAAATTTAATATCAAACAGTTCGCTTTATGCTACATGATATTGTTTCAAACGTCACATGCAGCAGCAGCAGCAAAAGTCCCCCCCATGGGCAGACAGTGCGTATGAGTATTAATTTACTTCATGTAAAAGCACATGAAAATAAACACATTTCACTGTCCGGCAGCAAATTGAATTAGCAGAGTTGTAATGTGCAAAAACTTTTGTTACTCGTTGGGCTTTGTGCGCTGTCCATGTGAATAAATAATCCAATTGGAAATCAACATATGCATAAATGCAGAACTCTAATTGGACAGTGCAGGACAACAGTATCGAAAACAGAGTTTCATAATTTGTTTGGAAATTTTGGTTGAAAACAGAATTGGACTGAGTGAAAATGCAGTTCAATGGCCCATTCAATGCACACACGACTTTATGGTCGAATAATTGAATTAGGCCCAGACTTATTTGCGTTAATTAAATTGATTTAGCTGGAGTTATCTGGACTGCAGCAGCTGCAGCTTTAGAGTGCAATATTGCAAGCTGAGAGATTACTATAGAAATCAGAGACAAAAGCTTATGAGTTGCTGCTTCACACACGACTTCATTGACGACTGATTGAATTAGTACCGAAATTCTTTCAATTAATTAAACTAAACAAAGAGTATAGACTGCAACTTTAGGGTGCATTATCATTGGCATGGAGATCAAAGACAAAACTCTGCGTTGTTGGCATAACACACAAGTGTGTGGGTGTGTGCGTGTGTGCGTGGGTGTATGCGTGGGTGTGCTTGAGTGTGTGAGGAAGTGTACTAAAATGTCTCGACACTTGGCAATCGCACACTTGAAATACATTTCGATATGCATCTCGAAATTTGTTTTGTGCAAGCCGAATAACAAACAATAAATAAAAAAAAACAAATGAAGAAAAATAGAAACGAAGAACCAGAATAAAAAAAATAAAAAAAAATAAAAATCAGCTTATAGAATATCAAATACACTTTCATCTGATGCATATGTGAAATCCTACTATTCAAATTGTGTTGGAATATTTATAAAAAATATAAAACTTTTCAATATCAATCTTATAATGGCACAAAAAATTTCCTTTATACATATATGTATAAATACATATATTTTTTATTTATATATCTTGGATTAGAGTTGTTTCATGTGAGCTTTTTGTTGTTAATTTATTCTAGATCAATAATTTAATTAAATATGCATACAAAATTAGTTTCCTTCTGTCTGAAACATATTTAGATGAATAAACAGATATTTATCAATAAATATATCTATATACTGTACTGTGCGTTACACATATCTTTACAATATTAATATACTCTCTACAAATACACTGAAAGAAAAAAGAAACAAACTAAAAATAAGTTTATTTATTGCCACTTTGCTTTGTCTTCCGTTGCACCAGCAGCTGATGAAAATGAATGCAACGCAAATGGCAATATAGAAACAACAACAAAGAAAGAGAGAGAAGCAGAGTGAGAAACAAACAAAATGTCCCCGTCGTAGCAGTGTGTGCCGCACCTCTTTCAACCCGCCCCCGCAGCCCGCTCAACCTGGGGGCAGGCTAGCAGCTGCTGATCAGCCTTAGCTCAATGCCAGCTCAATACGTATTCAAGCTTAATGCAGTAGCTGTTGCTGCTGCTGTTGTTGCTGTTGTTGTTGCTGTTGCTGTTGATGTTGTTGTTGTTGATGTGGATGTTAATGTTGCTGGTGTTTTGTATCTGTGCGCTACATTTTGCCCCGTCCCCGGGGCCGATTGCACTCATGTGTGTGTGTGTGTGTGCTTGGGTCTCGCGTGTGTGTGCGAGCGAGAGGGCAGGCATTTGGAAAATTAGGTTATTGGGTCATGATTCAGTTCGACTGGCTAAGCGACACAAAAAAGCAACAGCGTCTCGATTTGTATTTCGCTTTGGCGCTCTGTCGTCGAGCCAAACGTAATTGTACTTGTAGATATACTTGTGTTTTTTAGCTACTGTTCGGCATGCAATGCTATATATTTTACTTCAGTTTATGTTGATTCGCTTAAAGCTTTTGTTGTTGTTGTTCTTGTGGTTATTCTTCTTGTTGTTGTTTTTGTTGTCATGTTGCAATTTAAGCGCAATGCAGCGCAGACTCCAAACCTGAACCCAAAGCCCCAGCCCCAGCCCCAGCACCAGCCCCAGCTCCAGCCCCAGTCCCAAGCCGGCTGCTGCTCTTTGTATCTTTTCTAATTGACTTCCCTCTTTTCTATGGCTGCTGCGAGCTGTTATTGCTGTTATTGTTGCTGTTGTCGCTGAGGCAACACTTGACACTAATTAGGCCACTCTTTGTGCTTTGTGGCAGCTACTTGTATAAAGTTTATCATTGGCAGGCCCAGCTAAACATTATCGGGCTCGACTGCCTCTATGCAAATATCTTTTGTCCGCCTTTCAATTAGCCCCGCTATAAATATTTACTTAAACGATAAGACGCGCACAGCGAGCACAGCTAGCTACCATTTGTATATAGGAAGAAAAATCAATTGCCTCTCAATACAAAATAAATAGGAAGATTCAAAACAGCTTGAGGCTATTAATACAATTGACGAGTAAACAACTAGCCAAAATCGTAGACAAGCCTCAAGTGCAAATGAACTCACTCTACGATGCTCTACATACCATTCGATGATCTATAAATCGCATTTGGGAATTCTTCGTGCACAAATCAATTGAGTTGCCAAAGTTTGTTATATTCAATTATGTCAGTTTTATGTAATTTTTCTTCTTCTTATTCTGATTGTTGTTGCTTCTATTTTAGTTTGTTTGCCAGCGATGCTATAAAAAATCGTCGTTGCCAAATTTAAACTCACGGCCCGTGAGCTGCGAATTCCTTGTGCCATTGACCAACATATTGTGGGCCTATTTTGTTCATCTCGAAAAATGTAAATTCAAATGAGCAACAAGCACGAACATGAAAATGAAAATGAAAATGAAAACTGAGGACAACGCTGGCCATAAATTTCAATCAAAATGCCTGATGTAAGCAATTAAATTGCGAAATATATATCTATCTATCCATGTGTATATGTATTTTTTATGTACACTCAACGTCGAGACTGAAATGTTTAGATAGACCGAAAACTGAGGCAAGCGATCAAAGTTAAGATTCTCGATTAATTAAGCAATAAATCAACAACAGAAGCAAAGTGAAATATGAAAATTTAAGGGAATGCATAATACAACATGGAATATTGAATAGTAAAAAGAGACAAAAATATGTTAGTTAAAGGTAAAAACATTACATAATAGAACTAATTGATGACTAAGTGATGTATTGATGTAAGCATTCACAGTGGCTTTTTACTGCTTTCAGAAAACTAATATGTTTTAAATGCTTTTTGATGCATAATTTGTAAATTTTTCAGCCCACACAGTAAAAATGTTCATAATGATAAGAAATCCTGGCTCCACTATTAATGGAGTAATGTAGTAAAACAGCTATACAATAAAGAAAAAGTTGAGCTGGCTTCTGCTAGGATAGCTAATCTTCATACAACCTATATAAATAGCTGTAAGTATCTAAAATATCCTTATAGCATAAAAAACAAGAAATCTGTATACTAAAACATGAAGTAATCATAAATTAGGCAACCCTTAAAACTCCACAAAAACGGCTTTACTTTCTTCAATAACCAAAAATAATATATAGATATATTGTTAAAGTTAATTTAATATATTAATTTATGCATATATAATTGGATTTATAGCATATATAAATATATTTAAATTGAAATATAAAAAGAATATGTGCACAAGTAGCGCCTGCCCGAGTGAGCTAATAGAAAATTCAAATAACTTATTCTATATTTGTTGCTGGAAGCCAAAGCGATCATGACAAAGCCCCCGCATAGTCATATAATTTATGCCGCGCAAGGCCGGTTAACTTCAACTATATATATATCATAAATTTATTTACAACATTTTGCTCACCGAGTCAGGCACTTAATGTGGGTGTCTAATTTGTTGCTAT